>CAUYUJ010014485.1:203689-233689 GCA_963575745.1 Prorocentrum cordatum
TCCTCCTCCTCCTCCTCATCCTCCTCCTCCCCCTCTCTCTCATAAGGATCGATCAGCTCCCCCGAAGCCTGCCCTCCACCGCCACAACCTGCCTCCCGCCCTCCCCCAACCACCCGCAGCCGTTTTTGGCTCAGTCTCTTTCGGAGGCACCTCGCGTTGCTCGCTTCGGGGCGTTCGCCCATACACTTGGCTGACGCCATGTCCATTGGCGAGCAGCTGGTTGCCAACCTCAGATCGCGGGTGAGCCTCGTCGAGTCGCAGGCGGCTGCTGGCCTCGACCGCGACGCTCTCCTTGCCAGCCAGGCGGATGCCTTTCGGGTCGACTTGCGCGCCGTGGGGTCCATGCCCATCGGCGACATCACGCTTCTCTCTGCTGAGATTGCCAACGGTCCGTGGGCCCCCGATCAGAAGACGACGCTGGCCACCGCCGTGGGCCAAGCCGTCGGGCCCGTGTCGAGCGGAGGCCAGAAGCAGTCCAGGGAGAACCAGACCATGCGCTTCGTGGAGAGGTTCCTGACCGAGGGCGATTGGGATCGCCTCCAGGACTCTGGCATCTCCGTCGAGGCCAAGCTCAACCACGTGGCTGATCGTTTGTGGCGGTGGGGCGTAACGTGCCCGTCTATTCCCTTGCTCAAGCGCACGGTGGCGATCGTGGTGAAGGTCGGGCTCCCCGCCGAGAGCGAGGGTGCGGCTGCCGAGATCAAGCAGCAGTGGTGCGTGGTGCTGAAGGACGCGATCAAGGCCCTCGACGCGCAGCGGCAGCACCCTGCACAGCACGTCAAGACGTTCTCGGAGGCGCCCTCGGACATGCCTGAGTCGACCCGCGTCTTCGCCTACAACGGCGGTGTGCCTGCTACTGCCCTGCCAGAGGCGGTGACGCCGCAGGCCCTCGATGTTGAGGTGAAGTCGTTCGGCTACAAGGCCAGCCACAGGAGCCTGAGGCCGTCTGCGACGACTTCTTCGAGCCCCTCGGCCTTGACGCTCGCGCGCCCTTGTGCGAGAGCGAGCGGGCAGCCTTTCTTGGGCATGGAGGGCATGAGCACCCAGCAGGGCATGCAGTTCCTTCTGCAGATGGCGCCATTCGTCAGCCAGATGATGAGCAACGCAGGCGGCTCCGACTCTGTCCCCCGCCAGTCGTGCCCGCTCACCTTCAACAGGCCGCGGCGCCCGTCAACAGCTGGCAGTGTGGCCCCAAGTGATGCCCTGAGCGTGCACGGTACGTTGTCTGCCCCCACGGTGCCAATGGGAGGCGTTGCCCACGACTTCGAGCAGGACTTGGGTGGCTTCGAGTCCCAGCTGTCGGGTGCAACGACCAGCGAGTCGCCGTCTCCGCCCTCTGGCGTCGGTGTCGGGGCGATCACTCCTGTGGCGGTCGTTCCTGTCGCAGGCGGCGGCGCAGTGGTGCCTGCGCTGGACGCTGCTCCTGCTGGTGCCGCTGGTGATGACGCAGTGTCGGAGTTGGAGAAGAAGCTGAATCTCTCCGCGGCAGCGGCTGGCAGCCGCTACGCGAACGAGGTTCGCAAGAGGCCCGCCGCCGCCGCGCTCGCCGCCGCCCCGCTCGCCGACGCCGACGCCGACGCCGACGTGCCGAAGGCGAAGGCGAAGGCGAAGGCGAAGGCGAAGGGCAAAGCCAAGGCCAAGGGCAAGGCCAAGGCAGCGCCCAAGGCCGCTGCGGCGAAAGGTTCGGGGCGATGGCACTTGAAAATGATGAGGAGGATGAGAAGGAGAAGGAGGAGGATGAGGAGGAGGAGGAGGAGGATGGGAAGGTGGAGAAGGAGGGAGGGAGGATGAGGAGGAGGGGGATGAGGAGGAGGAGGGGGAGGAGGAGGATGAGGAGGAGGAGGATGAGGAGGGTGAGGAGGAGGAGGATGAGGAGGAGGATGGGAATGAGATAGTCGAACTTGTCCTGGATGGGCTGTCGTGGTTTTCGGGTCACGCCGTGGGCCGCACTTGGGGCCTTTGGCGTTGTTCAGGCCCGCCCCCTGGGCCACGGTAAAAACACGCTCCGCATCCGCAATCATATTCTTCCTCCCTCTGCTCCTCCTCCTCCTCCTCATCCTCCTCATCCTCCTCGTCCTCCTCCTCCTCCTCCTCTTCCTCCTTCTCCTCCTCCTCCTCCTCCTCCCCCCCCTCCCCCCCCCCCTCCCCCTCCTCCCCCCTCCTGCGCCCTCGCAAGGCATGATGTCCAAAGGAGGGGTCGCCATCGACATTCGCGATGTTGTCTCGGTGGAGCCGATCGAGGGCCGCGACCGCAACACCTTCGCATCGCGGGCCTACGGTCGGGCCAAGAACCAGGCGAAGGCGGGGGGGCTGAGCAACGCAGCCGTGAACGAGATCGCGAAGTGGGGGTTCAAGGTGGCCACCGAGGTGTGGGACAGCAGTTGAGCCAATCGCTTCAGTTTGTTTAGAATTGCAAGCACGTGAGTGAATGTATGCAGGCATCGGGGTTCGCTTCTCGCACAATTCCTCTAGGTGCTTACGTGCCGCTGCATCCATGCGTTTATGGTATCGAGCGGCGGCATATTTTCGGCTGCGCTATGGCGCTATCACTTGCCGAAGAGCAGAACAGCATTGGAGAGCCCACTGAGTATGCGAGAACCGATTGCCTCTCCTCCTCCAGCCCCTCCGCCCGCTATCCCTGGGCCACAAACGCACTCGTGAGGGGGTGAGCTTGTGCCGTGTTGTGTTGTGCCGCGCTTCGTACCATGTCAACGCCAACGTGCAATAGTTTAAGTTTCTCCGCGTACGCCGTGCCGCGCAATGTCGTACCGCTCAGTTGCCAAGTGAACAAGTTGCTAAGTTGGTAAGATGGTACTTGTAAGTTGCTCAGCCGCTGAGCTGCTCAGTTGCTGTCTTGCTCTGGTGATCAGTTGCTAAGTTGTTCAGTTGCTGAATATATGCAAATATTTATCGTGGTAAGATGCTAGTTCGCCGAGATGGTCAGTTTGCCAGTTGCTAAGGAGATCAGTTGATCGATTGCTCAGTTGCAAGGTTGGTCAATTGCTAAGCTGCCCAGGATGCACAACACGTATCCACACTTGCAACTATTCAAACACTAGGGAGTGGAGGGTGGATGGGAGGTCGTATGTAGCCGTTTTGGCTCCAGCTCTTGCTGGCGTCGCTGGGCAGCGATGCCTCCTCCTCCGAAGAGGGCCCGCACCAGTACCGTCAAGTATGGCAGGTCGTCTCACGCGACGGCCGCTGCGACTGCCGCCCTGATGGCCGACATCAAGAGGGAGGGCCTCCCCGAGGCATTCAGCGCGAAGACCTTGGCCAGGGACCGAGAGGCCAGAGTCATGGAGAAGACGAGTTTCGGCCCTTTGCTCTTAGAGAAGTCTTTGGGTGCAGGCGTTACCGCATGGTTCCAGCACCCGTTCGGCTGGATCGAGGCGGCCTGCAGGGCACCGGCTTCGTACAGGGAGATGTTCCTCGGCCCTGTGGCAAAGCACGGTGGTTCGCTGAATGTGTACATCTACTGCGACGAGATCGTGCCTGGCAACGTCTTGGACGGTAAGAACCGCCGCAAGACGCAGGCGTTCTATTGGAGCTTTGCTGAGATAGGCTGGCCCGAGCTCAGCAACGAACTCTGCTGGAACACCATCGTCGCGATGCGCAGCTCCCTCCTGCTCAGCGTGACGGGCGGCGTCTCCACGGTGATGAAGGAGTGTTTGAAGCTCTTCTTCGGCCAGCCTGCAGGTCCAGATCTTCGTCGAGGCGTGGCCCTGGACATATGTGGCCAGGTGTGCACGCGTCAGTAATCGCAGCTTGCTACCCACCCCCCACCCCCCCGCCTTAAAGGGCGGAGGGGGGAGGGGGGTGGAGGGGGGTGCGATGGCTGTTGTTTCATTTTTCGGCAAGCGGGTAAAACCAACCAGGGTAAGGAAGAGGATGGAGGGTTGACGGGCGGAGGGTCGGGGGAGGAGGAGGAGGAGGAGGAGGGGGAGGAGGGGGAGGAGGAGGAGGAGGAGGAGAAAGAGGAGGGGGAGGAGGAGGAGGGGGAGGAGGAGGGGGAGGGGGAGGAGGAGGAAGAGGAGGAGGAGGAGGAGGAGGAGAAGGAGGAGGAGGAGGAGGAGGAGGAGGTGTACCCCTCTATCAGGTCGTGGTAGTGCACGGCAGGCTGCGGGTCATGATCCAGGACGAGCGGGCCCACAAATATGTCTGCCAGGTGAAGGGCGCCACGGGCATCAAGCCCTGCATGCTCTGCAAGAACGTGGTGTGCCCCAGGAGCGACCTTCTCCCTGATCCGACTGGATGGTTGGTCCCTGCGCACTGCGTCGACACATCGCGCTTCGATCTCTACACGAACGAGGAGATCCACGGCATGCAGCGGCGCCTCAGGGATGCAGCTGCGCGGGGCGAGATGAGCGAGCTGAAGCGGCTCGAGATCCTCTACGGCTGGTGCTACCAGGAGGATGGCATCCTGCAGGACCCGCACTTGCAGCTGCCGCTGGCGGACGCACTCGCTTGGGATTGGATGCATTGCTATATGGTGGGAGGGCTGTTCGAGAGAGAGGTAAGTGAACTACTGGCAAGGCTGGACAAAGTAGGCTTAGGCTACAAGTGCCTTGATGAATACCTTCAAGGCTGGTGTTGGCCTAAGGGCTATGCGGATGCGACAAGAGTGGTCTCTGGTGGGTTTCTGTCTGGCACGGCTTCAGAATACGTGTCGCTATCGCCAGTTCTTCAGCGTTTCCTCAATGATGTCGTTGCAAATGCTGATGCAGCCGTATATTTCAAGGCGGAGCTTGTCAGTGCATATTGCTTGTGTGAGGTAGTCAATTTGCTGATCATGAGCAACTCTGGCACTGTGACTCCACAGGCCCTTCAAGAAAAGATAGCTGCTCACATGGAGCGGCACAGGACCGCCTATGACGTTCAGCTTTTCAAGCCAAAAGATCACTGGATCTTGCATCTTCCTGGGCAATTGGCCCGCCATCATTGCCTCCTCTCCACATTCCTCATGGAGAGGAAGCACCGCGTCGCCAAGCGCATGTCGTCGGGCCGCCAAAATACGGTAGGATTTGAAAAAGGCCTGATGCAAGAGATTACTTTACAGCATCTCCACGATGTGGGTCATCATCGTATTTTTGGCGTCGACTTGTTGGGCCCAACGCCTGCTAGCAAGCGCCTCGTGTCAGCGATTGCCAAGGTTCTGCCCGTAGGCGACGCCAGTGACATTGTTAGCTCGGCGTCCGTTGCTGTGAATGGCCGTGCAGTTTGTATAGGTGATTGCGTGGTATTCGTGAACGATTCTAGGCAGATTGCTTTTGGTGTGGTCCTGTTCCACGCTAAGATTTGCGAGCATTTGGTAACGTGTATATCGGAGTGGGACCTTCAGGATATGGGCACCAATTCTGCGAAGTGCATCGTGCTGACAGCCCCTGGTTTTTTACATGACCAGCAGCATCATTGAACCCTGCGTGTGGTTCCCTGCTGCTGAGGGCGGCCTTGCCACTGTGTTGTACCCGCATAAGTTAAAGCTGCGGGGTGCAACTAAATAGTAAGGGAGGGTGAGGATGATGAGGATGATGGCGATGATGATGGCGAGGAGGAGGAGGAGGAGGATGAGGAGGAGGGGGGGGGATGAGGAAGATGATGATGATAATGAGGAGGAGGAGGAGGAGGAGGAGGAGGAAGGGAGGAGGGGAGGAGGAGGATGGGGAAGAGGGGGAGGAAGAGGACGAGGAGAAGGCGGAGGTGGCGGGAGGAGGAGCAGTAGGATTGCGACGAGGATGGGGATGGATGAGGAGACGGCGGAGTAGGAGGAGGAGGAGGAGGAGGAGGAGGAGGAGGAGGAGCAGCAGCAGCAGCAGCATCAGCAGCAGCAGGAGCAGCAGGAGCAGCAGGAGCAGCAGGTGGAGGAGGTGGAGGATGTGGAGGAGAAGGATGAGGAGGAGGAAGAAGAGGAGTTCGGCTCTGTGCGCAGTTTCACGAGCGAGTCCGCGGGGGAGCAGCTCGCAACACGAGGCTGGGCACCGTTTGAAAATCGCCCATCCCTTCTGATCAAAGTGGCTGCATTTGTATTGTGTGCGATTATCTCTTTGGCTCGGCCTTCTCACCGCCAGACCTTGCGATCCGCGTAAGGGGTGCGCTGAAATGAGGTCGTGGGCCCAAGTGGCCTGGGTGCCCCAACATGGCCTGGTCTGGTATGCGTGCTGGCATGCTGTTATGGCCTTGCGTGCCGTGCTGGTCTGGTCTGGTCTGCTGTGCTGGTCCGCCTGCATGCTCTGCCGTGTGGGCCCATTGGGGGGTCCTCGGCCTTGCAGGGCCCAGGGGTCTCAGGGCTTCGCAGGGTTTCCACGGGCCCCCGAGGGAGTCCATTGGGTCTTCTTTGGGAGGTTGCGAGGATGTCTCAGGCGGGGCGATGGCTTCAACGCTCCCGAAGGGGACCGCCAGGATGAAAAAGACAGGCGCGGGGTAGGAGGAGGAGGAGGAGGAGGAGGAGGAGGAGGAGGGGGAGGAAGGAGGAGGAGGAGGAGGAGGAGGAGGAGGAGGAGGAGGAGGAGGAGGAGGGGGGGGAGGAGGAGGAGGAGGAGGAGGAGGAGGAGGAGGAGGAGGAGGAGGAGGAGGAGGAGGAGGAGGAGGAGGAGGAGAGGAGGAAGAGGGGGAAAGGCCACTTTCCTCGTCCTCCTGATCATTCTCATCCTCCTCCTCCTCCCTCCTACTTCTCCTCCCCCCCTTCCTCCTCCTCCCCCCCCTCCCCCTCCTCCTCCTCCTCCTGCTACTCCTCTTCCTCGTCCTTATCTGTGTCCTTGTCCTCCTCCTCCTCCTCCTCCTTCCTCCTCCTCCTCCTCCTCCTCCTCCTTCTCCTTATTCTATTTTATCTCGTCCACTTTGGTTGGGAGCCGCCGTCTTCTTCGACAGGAATCGTCGCCACCTGCTGACGGATGTCATCGACGGTGGAAGCATGTAAAAAAGGTTGGTCATCGCCAGGGTGCTTTGTTAGGGATGCGAAGGGTGCTTTGTTGGACTTTCCGCCACGCCCGCCAACGTATCGGGGTGCTTTGCTGGAGCTAGAGGGGTGCTTTGCTGGATATCCAACTGGCTTCGCCACGTCCGCCGACCATTGGAGGAACGGAAAAACGTAGGGCTTCCGCCCCCTCCGCCGACCTATGAGAAAACAAAGCCGAACCTGGGAGGAGGAGGAGGAGGAGGAGGAGGTTTGCGCAGGAGGGTGAGGAAAGGTGGGAGGGAGAAAAAGATGATGAGAATGAGGAGGAGACGGAGGAGGGAGGGGAGGAGGAGGAGGAGGAGGAGGAGGAGGAGGAGGAGGAGGAGGAGGAGGAGGAGGAGGAGGAGGAGGAGACGGAGGAGGCGACGGAGGAGGCGGCAGAGGAGGAGGTTAGCCAGCTTACGCTAACCTGGTTAGCGCACTTGCGCTAACCTGGTTGGCGCGGCCTCGCTAACCTAGTTAGCGCGGCCTCGCTAACCTACTTAGCTAACTCGGCTTTAACCGCTCTATCTGCGTACCAACCGCTCTATCTGCATACCAACCACCCCGACGATCCCAGCAGGAGCTTCAAGCGCACCAGGGCGAGATCAGGTGTCAAACTGATCCAGATATCGTCCGACACTCTGAAGAGCAAGACTCTGTGATGCCAGTAGAAGCCGTTGTCGTCGTCCGGGTAGTGGACCAGGATCTGCGGGTCGCCGATGTCCAGCGTCTGCACGTCTGCCATCGGGCTACTGCTGCCGGCGGCTCGGCGTCGAGGGCCCTCGGCCCGGCTGAGGGCACGCCGGCCCCTCCACCGCCGCCGCCCTCGAGGTCGCGGCCGGTTGGGCGCCGGGCTCGGCCGCCCGGCCCGCAGCGCGCTCGCGCCCGCCGCAGCGGCAGCGCCGGCAGGCCCCCACCAGGAAACCCAGCGTGCCAGCACCCGAGGCTACAGCGCCGAGCAGTAGAAACCCGGCCAGCAGCAGGCACCGCAGCGCCCACACCTCCGACTGGAGGAGACCGACCTCTTGCTGGAGGTCGATGATCTTGCGCAGCTCCCAGTCGCAGGAGCGGCGCTCAGAGTCCTCCTGGCAGTGGCCAGAGGACGCGAACGGCGCCGCGTGCGCCGCCTGGGGGGCGACTCCGCCCCAGCCCCAGCTCCAGCAGGCGCTCCAGGTCGCCCCCCACGCCGTGAGCAGCGTCGCCCACAGCGGAGGCGCCCCGCCGTCCATGCAGGGGCCGCCGCGGCTGGGGGCCTCTCAGACTTTGAGCCACCGCGGTTGCGGGGGGTCAGCATTTACAAGCTCGGGCGAGGAGGGGCCTGTTGGGGTATTCACGTCTACGACTATACATAGCATGGGTTTCCGATGCCCTCCTCGCTCAGACGGGGCCTCCCTGGAGGGGTGGGAAGGGGCACGCAACCATGTAAATAGTATGGGTTTCCGATGCCCTCCTCGCTCAGGCGGGGCCTCCCTGGAGAGGTTGGAAGGGCACGAAACCATGTAAATAGGATGGGTTTCCGATACCCTCATCGCTGAGGCGGGGCCTCCCTGGAGGGGTGGGAGGTGGGAGGCGGGAGGGAGGAGAGGATGTTCTGGGAAAACAAGAACCCCACTCAGGATGTAGGGAAAAAGAATCAAACAATATCCTAAACATATCCAAAAATGGTAAATCCTCCCCAGACGATCTTGCTACGTAGGAGAACGAGGAGGGAGAGGGGGAACAGGAGGGGAGAGGAGGAGCAGGAGGATGGGCCAGATGCGGTCCCCACGCTGTGCACATGCAGGACAAGCTGATTTCAATGTCGCCGCCCAAGGCTCCCATGAACTTAAGTCGGGCGCGTCCCCCTACAGAGAGGGATCTTCGCCGAAAAAAAGGGATACACCAAAAATGCCCCCAAAAAGGTCAAACAATGTTTTGAATATAGTCCCCAGACTATTTTTGGATTAGTGTTTTGGTATTTTTTGTTTTTCGTCGAAAACCCCCCTCTAGGGGGACAGGCCCGACTTAACCTTATCAGAAAGGCCCTCGCGCCTTCTGGAGGCTTTCGTTCTGCACGTATTCGGGACAGGCTCGGGGAACTTCTCCGAAGGCCGTGGGGACTGCCCAGCCCTCTGAGAAGGCCTGCTCCTTCTCACTTCCCCCCCCTCTCGCTCGCCGCAGATCCATGATCTAGGAAGCTCCTCGACGGTCCTCGCCGAGAACAAAAATGTTCAGGTCCGAGCGATGCCCAGAACAAAAACGCGGGCCTTGCCAGGGCCCTCGCAAGGCGGCCGCGGCCGCCGGGAGTCGGACGAGGTACCCGTCAGGCACTCTGGGACGGCGTGTCGCGGCGGCGGCCGCGGCGACACGCCAGCCTTTGAGAGCGGACAGCGCCGCTCCGAGCCGCGGGCCGGGAGGCTGGGAACTGGCCATCGCTCGGACGTCCATTCCCTGTGTTTTTGTTCGGTATCGTGCGTGGCTTTTTCGCCAAATGATCAAGGATGCTCCTCGATTGTCCTCGCCGAAGGAAAAGTGCACACGTCCGAACGATGCCAAGGGGGCTGGGAGGCTGGGAATGGCTCGGGACGTTGACGCTGGGGCGCTGGGACGTGTCGGCGGAGCGATGCGCGATCCAACAGCTCCCGACCGGAGTCGCCATACCCTTTTTCGTCAGCATACGGTCCTCGCGCTGCCACGCGGAGCGCTGAATGAGGAACGAGATGGCCTTGCTGGCTGCGGCGAGCCCCTTGGCCACGCACGAACTCCAAAATTCCCTCTTCGATCCAAAGGTGTCTTGACAGTACCCAACATCATCACCATGCCGATCGCCATGACGATGTTAACATCTGATCAATGTCATTCATCGCCATCCGCATCTGCATCACCACGGGAATCCACCATGCATCACCACCGCCTTCATCCCTTCACTCATCATCAACATTCACATCAAATCCGCACCCGATCCCGCCGCACTGCCGTGTCATGTGTGGGGTCCGCCTCCCTCCCCCTCCACTGGCTCCACCAATACTACGTTTCCCCCGAGGAAGCCGCATCGGACCGCGCGGGCTATGAGAATCCAATGCTCTGTGTTAGGATTCATGCACTTCCCACTCCGCCAATCTCACCGCGAAAACGCTGCCCCAATCGATCGAGAGAGGCCGCGTCGGACCGTGCGTGCGATGCGAACTCCATGTAGTTTGTATCAAAGCCCGTGACCTCACCAGCACCACAGCGGGAGGCCGCGTCGGACAGCGCGGGCTATGCGAATATGGTGCTATGTGTCAGGAGCCCGTGCCCTTCCCACTCCACGGGCCACGCAAATCTCACGTTCCCCTCCAAAGAGGTCGCGTCGGAACGCGCGAGCTATGCGGATACCGTGTGATTTCTCAGGGCTCGTGCCCTTCTCACTCCACCAACCCCTCGAGTAAAACTTTTCCCGTGGGTATATTGCAGCATCGTGGATGCACCCTGGGTTTGCTCTGTTCCTCCTCTTCCGTGTCCTACTACCCCCGCGGGCCCTTTATCGAGAAGCCCCTTCTCGAGCTTGTCCCTCGCACTGTCGCCCTCCTCCTCCTCCTCTTCCTCCTACCCCACCGTCTCCCTCCTCCTCCCCCTCCTCCCTCCCCCTCCCCCTCCTCCCTCTCCCTCCTGCCTTCCCCTCCTCCGTCCCCCTCCTCTCTCCCCTCCTCCCCCCCTGCCCCCCCCCATCCCGCCCCCCCCCTCCCTCCCGCCCCTTTCCCGCCCCTCCCCTCCCCCGCGGGGCCTCTCTCGAGGAGCTCCTTATCGAACGCGTCCCTCGCCTTGTCGCGCCTCGCCTGCGCGGAAGCGGGGGAGGAGGCGGCCGAATCACGGGCGACGGTGGTCGGGCGGGGCGAGTTGCCTCCACCTCCTCCTCCACCGCCTCCACCTCCTGTTCCTCCTCCTCCTCCTCCACCCCCTCCTTCTCCTCGTCATAATCGTAACCTCTATCATCATCGTCGCCCGTCTTCTCGTTAGTTTCATCAGCACCACCATCTTCATCATGATCATGAGCAGCAACATCATCATCATCACCACCACCACCATCGTCATCAACATCGCCAACATCGCTATCATCAGGATTTACATCAACTGTATTATTATCACCCTCATCTTCATCCGCATCCCCACCAACGCTATCACTACCACCGTCAGCATCAGCATGAGCATCAACATCAGCATCATGAGCACGAGCATGAGCATCAGCATCAACATCGTCATCATCATCAGCATCACCGAATGAATTTCCAATGATTATTTGTCGGAGTCTTCGTCAACGTCACGATCGCTGTGACCGTCGTCATCGCCATCGTCGTCGTCGTCCTCCTCCTCGTCCTCCTCCGCCTCCTGTTCCTCATCATCATGGACACCATCACCACCACCAGCATCATCGTCACTATCAGCATGACCACCATCATCATCAACAGCATCATCATCATTATCACCATTAGTGTCGTCACCGCCATCGGCATCACCATCAGCAGCATCAGCATCATCAACCACATCACCATGATGGTTGTCATCATCGTCATCAGATGCCTCATCCTCATACACGTCTGTTGGCGTCGGACTCAGAGGCGGCCATAAACTATTGCAAAGCATGTGGAGTAGAGCTGGTTTCCTGGCTGATGCTTCCGAGTATTCAAATATCGAGGGCCAGGCAGTTAGCACCGAATCCACAGACAACCCAAACGCCGAAAACGAACAGTACGCTGTGCACTTTTTTTGTGGCTGACTTACACGATAAGCCCCGACTGGGCCCAATGCTGCCCCGAAGTGGCTCCAAGAGACATCCGGAGGAGCCTCTGGTTGGACCAGCATCCCACTCTGCATCACTGGAAGTTCTCACGACAATTCGCCTTGGAGTCGTTTCTGGATGGGCTGGTGCGGATACGCGACGCGCCTCAATGCTGGTCCCCTGGCGCCCTAGCCTGCTAGCACTGGGTGGCCTGGGCTGTGCGAAATGGGCAAGCCGGAGGAGAAACGCAAAAATTGACTAGCGGGCTATGGTACGGAAAAGCAGAGAGGCTCGCGCATTCGCACCAGCGACCCCAGGGATTTCCTGATCCCCTCCTCTTGGGCCTTGTTTCGGACCCTAAATTGAGGATGTGCCATGGATGGCGTTGCATGTCAAAAATATTCCGTCGTCGTCATGGGATGTCGGTCAACCTTGGCGCCTATATTATGTACATTGGTCATGCGAGAAGATTGAGCTATGAAGATGCGAGAGCGTCTGAAACGGAAAACACGAGCAAACAAAACCATCGCAATTCAGAAACACAAGTGCCAAGACAGCCCTTACGGGGCCAAGCATGATTCCAAGGTGGCCCGAAGAACACCCAACATGGCCACAGGGAGTTCGAGTGGGCCACCAAGAGCACTGCAGTGGAAAAACACATGGTTGATGTTTGCGTATGTTGCGTCCTTGTCGCCACCTTTGTTTCTGAAGCCTGTAAGACGGCCCAAGAAGCGACCAATATCGCTCCAACATGGCGCCGTAAGGCCTCATAAAAATTCGAGAAGGCTGCAAGACGCCCCTCGATTTTGCGGACGAGGCTGCGAATTGCTCACAAAGGGCCCCAACCATCCCCACAACCCCAATGCCATGTGCAAACTTGTTCCCCGAAAGGTGCCGCCATGGCTCCAGCACCGCGAGCTCAATGCCTGTGCGCAGGCGAAGCTCAATACAAGCGTGGCTTTGGATGTGCAAAACAGCGAGAGCAAAAAACACTGCAAGATTACACGGTGTGCCATGGCAAAGATCGGAATGGGGATTCGCCGGCTGACTCACTACTAACGCTGGTCTTTGGACGCCATGTTTCTTGACAGGTCCCTTCCACGTTCCGGCGATTCTCCAGGCCCGTCCAGAAAGCGCCAAGACGTCCCAATATGAGTTAAACATGGCCCACGAAGAGCTGAAACGATCCCAACAAGCAGCCACGACACCCCGACGGCCTAGGCAGACGAAAGCCCGCCGAAAGCTTGACGAGACCCCCATGAGATGCCAAAACACATTATATACCGTGGATTAAACCACGGGGTTGAGCGGATCCAGGTTTGGTGGTCCGCGCTGGATTGTGCCAGGATGTCAGGTACCGCCCTTGTTCCTTTGAGGCTTCTTCTAATGCTTCCCCGCCTCAATCGCCCACTGCATTGATGCGGGGGTCGGGGTGTTCGAGCTTCGCGACAGTTAGAACTTTAAGAACCCCTGCCGGAGGACTGCTGAAGATTCGCGCCGGGGTCGCGGCGGACGCGGCACTGGAGCTGGGCTTAGCTGCCCCGATACGCAACACGCAACACGTAACGTACTGATACGGAGCACAAAGCGTAGGCTGAAAACGCAGGTCCGACGCGATACATTCGCCAAAATGTGGTCCAATACGTGGAGCCAGCACGCAACGTATTGACACGGACGTCTTGAACACGGGACGTGTTGCGTTTCAAGCCGCGCGTATCGAGGCAACTAAGGAGCTGGGCAAACGCCGCGCCGTCTCGGGCCGCGTCGGAGGCGTTGGAGCGGCGCCGCGGCAGAGCGAGGATCGCCGCGGGGCAGGGCAGAGCTCCGAACCAGGACGTCGCTGCGAATGTTGCAAAGCTTAAGTCGGGCGCGTCCCCCTACATGGGGATTTTGGACGAAAAATGAAAGATAGTCAACAAATGCTCAAGAGAAGCCCAAAAGTACTCAAAAAGTAGTCCGCATACTATTTTTTACTATTTTTGAATACTCCCCCTGTAGAGGGGCAGGCCCGACTTCATGCAAAGCATCGCCTGTCTTACTCACCGCCGATCCCGCGGAGCGACAAGGCGTCGTCGTCGTCGCCCAGAAGACATGTATCCAGGGAGACCGAAGCGTTAAAAGATGCTCTTTTGCGGCAGCGAGGGGCCTCGCGCCTCTCGTCCACCCCCCTTTCTTGGAGGCAGTTCCGAAGACTCTACGGGGCCCTTTGGGAGCCGCTTGGGCCATGTAGGGCGCCTCTTGGGCCGTCTGGGGGCCGTCTTGGGCAATAACGGGCGCCTCTTGGGCCGCCTTGGGGCCATCATGGCCTGTGTTCGGTCCCCACTTGAAGTCCTCTTGGGCCATTTTGGGCGCCTCTTGGGCCGTTCTGGGGCCGTCTGGAGCCATCTTGGAGCCCTCCTTGGGCAATTTGGGAGGCCCCTGGGGCCTACTTGGATGCGAAGAGCAACATATACTAATATAATGAAAGGGTCATGGCAGTTTCCCCAACGGAATGCGACGATGTTTGCTTGATGGAACCCTCTTTGGGCCCCCTTCGGAGCTCCCTGGAAGTGTTTTGGAAGCTTCTAGGGTACCAAGGATAAGTAGTTGACCCGTATTTGGCAGTTTGTGGAGGCCCTTGATGGGCAGAAGGCGATTTGGGAAGTCTATGGGGCCGGTGTGGGGCCGCGCGATTGATTTATGGAACCATCTTTTGCCATTTGGGGCCCTCTT
The DNA here is from genome assembly GCA_963575745.1 of Prorocentrum cordatum. Lineage (NCBI taxonomy): Eukaryota > Dinophyceae > Prorocentrales > Prorocentraceae > Prorocentrum > Prorocentrum cordatum. The sequence continues at coordinate 218,071 of CAUYUJ010014485.1, forward strand.
GGTGCCGCTGTGGGGACGCTTTGGCTCCCGGGAGGCCCCCCTCAACCCGCTAAGCACCTTTCGAATTTCGCAGTGCTTGCACTTAGGGGTTCTTACTTCTCTTCTAAGGAACTGAATATGCCGGCCGCCATGTAGCCGCCGTCGCCACCTCGTCGCCGACAGTCGACTGGGCCTGCGGGCCGCTCTGGCCGCCATGTCGCCGCCGTCGCCGCCTCGTCGCCTCGTCGCCGCCCGCTTTGCACTGCTTCGCATAGTTTCGCATCGCTTTGCATTTCTGCGCGTGGCTGTGTATTACTTTGCATTGCGAGTGGCTTTGCAATGCTGTGCATTTCTTTGCGCTACAAAGGTTGCGCCACATGGATTGCACCACCTATGATTGCCCCGCTTTAGTTGCAAGACACCACAGCGTGGGGTCCACGCTGGCTAACATATATTCATGCCAAGCCCCAGGAGGCAGCCAAGAGCGCCCCACAGTGCGCCCAGGAGGGCCCGAAGAAGGCGTCGGCACGCCCTCTGAGGGCCACAGCACTGGGGAGCCCCGAGACGCCCCAAAGACGACCTCCGACGAGGCTCCAGTCGGCCCAACGCGTCCCCAAGACAGCCCAGGAAAGCCCCAAAGAAGGCACCGAGACGCCCCCAAGCAGCCTCAGGGCACGCTCCAACGGCTCGCAGACCTCCCAAGCGACGCCACGTTGCGGTCCTGGCGTGCCCAAGCGGTGCTGCGCACCTCCTCCTCCTCCTCCTCCTCCTCCTCCTCCTCCTCCTCCTCCTCCTCCTCCTCCTCCTCCTCCTCCTCCTCCTCCTCCTCTCTGCTATTCCCATTCCCTCCCGCCCTCTGCGACCACCCGCAAAACCAAGCACCTGCAGGCTAACCCGACGCTGGGATTCGGTCTAAACTGATAGTGAGGATGCGCGAGCAGGATGCAGGCCCCTTGGACGCGCATGTTGAAGCGTTTCGAGCGGGGCTGGCCATCGAACACGATTAAAAGATGCGCCGCAGAGGCAAGGATGCCAAAGTGCCCTTGGGAAGGTTACCCATCTTTACCGTCGGCTTCGATTGTATCTGGCATCACCGTGCACTCATCGCGCTACAGTCGAGCTGCTAAAATAAAGAACGCTATATCAGGAACGACGGCCCTTCCTGGCACCATAAAAGCCCAGCTGCACGAGGAGGGCTAGAGGAACAATCGCAGAATGACCTAAGGAACGGCGAGACCCTTCCGAATCCAAGGCAGCCCTTGCTTCAGCGTCTTGGCCGTACTACCAGGAACGCCCAAGGAAGGAACGAAAACACTTTCCTGGCTTCCCCGATACTCCTCCCGTCCGACCGGGCTTTCTCTCCCTCCTGCGCCTCCGCCCCTCCCCCCCCCCCCTTCACCTCGCCGTACCGCACCCCCCCTGCCAAACCCCCTCCCCATCCCCCCTCGCTCCTCCTCCTCTCCCTTCTGGTATGCATCCCCCCCCCTCCCCCGCAGCCCTTGCCCCCCTCGCCCTCCGCCATATCCTCCCGTCTCATCATCCTCCTCCTTGGCGCTCGTCCAAGGAAGGCATCGTTCTCCAGCACTGGCCCGCTGGCGGAATACTCCGCCTCCTCCTCCTCCTCCTCCTCCTCCTCCTCTTCCTCCTCCTCCTCCTACTCCTCCAGCTTTGCCTCCTCTTCCTCCTTCGCAGCGACTGGAGGCGACAACAGACCTTGATTCTAGCAGCTCTGAAATTGGCTGAACTGCTCTTCCCTCGTCCCCGAACATGATTCGCCTCCAACGTGGGCGGTATCCTCCTCCTCCTCCTCCTTCTCCTCCTCCTCCTCCTCATCCTCCTCATCCTCCACCTCCTCCTCCTCCTCCGTGGTCTCCTCCGTCACCTTCTTCCACCTCCTCCTCTTCCTCATCTCTCCTCATGTCCGTCCTGCTTCCCCTTTCCACATTCATCCTCTTTACTCTCATTCTTCGACTCTTCCTCCAGGCCACTGACGCCCGGTCTCGATCTCCGCCCTCCCACGCCGACGAGGCTTCCGTCGTGGTCTGAAGCCCCCCCCCCGCGGCAGGCACTGGCGCGCCTCCGCCGCGGTCAGCACCGATTGGCACTCTGCCGAGCCGACCACGGCGCCGAGGTCGAATATGCGCTTGGCTCGCGCGTCCCACCCGCCGGGCCTGAGGCGTGGACGAAGCTCGAGATGGGGCGCCAATGGCGAAGAGGACGAGGAGGAGGGGGACGGGGAGAAAACAAAGGAGACGGAGCAGGAGGGCGAGGAGGAGGGCGAGGACGAGGACGAGGAGGAGGAGATTGAGGGATGGGAGGGGGAGGAGGGGGAGGAGGAGGACGAGGAGGAGGAGGAGGAGGAGGAAGAGAAGGAGGAGGACGAGCAGGACGAGGAGGAGGAGGAGGAGGAAGAGCAGGACGAGGAGGGAAAGCAGTGGGAGGGGAGAGAGGGATGTCGTTCAGAGAGGGATGCCGCAACACGTCGCCGCGTAACGGGAAGGGAGAGAGGGATGTCGTACAGTCGGACTCCGATTGGAGAGGACACGCGAGAGGACAAAGGGCCTTGAGAGACCCTTTCCAAGGGCCACGTTGCCACGGAACCGCAGGAGGCACGGGCCACAAGACACAGGACACGAAGGTACCCTTGACCTGGCAGGGTCGACCTACTAATCCGGGCCGCCTGTAATATGTCGCCGCGTACTTTTGTTCTCGACGCGTCCAAGTGGACGACGCCAACACCACGGCAAACCTGCGGCAAACCCTGCGTCCCACGCCTCGAAGAGACGACGCCGACGCCGCGGCAAGCGTGCGGCGTTTGACCGCGTGCCCTCGGGACTCCCTAAAACGCAAGGCAGCGCGTCGAAACAAACGGTGCGGCGACATATAAGAACGAAATGTGCTCCTCGAAACACTTCGGTCGTGACAGTGTGGAAGCGTCCGTTTGCAAGAATACGCCTCGCACTTAACAAAGAAGCTGTTGTGCTTCATAAACTGTTGTCTGCGGTTGATGATTGCTCCGTAAGATGGATTATTTCCTGTCGTGCTTCTCAAGGTGGCTTACATTAGCAAGTCGGGTTCTCATTGTACTTGAACGCGGATCCTGTTTTCAAGCATGGCTGGTGAAATGCTTACAGTCAAAATCGATAGTAAGGACGGGCGGCAAGGACGCGAGGGGCTTGAACGCCGAAATTGACACTTTTGGGGCGGCGGACAACCAAACGCCCGGACGAGCTGGCCAGTGAAAACCGCGAAGGACGGGCCGCAGAGGCAAGGACGCAAGGGTACCCTAAAGACATCTTAGGAGGCAACCACTGGGAAGTTTTCGTCGGAAAGATTAAAAGGAATAAGCCCCAGTGGGGGGCTGTTACGCCGGAGTGGGCCTCGGATTAAGCCCGATTAAGCGGGCTTAAGCCGGATTAGGCAGGATTAGGCCGGATTTCGGACCAGGGCAGAATCAGACTTTGACCTCCCAGGAGTTGCATCCGAAGACGTCCGAGCGTCCTCCCTAGCCTAGGTATGGCTTTTGTTTGTATGCCTTCACCGCCACAGCGTACTCAGGCTGTTCGGTGAGCTGGGCCTCAAGCCGGTCCGCGGGCACGTGAGCCCCCTGTCGCCTCGGGGTCCGAGGCGCCGGCGCCTCCTGCCCCCGAAGAACCGAAGCGAACACCCCCACCGTCGGGGCGTTGACCTGAGGAGCCCCGAACAAGGCACGAGGCCCTTCCTGCGAGGCGGGGATTCATCCATGTCCACCGCCCGGGAGCCGGCGTCCTGGTGCCCCAGCGGGCGGTGACTGTGGATGTGTTTCGGCCCCCGGGGGCCCGAGTATGTCCAGATCCACCGCCTGCCGAGGCTCCGAGCACTGGCCCTCCAGGCGGTGGATCTGGACAAACTCCCGCCTCGGACTTTTTTCCCAGGAGCTGCACCTCGATTTCCCGGCGAAAGCCTAGGAAGGGCCCAAGGCAAACCGGAAGACAGGTATAATCGGCGGCGAGCGAGGGGGGGAAATGAGAAGGAGAAGGCCTCCTCAGAAGGCGGCGGGACTTCTCAGAAGCCCTCGCGCCTTCTGAGAGTTTTTTTCTGTCTTCGGGGAAGGCTGAGAAATCTTCTCAGAAGTCCGGGGGACTTCCGAGCCTTCTGTGAAGGCCCGCCCCTTCTCACTTCCCCCCCTCGCTCGCCGCCGGTATAAGGAACACCGAGCCCCTCCCGAACGAAAAGGGCTCCCTCTCCCGCGCCCCAGCTGCGCCTCCTCGGGGGAGGCGTTCCCCGAGGGCGTCCGCCGAGGGGAGAGCAGCCTCGGCCAACCCTCCAGGGGCCCAAGGACACACAAAGAACTACACACAAATTACAGGATTCCCCATATCTTCCAATTTTTATTTGGTGTTCGTCTTCCCCCCCACTTCCCATACCTTCCAATATCTTCCTGGGAGTCGACGATTAATGTTGTCTGTACGCTCTTCCCCTCCTGAAGCCCGGCAAAAGCGCGCCCAGCACGGGAGCCCCCGGGGAGCTTTGGGCGGGGGCAGAGGGCAGCCCCGCTCCGCAGGGAGGGGGGGGGGAGAGAGAGAGAGAGAGGTCCGATGTTGTCGTAGAGCAGCATCAGGGGGCCACACGCGAACCCCTACCCCCCCTGCCCCCCACGAGTTCTGAGGGGGAGGGTGGGGTTCGCTTCGCTCGGGTCGGTACGATCGAAACGGGTGCGGAAAAACGGGGTCCTCCCTTGGACATTCCTCCTCCTCCTCCTCCTCCTCCTCCTCCTCCTCCTCCTCTTCCTCCTCATCCTCCTCCTCCCGCTCCTGCTCCTGCTCCTGCTCCTGCTCCTGCTCCTGCTCCTGCTCCTCCTCCTCCTCCTCCTCCTCCTCCTCCTCCTCCTCCTCCTCCTCCTCCTCCTCCTCCTCCCCCTCAGAAATCGTGGGGGGCAGGGGTCGGGGCTCGCGTGTGGCCCCCTGAGCACGAGCACGGACGCTGCGCGGAGCCACTGCCCCGCGCCCGCGCCCTGCCCCCCGCAGGGGGAAGGGGGGAGGCGGAGGTGGAGAGGGGAGGGGGTGTCAGGGACGAGTCGGGACGAGGCCGGCGGGGGGGGGGGGAGTCAGGAGGGGCAAGCAGGAGAAGGGAAGGGAAGGGAGACGGGCGATGAGAGAGGAAGAGGGGGGGGGGCGAGCCTCCAGGTCCAGATCAGGGGGTGCGGTGCCCCGAGCGGCTAGGACGAGGCGCTTCCAGAGGATGGGCACCTGCAGCCCCACATCTCGAACGAAATTCGTTTTGGTGGACAAGTGGGGGCCTCGGGGATTCCAGCCCTCGGGAAGCGTTTTGGAGGTCGACAAGTGGGGGCCTCGGGAATTCCGGCCCTCGGGAGCCGTTCTGGAGCCCTGGGTCCATCAGACATGGATCCCGGACGACAAACTACCCCCGAGAAAGCGGGCGGGAACTCTGACGCCGCTTTTTGTTCCTTTTTTTGGGGGGCGGGGGGTATGTGTTGTTTATGTTTTATTTTATATAAAAAACAGACCGGCGGATGCCAAAGTTTCTGCGCTGTTCCACACACATGTCCCCACCTCCTCGGCATGATTGCCTCCTAAGCCGGGCACGCTCCGAGCAGCTCCAGACCGAAGAAGGGGGTCAGGGGAGGACACGACGGCAAGATCGCACACTCAAGCTCCTACTCGAAAGGGCGGCGCCAAGTCGCCAACCTCATCTGGGCCAACAGGCAGCGTGGACTAGGCTTACGTCGCCCCGGATCAGGCGAACTGCTGAAATCTTGGTTATATAAAAAAGAACATTGTATGAAGCATGTGGAATCGCGAATCGGGCGAACAAGATAAACAAAGCACGCTCAAATCTGGAAATATGAAGATTCTGTGTAATGAAAACTTTGAACCAAATATGCCCGGTTTTGCAAGTACAGAAATTTTGAAACAAATGCGCCCAAATATGGAATTTTCAAGAAAAGGTGAAACAAACATTCGGGAAATTACCAGTACGTCCCGGATTAGAAAATCGAACAAATACTCACAACAGATTTGAAACAACAAATGTATCTGGATTTGAAGGTTGAAACAATTAGGAACACGTTTAGAAAAGTACGCCCGGAGTTGGAAAGTTGCAAAATATTTGAAGCAACTACGCCCATATCTGGAATTCCCAGAATCTATGAAAGAAGTAAACGCGAAGTTTGAACCACAAAAACAAAAAAAACTAAACCTGGAAGTTCTAACAACAGGAACATGTTCGAAACAGTACGTTCGGATTTGTACGTTTCTACAAAAGCAGAAACCAAGGTGGAAAACAAGCAGTACGCACAAATTTTGATGTTTGAAAGCGTTTGAAACAATTTGAAAACAAAAACCTAGGATATGGAAGTTTGAGAATTGCTGGAAAGACTTGAACAACTGTTGATATTAGAATATGTTGTTTCATACTTTTCCTCTACTTCCATGATTCCTCTGTCTCACACTCGTACTTCCGCTTCGCTTTGGTATCAGACTTGTGGCACACTTCGAATATCCCTCGCCGTGTCACCGGTTTGCTTGCCCGGGGCAACATCAGACTAGGCTCCCCTGTCCCTTGCAACAATTTCAGCTCCCAAGTTCTAGCTTCAGACTCTTTGTCGTCAGGATCCAATGTTGTGATGATGGAGAGTTGCGCGGGGGAGGGAGCAAGCCAAAATCATACGTTGCAAGCCCAGACTCGCAGTGCCTGAGTTTGCTGGAGGGTGGGCCTAGGAACGCCGAACAATACAGGAAACACTCGCGCTCCGAATGCCAGAATTCCGAACACGCGTTCCCGACGTCACACACGCCTATTAAATTACGGCGCGCTCGCGCTCCAGATGCCACACCCACTAATGAATCATTGTGTGCATGGTCGCGCCCAATGACAAGAGGAAAAAAAACATAAAGATAAGCTTGTGGCGTTCCGCGCGGATTTCTTGGATGTGCGCTGGACTCCCCATCCATGGCGCGCGGAGCGCGCCAGGGGTGGCGCCGAAGGCGCCGCCGGAGGGGGATCCGAGAAATCCGCGCGGAGCGCCACAAGCTTATGTCTGTGGCGTTCGTTCTTCTTCGACCCAAGGCCACCATCTTAGCTCGCGCCCCCGAGGCCACAACGCCCCCTCCAAAGGCCACGAACCGGCCCCACGGAGGCCGCCCAAAAGCGCCAACCCGTCTGCAAAGCAGAAAGCCGTCCTTTTCTGGATTGGGGTGCGATCGTCGTGCTACAGTGGAGGCCAGTCCACAAGAAACCTTCCACAAGAAACCCAACCCTGGAACCCCAGGGCGTCCATGGATTTCTGGTGGGAGCGTCACGCTCCCCATGGCACAGCCATCCAAGCCCAAAAAACCCAGGATATTGCAATATTCTTGTTGGCACACGTTTGGTTTACGGACTGAATCTCGACATTCAGAGCAGCTGCAGAGCTCTTAGTCGCAGGAGTCGATTCGACAGCGTCGAAAGCATTGATCTGGAGCCCCGATTCGCCTGAGGTCAGTCTCCTACCGGAGCTATGCGTGTCCCCCAACAGTGGGATTTCCGACGAAAGATGAAACACACCCAAAACATACCCCCAAAATGCTAAACAAATAATCAAAAAATCGTCCCCCGACTATTTTGCACTATTTCTGCATATTCCCTCTGTAGAGGGACAGGCCCGACTTAAAACTATGACCGAAAGACGAATCGCATGTTCCAACTTGCTTCAACACAAAAGGAATTTCACACAAAGGGTTTTGGCACCACCAACGGTGCAACGCATGTGCACACATGCGACTGGATCCCCAGCGATCCGAACCAGGTTTGATGCACGGCCGCGCTCTAGGATGCAGTTGACACGCATGGTGTGGCAAAGCTGTCGGCGGCGACAAGATCCCCAAATCCGCTACCAACTAACATTCCATGGTGGTTTGGCACAGCCAAACCACCGTGCAACTTCAGTTTGTTCATCCATTGACAGCAGCACGCGTCGCGGCAGCAGAACGCAGTAGCGCGCGGGCATGCAGGGTCGGCGATGTGGCTGGCCAGCTGCCAGCGCGATTTCGGCAAAAGAGCAGAAATCCACGCAGGATCGTTTTGGGCGTGGTATCAGGAGCAACTGCATCGCACTGCCAGGCGCCGCGGTCTTGCGATTGTAGCGCCAGGCCGCGTGCGCTCCTCGAGGCGGGAAATCAAGCTCTACACAAAGGAATCGCGCGTGCTCTTGTGGGGGCGGCGAAAACGATCGTACACAAAGGAAATTATTTTGTGTGCCCCCCCGCGTTGGCAATTTAACCAGACCGTACACAAAGGAATTACGCGAGGCTTCGTGACACACGAAGGAATTACAGCAACGCCCTTTGGGTTGCGCTCTTCGCGCGCGGCGACAGCTCCGAGCTGGAAAAGAAGGGAGGGCGGAACAAGGCAAAGCAGGGGAAGAGGAAAAAGGAGAGGAGGGCGAGAAAGAAGCGAAGGAAGCAACGGAAGGACGCCAGGATGCGCGCAAGCGAAGCTAACACTGCGCGCCGAAACAGTTGTTCGTTCGTTCGGTTGGCCGTGCGGCAGATGAGTAGAAAAAGGATTGTTTGCTGCCTATCGAATGGACTTTTTGGGAATGAGACTCGCGCTCTCTTCCCAACCCCCTTTCCCACGCACCGTTGCGAGCACGCGACGATTTATTCTGGCCCGCGGGCAGACGACTGCCAATTGCTGGTGAGCGGTCTTTCCAGCCGTCACGCGTTCCGAACACATGCGACCAGCTAGACGCACTTGCCACGCAAACCGCCAGCTCCAAAGACCAAGGCCACACCGATCCCCGCATCCGTGCCAGGCACCCTCTCAACGACGCCCCCTTCTGGCATAAACCAATAAAAACCCTTTGTGTTTATGTGTTTTTTTCTCCTGTTCTGATTCCTTGGTATCGGCCGCCGTGAAGCCCCACCTTCTCTCACCCTTTCTCTGCTAATTACAGCTGTGCGCGTCCCGCTTAGCTCTCAGCGGAAGAGGTTCGCCCTCGCCTCGCAGATCAAACAAGTGTTTCTTGGCACGGGCCTCCAGCGCACCAACGAGGCCACTGCGAGAGCACGAACGACAGGGGGCTTCCCTGGCAACGGCGGGCCCGGGCATAAGTCGGGCGTGTCCCCCTACAGGGGGATTTCTTCGACGAGAAAGAACAAATGTTCAAAAAATACCCCAACATGGCAAGCAAATACTCCGAAAATAATCCCCAGACTATTTCTTTACTATTTTTGAAGATCCCCCCTGTAGAGGGACAGGCCCGACGTAAGCCCAGGCCACGCACGGGTTCCACGCCACAGGCCCGAGGAACGGCGGGAGAACCCGAGCCCCTCCCGAGACCGACGCGGTCCGTGCTCTGGCGTCTTGGCTGCACGCGGAGAACAGAGGCTATCTTTAAGTCGGGCGTGTCTCCCTATAGGAGGATCTTCGACGAACAAGCAAAAATCATCAAAAACTACTTCAAATATTACCAAAAATTCTAAACAAATAGTCCCTAGACTATGTTTTACTATTTTTGGATATTCCCCCTGTAGAGGAACAGGCCCGACTTAAATCTACTTGTAGACGAGAGGGGGGGGGGGGCAGAAGATGAGGACGATGAGCAGGAGGGCCGGAGCAGACCCAAGATATGCAGCAACGACGTCGTCCCTGCAAACAACTGCTTCGCTGCGCGACGCGCCTCCCCTGAAATACTATTGCTGCACGGGTCCGCCGACCAGGCTGGAGGTCCGTTTTGGCAGGACATGTCCTTCATCCACTCACCCAACAAAACTTGCACCAAGTGGGGCCTAAAACCTGTCGACGTGTCCGGCGAACACCGGCCTGACAAGGAGCGGCTTTTCATCTGTGTAGCTCTTGCACGCTGCCATAGGTCGTTCTGTCTTTCAGTCACCAAGTCCAGCGATGTCACAAGGAAGAGCTCCAAGCAAAGAAGGGACCCACAATCTCACAGCCGTGGTAGCACGTGCCGGGGAGAAGTGTCGAGAGAGAGCCCCGTCTTGAGAAGGGACCGTCCTCCATCCGTGCAGCTGTCGAGCACGCTGCAGACGCGCGTGCGCGGCGCTGGCGCTGGACCCCGTTCCGAACACGGCCCGCCCTGCGTCCGCACAGCTTCTGAGTGCGCCTAAAACTAGCACGCGCAGCGCCAAGCCGAGTGCCCGAAGTTGGAAACTACCCGCCCTCCGCCCGAGCGCACCAGGCGTTTCAAGAATACTCGGCGCCGGGGCGAAGGCCAAATAGTAAAAACGGCAGGGCCAAGCATCCTGCTCTTCCCGCCTCCCGGGCGGGTGGTATTGGGGGTGACCCAACTGGGGTGTGAAGAAAAGGACCCCAAAGCGGCCTTTCAGTGCACCCTTTTGGGCACCAGCTGGCCCCAAAAGGGGCCTGAAAAGCCCAGGGCGGGTGGATTGCGTCTTCTCTCCTCTCGGTCCCTGGTCTCTCTGGCCCCGGGGCGGGTGGAACCCGTCTTCCCTTCCGACCGGACCGCCAGCCGCGCGGGGTGCACAGGAGGCCTCCCCCCTCGCGGGGCTTTGAATTCGAATTAATGGGGGGCGATATCTTCCTCCTCCTCCTCCTCCGCCTCCTCCTTCCTTCTCCTCGTCCTCCTCTCGTCCTCCTCCTCCTCCTCCTCCTCCTCCTCCTCCTCCTCCTCCTTCTCCTCCTCCTCCTCCTCCTCCTCCTCCTCCTCCTGGGGGGGGGGCAGAAAGGTACCTTGCTCGGGCCCTAAAGGCCTCCTCTGGGGCTCTACAGGGCCCCACTTCGGGGCCCTGAAGCGCTCAGTCTCTGCAGCCCCCGCTGCATTCCCATGCATCGCCCATGCATCACGCGGCGCCCAAGGGTGGAGTCCGCCTTCCTTTCCGGCCTGACCGCCCGCCGCGGGCGTGCGCAGGAGGACCTCCCCCCATCGCGGGGCTCCTCGAGCCCTCCTCGCGCGGCCCGAGATCCACCCCCCTGTGGCTGCAGGGCGGGCCCTTGCGTCGACCCCTGCGCGCCCGCCCCTGCCCCCGCTGCCTTGCCGCTGGCCTCGCCCCCGCCTCTTCCCGTCTGACCCCCCCCCCCCATCGGTCGGGTGCATTCCGCACCCGCCGCCTCGCCTCCGCAGCCGTCCTGGCCCAGGACCGCGGTGCAGGAGGCGCGGGAGCGTCGGCGGCGAACCCTGGGAGGAAGCGAGAATCGGCGGACCTTCTCAGAAGGCTCGGAAGTCCCCCGGCCTTCGGAGGAGCTTTTGAAGCCTTCCCCGAAGACAGCGGAAACTTGTCAGAAGGCGCGAGGACCGTTGAGAGGTCCCGCCGCCTTCTGAGAAGGCCTTTTCCGTCGCACTTCCCCCGTCCCCGCTCGCCGCCGAAAGTGAAGGGCCGTGGGTAACGCGGGATGACGATTAATAAAAAATGGGAGAGAACGATTAAAAACATAGTTTTCTGATACTTCTGCATAACTTCCTGACTGGAGGAGAACGATTGAAAAAATAGTTTTCCAGCCCGCGGCCGGTTTTTTCTAATCGTCATCCCGGGCGCCGCCGCGTGAACACGACCCCCGGTCATTTAGTAATCGTCATCCTCCATTACGCCCAGGAACCTCTGCTTGGCGTGTCGCGACGGCGGCCCCGGCGACACGCTGCGCCTCGCGAGCGGATGGCGTGCCGCTGCGCTCCGCGTGGCCGGAGGCGGCGAATGGCTCAGGACGCCGACGCCCGGCTGGCCAGCGCTCGGACGTCCATTCCCTGTGTTTTTGTTCTGTTTCGTGCGTGGCTTTTTCGCCAAATGATCAAGAATGCTCCTCGATGGTCCTCGCCGACGGAAACATGCACACGTCCGAGCGATACCAAGGGTTGGCGCATCGCGCCGAAGCGTCGTGGACCAGAGTCGGCGGCGAGAACCCCGCTGCAGGCATCGCCCTCCCTTCAGGCAGACGTGCGAAGAAATGGTCCCCGGACCCCTCTGGGGGGGTCCGTCTGGTACAGTCTCTCACCCCAGATCCTTTTTCGGACAGGGAGGAGGGAGGAGGGAGGAGGGAGGAGGGAGGAGGGAGGGCCCGAGAACGGCTCCTGGAGGCCGAGGAAGGCAAAAGACATCCTCGAACCCAGAGCCCCGAGCCCCTTCCGACCCTGCCTGCTGGCCTGAGCCAGTGCTGGGCCTCCTCAGACCCCCAGCTCCAGCTCGCGCTCCCTTCACGCGGTAGCGCAGCTCCCTCCAATGCCCCCCGCCCCCGCCCCAAGCCTCATGATGTTCTAATAGACTTGAGCCTTGATCGCCAGAAAAAAAACCGAAAGCACCAAGAAGGTACTGAAGCTGGAAGGTTCTTGCGTGACAGGCTGTAGGAGGCGCTACTCGCTCGACGCTTCCCTCGCGTGTCGGGTATGCAGTGTTTCGATACGTTCCTGGGTGCTCGAAATTACACGTCGGCCAGAAGAAGTAGATAAGAACATGAAGTAGGAAGGCGGATTAAGTTTATCGGGTCCAGGCCCTCCCAGAGAACAACAACACACAGCAAAATCATGCCGATTCTTGCAGTAGGAAAGCGCCTGACGTAGATTGGGACCTGGGGATCCAAAACTACATACTTTCAACGACCGGCGTGTCATTATGGGATGTGGTCCTCAAGTCCGATGGGGGCAGCACAAACCAACCCTCCCGTGCAGTCGTCGTCGTCGACGTCGTCGTCGCCCGCACGTCGCGCCGACCCATCTGGTGCTCCCCGCGGGCCGCCCGTCGCGAACGAGAGCGGACGGGAGGGGACGGGAGGCGCGGTGAGGGAGGGGAGACAAGCGGGGGGGAGGAGCTGGTTTTTGCTTCTCCACGAGGGGGGGGAAAGAGTTTGCTCCAGCTGATCCGCGGGAGAGGGAGGAGAGGAGAGAGGGGTGAAGGAGGGGAAGGGCGGGAGCGGAGGCGAGAGAGGCGAGAGGAGAGCGGGCGAAAGAGAAGAGGAGAAGAGAAACGCGAAGAAGGAGAGGGGGGGAGGGGGGGGAGCCTTGGTGGGGCCTCTGTGGCCCTCGTCGGCCCTATCATAAACGTGATTGCGACCGGATGTCGCTAAGGTTTCGACCACCGCTTCACCCTGTTGTCCCGATTCCAGCCAGATATCGACCACTTACGACGACATGCTGAAGAAATCCCCCAAACTGCAAGGAGGAATCTTGGGACCCTCGGGGGCTCCAGAGGAAAGACCAAACCAAGCAGGGGAGGAGTGGTCTCCAGCTTCTCCACGGCCACGTAGGGGGGGGGGGGGGAGAGGGGAGGGAGGGGGAGGGGAGGGAGCGGAGGCGAGACAGGCACGAGGACAGGGAGCGAGGACAAACCCCTTGTCCCCGCTCCCCGTCGTCCTCCTCCTCCTCCTGGTCGCCGTCGCGAAACTCGCCGCCGTCCTCGTCCTCCTGGTCGTCGTCGTGCAAGTCGTCGTCGTCGTCCTCCTCCTGGCCGTCGCCCGCGAAACTCGTCGTCCTTCCTGGTCGTCGTCGTGAGACTCGTCGTCCTCCTCCTCCTCCTCCTGGCGCGCCGTCGCCGCCGTCCGGCGCGGCGAGCGCAGCGGCAGCCGCGCGGGCCAGGGGGGGGGGGGCCTCCGGAGCCCGGCGAGCCTGCCGCAGAGGTCCGCGTGCTGCCCCAGGCGCTGCTGGAGGTCTGCGGCGATCTCGCGCGCGGGGGGGCGGCCTTCGAGCTTCGAGCTGGTGGCCTTTTTGGTGCCCCGAGCGGATGCGGGCCCGACGGGGGGGTGATCCCGACTAAACTTGAAGGGGCCCTGGGACACACACATAAGGACACACAAATAACCAGAATCCCCATCTCTTCCCAGATTTTCTGGGTTTTTGTCTTCCCCCCCACTTTCCCATATTTTCCCATATTTTCTGGGGGATCGCCGATTAATTGTGTCTGTGTGTTTCTTTCCCTCCTGATAAACGCAAGAGTGACCCTGAGTAAGAGTGACCTTTGGTGCGCAACTTCTTGGGGACCGCGGGGGGACCAAACACCAGCGCGCAAGACGCTACTATTGCATTGCGTTTGGCGACCAGGGGAACCCATTTGGCCCGCACAAAAGGTCACTCCGGCGAAAGGCCACTCTTACGTCTAGTCGAATCCCCCCCCCCTCCTTCTGACGGGCCGTTGCGAAAGCAGCGAAACGCTTCATCCGACGCTCGACGACCACTGGCGCACCGAGGCTCCCGTCTGGAGTATCCTTCGTCCGGCGCGCGTCGTGATTCGTCTTCTTCGTGCGCTCCGCGGTGCTCGAGGGCGCGCTGGTCGGTGGAGAGAGCAAGCAGCGGCAAATACCCACCTCCTCCTCCTCCTCCTCGTCCTCCTCTTCGTCCTCTTCTTCTTTCCTCAACACGGGGGTCCCTCCTCCTCCTCCTCGTCCTTCTCCTCCTCCTCTTCGTCCTCCTCTTCCTCCTCCTACTCCTCCTCCGCCTTTTCTTCCCTCCTCCTCGTGCTCGTCCTCCTCCTCCTCCTCGTCCTTCTCCTCCTCCCCCCCCTTCTCCTCCTCCTCCTCCTCCTTCTCCTCCTCCTTCTCCTCCTCCTCATCCTTCTCCTCCATTCCTTTTCCTTATAAATAACTGTACCTCTTCGTATCCCGCGGCCAGTTTTTAGGGCGGCCCGTGCGTTTCGCCTGAGACCTCCTCACCACTTACGGCCCTGAAGCTTAAAACTTGGCAACAGCTTCACAGACGGAGGACGGGTCGTTTTCAAAATGTAGCTCTTGCCTGGGAACCGCGCGCACTCGTTCTAAAAAATTGCAAGAGCTTCACGGATTGAGGATGGCCCGTTCTCGAAATGTGGTTCTCGCTTTAGCGCCGCGCACAATCGTTCTAACCATGTGCAATAACTTCATGGATTGAGGATCGCCCACCTTCTAAATGTGGTTCTTGCCTGAACGCCGCGCGCATTCGTTCTAAAAGGCTGCAAAAGTTTCACGGATTGAAGCGGTTCCTTTTCAACATGTGGTTTTCGCCTTAGCGCCGCGCACCTTCGTTCATACACGTTGCAAGAGTTTCGCGGAATACCGCGATCAACGTACCAGAAACTGTGTTTTGGAAGGATTCATGATTTTGCGGGTGCAACAGTTACGTGGATTGACGGTGTTGAAATCCCAAGAATGGCGTTATGGCACGATCCAGGATCCTCGAGACGCAACGTTCACGTTGATCCGTAGTGCTGGGATCCCGAGAACAATGTTTTGGTATGCTTCCGGGTCTTCAAACGGTTGTCTTCCAATGATGCAGATCCTTCAATAGAAATAAACCTCTGTATGGGACCTACGAGGATGGAGTTTGGCGGGAGGGTGTATTCCAACATCGTTGGTGGCTCTTGGGTTTACACTAGTCCCCCTCCTCCTCCTCCTCCTCCTCCTCCTCCTCCTCCTCCTCCTCCCCTCCTCCCTCCTGATTTGCTCTGCTTCGTGTTTGTCTCCTCCTCCTCCTCGTCCTCCTCCTCCTCCTCCTCCTCCTCCGCCTCCTGGGAGGCCGCGGCGCGGGCCTGTCGCGCTCGCGCTGTTCCCCCCCCCCCCGGCGCGGCGACGGACCAAAGGGCTTCTTTCTGTCGGGCATGTCCTCCTACAGGCAGACTTTGGAGGAACAGAAAAAAACACGCACTCATAAACAATCATCACAAAACGTACAACAAATCGTCCATATACGGTGTTTTGAACATTTTTGATCACTCCATCTGTAGAG
>CAUYUJ010014485.1:238689-248689 GCA_963575745.1 Prorocentrum cordatum
GGGACGGGCAGCTGGGAAACACTCGGGACGTCGATGCCTGTGGACGGGAATCGAACTCTATACACCGACGCTTTTCCCGACCCTGCGGCGAAATTCGCACGGGAATGCTGATTTTGGTGTATACGGGATCCTCGTGTATACATTTTTCGTCGCTTCCCAGGGACATCGGGGAAAAAGAGTATACGCCACACCACCCCAGCGCCGTCCCCGACCCTCAAAAAGCCCTGGGCTCCAAGAAACAGCCCGCCACTGGTCATGGATGCGTTCCAGTCTCCGATGTGGACGGGGGCGTGGCTGGCGTGCCGCGCCGAAGCGTGGCCCGAACCAGCGGCGCGACACGCTACGCCAACGCTCCTGACCGTAAAAGGGCAGGCCTCCACTGGCCATCGCTCGGACGTCCATTCCCTGTGATTCTGTCGGTTTCGTGCGTGGTTTTTTCGCCAAATGATCAAGAATGCTCCTCGATGGCCCTCGCCGAAGGAAAAACGCACACGTCCGAGCGATGCCAAGTCCAGGAAACAACAGATCGGACCACGCCGGGCGGGTCGCGCGGTCGGACCCTCACGGGCGGCTCGGGCAGATCTCTAGGGGCACAAAAAGTGGCATAAGTTGCTGAGCCCTGAAAGGTTTCGCAACGTAGCAGTTTGCCCCGCTGCCTGGATGAACATCAAGCTGCGCAGTCGCTGAAGCCTGTCCTTCGCAACCGGATGCCCCCGCAATTTGGGGTTGAAAGGTGGCATAAACATAAAAACTCGGAGGTCCGCGCGGATTTCTCGGATCGGCGCTGGGGCCCCCCGGCGGCGCCTCCGGCGCCGCCCCTGGCGCGCTCTGCGCGCCAGGGGAGGGGGGTCCAGCGCCGATCCGAGAACTCCGCGCGGACCTCCGAGTTTTTATGTCCATGTGACTTTTTAATCCCCTAAGACCGGTCATGGCCCCAAGGTCCGCATGGTCAGGATCCGTGCCAGCGCATGTTTGGACAACTCCGACCAAGGGTGCCCTGAACACGTCGGGAACCCGCGCGGGACCGCACACCGATTGTCGCAGCAGCGAGAGTTCTCACCGCGTTTGGGGGAAACCGTGGGATGCAACGGGACCGCATTGGGCACAGCAGGCGGAGGAGAGAGGAGGAGCGTGCGGCGAGGGAGGGAGCGGGACCGGACACGCGTACAAGTGTGGAAAAGGCCTACGCGTGAGGGTCGTCGAAGTTCGGCAGGATCGTCCAGGAATCTGGGAGGATCAAGAATGTGCGACGTGCGACCACGAGGGCTCCATTGTCAAATGGTCGATTTCGAAAGAACACTAGACCTTCACATATTTCTTTGAGCACACAGGGGTGCTGAGCATTGGGATGCTTTGGAGGCCGCTGGGGGGTCTTGAACTGGTTGAGCACCAAACAATCGGTTCGGATCCCATCCTGGAGTCCATCTTGTGGAGCTTTCACTCTGGATCCGTTTTTGAAACTGTCAGGTCTGAAAACGGCTACGCCGAAAAAGGCAAAGTATCCCGGCAAAGCATCCTAACAGCGATGTGTATAAGCATATCTGGAAGCATTCCCCTTAGGATTCAGGTGAGAATCCAGTTGTCGAATTCTGCTGTTCTCGCAGTCGCAGTCGCATTCGCAATGACAGTCGCAGTGGCAACGGCCTTAGGATCCAATGGAATCCTAAGGATTCCTAGGGATTCCTAAGGCATCCTTAGGCATCCTTAGGAATCCATAGGAAACCTTAGGAATCATGATTCCTAAGGATTCCTAAAGATTCCTAAGGATTCCTAGGGAATCCTAAGGATTCCTGAGGATGCTTAACTATGCCTACGGATTCCTAAGGATGTCTACGGATTCCTAAGGATTCCTAAAGATTCCTAAGGATTCCTATGGATTCCTACGGATGCCTCAGCCTGCCTCAGTTTCAGCCTCAGCCTCAGCCTGCCTCGGCCTCAGCCTCAGCCTCAGCCTCAGCCTGCCTCGGCCTCAGCCTCAGCCTGCCTCAGCCTCAGCCTCAGCCTCAGCCTGCCTCGGCCTCAGCCTGCGTCAGCCTCAGCCTCAGCCTGCCTCAGCCTCAGCCTGCCTCAGGCCTGCCTCAGCCTCCTCAGCCTCAGCCTCAGCCTCACTCAGCCTGCCTCAGCCTGCCTCAGCCTGCCTCAGCCTCCCCTCCACAATTACTCAATATGAATATACTCTCCCTCTTCCCCTGATGGCGTCCGGGTGATGGCCGCGCACCCTCCGCGTACTGTTTTTTACACACAGGATGCCCGGGAAATCCCGGGAAACGACTCTCGCTGAGGCGCCGGCGTCATTTTTTCCCAAAATGCTGCTCTCGCGCCGGCGTCATTTTTTCCCAAAATGCTGCTCTCGTTGAGGCGCCGGCCTCATTTCTGCTCCCGAATCCTTCCCCTGATGGCGTCCGGGTGATGGCCGCGCACCCTCCGCGTACTGTTTTTTACACACAGGATGCCCGGGAAATCCCGGGAAACGACTCTCGCTGAGGCGCCGGCGTCATTTTTTCCCAAAATGCTGCTCTCGTTGAGGCGCCGGCCTCATTTCTGCTCCCGAATCGTTCCGAATCGTGCTCCCGCTGCAGCGTGGGCCTCATTTTCGGATCGGTGCTTGGCCTCCGTCGTTCAGGATGGCGTTCTCGCCCCAGCGCGGGCCTTTTTCTCGCGCGCCCATCCGCCCGCCACCACCGCGCCGCACCGCCACCACCACCACCACCACCACCACCACCACCACCACCACCACCACCACCACAACCACCACCAGCACCAGCACCAGTACCACCACCACCACCACCACACCACCAGCACCACCCACCCACCAGCACCAGCACCACCACCATCACCACCACCACCACCACCACCACCACCACCACCACCACCACCACCCACCACCAAACCACCACCAGCACCAGCACCACCAACCACCACCACCAGCACCCACCACCACCACCACCATCACCACCACCCCCACCACCACCACCACCACCACCACCAACCACGACAACCACACACGCACGCACGCACGTGCACCACCACCCACTACGCACGCGCGCGCGGAGCCACAGGTCCGCTGCGACACGCGTCCGCGGATAAAGAAAATCAGCGCCATGGTAAGGGATGGGAGGGTGGGGTAGGACGTCAGATATGACGCGAGCGCACCTAGCTTGTCCCCCCCCCCTCCCTCCCCCCCCATTCAGCCTCACCTTGTCTCAGCTTCGGCCTGCCTCGGCCTCATCCTCAGCCTCAGCCTCAGTCTCAGCCTCAGCCTGTCTCGGCCGGAACCTGCCTCGGCCTCAGCCTCAGCCTGCCTCAGCCTCAGCCTGCCTCAGCCTCAGCCTCAGCCTGTCTCAGCCTCAGCCTGCCTCAGCATCAGCCTCAATCTCAGCCTCAGCCTGCCTTGGCTTGCCTCGGCCTCAGCCTCAGCCTGCCTCGGCCTCAGCCTCAGCCTCAGCCTGCCTCAGCCTCAGCCTCAGCCTCAGCCTCAGCCTGCATCAGCATCAGCCTCAGCCTGCCTCAGCCTCAGCCACAGCCTCAGCCTCAGCCACAGCCTCAGCCTCAGCCTCAGCCACAGCCTCAGCCTCAGCCTCGGCCTGCCTCGGCTTGCCTCAGCCTCAGCCTCAGCCTGCCTCGGCCTCAGCCTCAGCCTCAGCCGGCCTCAGCCTCAGCGTCAGCCTCTCAGCCTCAGCCTGCATCAGCCTCAGCCTCAGCCTCAGCCTGCCTCAGCCTCAGTCTCAGCCTCAGCTTGCCCTGGCCTCAGCCTGCGTCAGCCTCAGCCTCAGCCTGCCTCAGCCTCATCCTGCCTCAGCCTCAGCCTCAGCCTGCCTCGGCGTGCCTCAGCCTCAGCCTCAGCCTGCCTCGGCCTCAGCCTGCCTCGGCCTCAGGCTGCCTCAGCTCGGGCATTCAAAATATGGCACAGGACTGGCGTTCTGGGAACACAGAGATCACGAAGTGGCCCACAATCAAAATATGGTACAGGAGTGGTGTTCTGGGAGCACGAAGAATACGAAGTGGCCTACAGCTGGCTCCGGGCAATCAAAACGTGGCCTGGGAATTGTGTTCCGGGAGCACGAAGAACACGAAGTGGCCTACAGTTGGCTCCGGGCATTCAAAATGTGGCCTGGGAATGGTGTTCTGGGAAGACGAAGAACACGAAGTGGCCTACAGTTGGCTCCGGGCATTCAAAATGTGGCCTGGGAATGGTGTTCTGGTTCAAAATGTGGCCTGGGAATGGTGTTCTGGGGAGTCCCCGGATTTCCCCAGATTCCCGCGGCACCCGTCCGGCATCTGCCGAGACCCCCCTGGGGAGTCATGATGCTGTCTTTTGAGACCACTAGAAACCTATCAGTCGTCGCTGTTAGCTAACGAAAAAATCCAAACCCACTTGGTGCCAAGCGCGCACCCACGGACAGCTTTTTAACGTCGTTCTCAGGCACGGGCGCTCGCACGCAGCCCTCCAACTCGTGACACAACCTGTGATTCCATCCGAGCTGCCACTGCAAGGAGCGAACGGCTGGGCCACTGTTTGGCTTCCAGCGTGACACTACAGCAGACGCCAGAAATGGGGGGAGGAGGAGAAGGAGGACGATATGGAACAGTAGAGCAAAGCGGGAGGAATGACCAGGGCGAAGAGAAGGAAGGTAGAGGAAGCGGAAGAGGATGCGGAACATGGCGGAGTGGGGGGGGAGGATGACGAGCAGCAGCAGCACCAGCAAGAGAAGAAGAGACGCATGAGGGAGGAGAAGGAGGAGGAAGAGGAGTAGCATTAGCAGCAGCGCCTGAGAAATGGAGAAGGCGAAGGAGAAGAGGGGAAGGAGGAGGAACAGAAGAGGAGCAGCAGGATGAGGAGTAGTAAGATGCCCGACAGGAGGAGGTAGAGGCAAGAGACTCGAGGAAGGCCGCAGCCGTCGTCGTCGTCGGAGGGCTCGGGACGTCGGCGGCGACGGCGCCGCCGCCGCCGCAGCCGATGTCGTCGTCGTCGGCGTCGTCGTCGCCGCCGCCGTCGTCGTCGTTGCCGACGTCGCCGTCGCCGTCGCCGCCGTCGTCGTCGTCGTCGTCGCCGTCGTCGTCGTCGCCGTCGTCGACGCCGCCGTCGTCGCCGTCGTCGTCGTCGTCGTCGCCGTCGTCGTCGTCGTCGTTGTCGTCGATGTCGTCGTCGTCGTCGCCGTCGCCGTCCCCCATTCCATCCCATCGGGGAGGGGCCCGAGGGACCCTGGGACTCATCCAATATGAGGGGTGGGTGGGCCGTGGGCCTGGAGCCCGGGACCAAATACTTATCTATATATATACACATATAGATGTACACACACACATACGCACATACACACATACACATGCATGCATGCATGCATGCATGCACACACGTACATACATACATGCATACATACATACATGCATACACTCATACATACGTACATACGTACGTACATACATACATACATACATACATGCATACATACATACATGCATACATACATACACGTACATACATACATGCATACATGCCCACACACATGCATGCGCACACGTACACACATGCATGCATGCATGCACGCAAGCATGCATGCAATCACACATGCATGCGTGCATGCGTGGCATGCATGCATACACACATGCATACATATATACATGCATACATACATTAATGCATGCATGTGCACACTCATATACACATGCATGCATGCATGCATACGTACATGCATGCATACATACATACATGCATACGTGCATACGTATACACGTATGTGCAATCGCACAAGCATACATGCATGCATGCATGCACACATACATACACACGCACATACACACCCGCGTACATAAGTCATGCATACACACATACATGCAAACACACCTACATTTCTGGATGATCACTGGCCGTCGACCTAAACACATCCATACATACACACCTGCATACACACATGCATACACACATGCATACATACATACATGCACCTCGACATACATACAAGCGTACATATATACACTCATACGCATTTATATTTATATATGCATACATAGATACCTGCATGCATGCATGCATGCTTACCTACATACATGCATACATACATTCATTCATGTATGTGCCCATATATACATAAGACACATATATACATACATATACATATGTATGTGTTCACACACCGATACATACATATGTTGATGTATATGTGTATATATGGTCGCCCCCAACTCCCCCAAAGCCAACAAAACCAAACAACTAACCAGAACAAGAACCACAACCATAACCAACGCCAGAACAACCGAAACCATAACCAGAACCAGAACTAGAAGAACCAAAGCCAGAACCAGAAGCAGACCCGTAACCAATGATCGTTTGCTCCTCCTCCTCCCTCTCCTCCCTCTTTGCGACTTCAGCCCAAAAAAAAACATACATAGTGCTTCCTTGAACCGAGAGCGCCAAACACTGTGTAGTCCCACCAGCCCTTTGGGCGTGAGTGGTTTAGCGGGCTCTCTCTGTTCGCAACCCCCCTTCTTCCCCTTCGGGGAGGGGTTTACCCCTCCCTCTACCCCCTCCCCCTGGACCTGGGCAGGGATTCCCGAGCGTAGTCGGGGGGGTCTTTTTCGACTCCTGGGAGGGCCCAAAAAACGACGACCCTCACGAGGATTCTGGCCCCGAGGGGGGAGGGGGGGGGGGGGAGTTTGGCCCCTCTGCTCGTCTTTGAAGCAGAAATCATTGATTTTACTACGGTGTTGGCCCCATGTTGGCCTTCTGAAGGGGGCCGCGCTCACCTTCCCTCATCGCAAAATCATTAATGTTACGAAGGTTTTGGGCTCATCTTGTCCTTCTCAGGGGGCAGCTCTCCTTGGCGCTTCTGCGGAGGTCGCAAGAGGCCCCAAGATGGCCCCAAGAGACCCCCAGGAGGCTCCCAAGAGGCCTCCAAGAGGCCCCCCAGAGGCCCCCAAGCGGCCCCAAGAGGCCCCCAAGAGGCCCCCAAGAGGCCCCCAAGAGGCCCCACGAGGCCCCAAGAGGCCCCCAAGAGGCCCCCAAGAGGCCCCCAAGAGAGGCCCCCAAGAGGCCCCACGAGGCTCCAAGAGGCCCCCAAGAGGCCCCACGAGGAGCCCGAACGACTCACATCAGGACGAGGGGCCCGAACGACTCACACCACGAAGAGCCCGAACGACTCACACCACAAGGAGGGGCCCGAACGACTCACACCAGGACGAGGCGCCCGAACGACTCACACCACGAGGAGCCCGAAGGACTCACACCACGACGCGGGCCCCGAACGACTCACACCACGAGGAGCCCGAACGAGTCACACCAGGAGGAGGGGCCCGAACGACTCACACCAAGATGAGGGGCCCGAACAACTCATTCCACGCGAAGCCCGAACGACTCACACCAGGACGAAGAGCCCGAACGACTCACACCACGAAAAGCCCGAACGACTCACACCAGGAAGAAGGGCCCGAACGACTCACACCAGGACGAGAAACCCCAAACGACTCAAATCACGAGGAGCGCTTTCTCTTCCTCCTCCTCCGCCTCGTCCGTCTCCCGCTCCCCTCACAAGGAGGATGTACAAGGAGGCGGGAGGAAGGAGGAACAGGGGAGATATGCGGGGCCAAGCGGACTTACGCCTGAAAAACACGACTGTCGGCATGCTTCGCGAGAGTTGCTGCTGTGAGATGGGCTGGTGGGGATACGCGAAGCGTAAACATTTTTTTTTTGGTGTTTAGGGGTCAGAGGAGCAAGGACATACTGTGTATGTGTTCTGTTTTTTGGGGTTTTGACAGCGCCAGTGGTTGCCGGGAGAGAGGCCCCTGCGAGCATTGGGGCTTCCAAAGCCCCCCAAACAACAAAAAAACTATGCACAGTGTGTCCTTGCTCCTCTGACCCGAAAAAGGGCCCCCAAAAACATACGCAGTGTTTGGCACTCTCGGAGCAAGGGAACACTGTATGATTCGTGTTGGTTTGGGGGGCAAGGAAACACCGTGTATGGTTTTTTTGTTATTGGTGTTGACAGCGCCAGTGGTTGCTGGGAGAGAAGCCTCTGCGAGCATTGGGGTTTTCCCCCAAAAAAAACTAACAAACCAAACATCCACAATGTTGTCTTGCTCCCCTGACCCAAACAACCAAAAAAACATACACCGTGTTTGGCGCTCTCGGTTCAAGGAAATACTGTGTATGTGTTTTTTGTTTTTCTGGGGGGGGACAGCGCCAGTGCTTGCTGGGAGAGAGGCCCCTGCCAGAATTGGCGCTTTTAAGCAACAAAAAGCATACAGTGTTCCCTTGCTCATCTGACCCCTAAAACAAAAAAAAACCATACACAGCGTTTGGCGCTCTCGGTTCAAGGAAACACTGTGTATCTTCGGTTTTTTGTTTGCTGAAGTCGCAAAGAGGGAGGGGAGGGAGGAGGAGGAGCAAACGATCATTGGTTACGGGTCTGCTTCTGGTTCTGGCTTTGGTTCTTCTAGTTCTGGTTCTGGTTCTGGTTTCGGTCGTTCTGGCGTTGGTTCTGGTTGTGGTTCTGGTTCAGGTTCAAGCTGTGTGGTGCGTCATATGTGGTGCAATCCTCCTCCTCCTCCTCCTCCTCCTCCTCCTCCTCCTCCTCCTCCTCCTCCTCCTCCTCCTCCCTCTCCTCCTCCTCGCAGGAGGAGGAGGAGGAGGAGGAATCTGAGGAGGAGGAGGAGGAGGAGAGGAAGGAGGAACGAGGAGGATGAGGAGCATGGGAAGGAAGAAAATGACGATGAGGAACATGCCACCCATGAGGGGGAGGAGGAACCATGATGATGAAGAGGAGCAGGAGGAAGAAAAGAAGGACGCTGAGGGGGGAACCATCCCTCCTCCCCCTCACTCCGCCGTTTGGGGGGTGCTGGGGGGGGGGGCGAGCATATATATATATATATATATATATATATATATGTTTATATACATATATATATATATATGGATCTCTTTGTTGCTCCCTCTGGTTTCGAGGGGAACATTCCCCAACTGGGTGGGGTGAGATGGTGGGGCTGAGATGCCATGGCCTGGTGGGGATGGGGGCAGGTTGAACGAGCGTTATCGCCGTCACCGTCGCCGCTGTCGTCGTGCCCTTCGTCCTCGTCCTCGCCTCCGCCGTCGTCGTCGTCGGGGTCGCCGTCCTCGTCGTGAATGGTGCTAGAAGGACGGCAGCCCGCGAGGCGGGCCGGCCCTCACGCCACGTACATGCTGTACTTGGGGTCGACCTGCACGGCCGGCCTGGCGCGGCCGCGCGCAGAGCCTCGGCGGACGCAGGGCGGCAGAAGATCAGCTCCTCCGCCATCGGAGGCGTCTGCCCCAGGGCGGCGGCAGGGTCTGCACCCCAGGTGCGGCGCGTCGGGGCGCACGCAGAACCACGCAGTTGCGGACAAGAGGCTTGGACGGCCAGAACGGGTGCGAACAAGCATTGGGCACGATGCCCAAGAGCAAATGTTGTCCAAAACCGACAGCGGCCGCGGATGGGCAGGCAGCCTCTCGTCTGAAATGAGCAGCGTCCGTGGCGGCGCGGACGAACACGAACTGCTGTTGGGCATCGTATCCAGACTTTCCGCACCCATGCCGACTATCCCGGAGAATGAGGGCGCGGGCTCGGTGTGGGTCGCGTGTGGGTCCAGGGTCGGTCGCGGGGTGGGTCGCCGGTCGGTCGCGGGCCGGGCCGCGGAGAGGTCGTGGGAGGGTCGACGGCGGGACGTCCTGGAGGTGAGGCGCGGCCAGAAAACCAGAGCCCCTCCTGGGCCACAAGCGGTCCTTGTGCCACCGTCTTGGCTTGACGAGCCCGTTTCCCACCCCCGCTTCCATAAGGTAGGGGAGGGAGGGGGAGGGGGAGGGGGAGGAGGAGAAAGAGGAGGAAGACCTCCCCGTCCTGTCTTCCTCCCAAGTCCTACCTACGGTAGCGGTGGTGGAAAACGGGCTCACCACTCGAGTAGGGGATCGATTACAGAATTGATGTACCCCAAACCTGATGCTCCCGCCGAATCTACGGAACAAATGTGTAATGCCCAGTAGACCTACGAACATACT
>CAUYUJ010014485.1:258689-271189 GCA_963575745.1 Prorocentrum cordatum
CGCGGTGTCCCGCCGGTGTCCCGCGGTGTTCCGCGGTGTCCCGCGGTGTCCCGCGGTGTCCCGCCGGTGTCCCGCGGTGTCCCGCGAGGATGATGATGATGATGATGATGATGATGATGATGATGATGATGAGATGATGATGATGAACATGGTGTCCCGATGAAGATGATGCTGATGTTGATGATGGTGTCGATGATGATGAAAGTGTCCCGATGATGAGGATGATGATGCTGATGATGATTATGTTGATGCTGATGACGATGATGGTGTCCCGATGATGATGATGATGATTCCGATGATGTTGGTGGTGATGAAATTGATGGAAATGGTGTCCCGGCGATAATGATGTTGATGATGATGATGTTGATGATGATTATGGTGTCCCGATGGTGATGCTGATGATGATGATGATGGTGATGATGATGATGGTGATGCTGATGGTGTCCGGATGATGGTAATAATGATAATGACGATGTTGATGATGATGTTGCTCATGATGATGATGGTGCCCCAATGATGATGATGTTGTTGATGCTGATGATGTCGATGATGATGATGATGCGATGATCATGATGATGATGGTGTCCCGAGGAAGATGACGATGTTGATGACAATGTTGGTGATGAGAACGATGGTGGTCATGATGGTGTCCCGATTATGATGATGATTATGATGATGCTGCTGATGACGACGACGACTGTGTCCCGATGATGATGATGATGTTGATGATGAGATGATGATGGTGATGGTGATGATGATGTTGTCCCGATGATGATGCTGACGTTGATGATGATGTTTATGATGATGATGACGGTGCCCTCATGATGATGACGATGTTGGTGATGATGTTGATGTTGATGATGTTGATGATGATGATGATGACGTTGATTATGAGAGCGATTGTGATATCGATGGTGAGATCGATATTGAGACCGAATGCGAGATCGATTGTGTGATCGATTGTGAGATCGATTGTGAGATCGATTGAATGAGATAGATCGAATGAGCTCGATTGTGAGACCGATCGAGTGAGATCGATCGAGCGAGACCGACAGTGAGATCGATACTGAGATCGATAGTGAGACCGATCGAGTGAGACGTTGGTTCCCCCCCCCCCGAACCTCCTTATCACCCGAAAGGTGGTCGTATAGGTACGGCTATAGGGCTATAGGGTTATAGTGCTATAGGGATATATGGCGATTGGGCTATTGGGCTATAGGGATATAGGGCTATTGGGCTAGGCACCCCCGGCACTTCTGGGCACCCCGGGCACCCGGGCACCCCTGGGCACCCGGGCACCCCCGGGCACCCGGGCACCCGGCCCCGGCCACCGAAATCGGCCACACACCTGGGCAGCCGGGCACCCCCGGGAACCCCCGGGCACCCGGGCACCCGGCCCCGGCCACCGAAATCGGCCGGTCACCTCACCTCAGCTTTGTATCCGCTAGGACCCCTACAGGGGCAAGCTCTGATTGGGGAAAAATAGCAGGTAGTAGTAGTAGTAGTAGTAGTAGTAGTAGTAGTAGTAGTAGTAGTAGTAGTAGTAGTAGTAGTAGTAGTAGTAGTAGTAGTAGTATAGTAGTAGTAGTAGTAGTAGTAGTAGTAGTAGTAGTAGTAGTAGTAGTAGTAGTAGTAGTAGTAGTAGTAGTAGTAGTAGTAGTAGTAGTAGTAGTAGTAGTAGTAGTAGTAGTAGTAGTAGTAGTAGTAGTAGTAGTAGTAGTAGTAGTAGTCGTAGTAGTAGTAGTTAGTAGTAGTAAGTAGTAGTAGTAGTAGTAGTAGTAGTAGTAGTAGTAGTAGTAGTAGTAGTAGTAGTAGTAGTCGTAGTAGTAGTAGTAGTAGTAGTAGTAGTAGTAGTAGTAGTAGTAGTAGTAGTAGTAGTAGTAGTAGTAGTAGTAGTAGTAGTAGTAGTAGTAGTAGTAGTAGTAGTAGTAGTAGTAGTAGTAGTAGTAGTAGTAGTAGTAGTAGTAGTAGTAGTAGTAGTAGTAGTAGTAGTCGTAGTCGTAGTCGTAGTCGTAGTCGTAGTCGTAGTAGTAGTAGTAGTAGTAGTAGTAGTAGTAGTAGTAGTAGTAGTAGTAGTAGTAGTAGTAGTAATAGTAGTAATAGTAATAGTATATCTCCTATAAGTATTCTCGTGATAAATACTTCCAAAATCCTAGGGCCCTGCGACCCCCCCCAGTAAACGGGACCCCCCGGATCCCTGGCCCCAGGGCACCCTGGACGACGACCGTGCAGAAGGCCCCCCGGGCCTGTGGGAGCTCCTGGAAGCCCGGGCCCAAATCGGTCAGGAGGGCAACCAAGCGGCCCCCCGAGGGCCCCAGGAGGCCCCGAACACCCACCAGACGCCCGATGACAACCCAAAGAACACCCCCAAGAGGCCCCCGAAATGCAGAACAACACCGACGTCGATGCGTGTTTGCATGATTTGGGGACTGCCAGGTAGTACAACAGACCCCCCACACGTCCCCCAACAGGGCCCCAGGATGGCCCGACGAAGGCTCCGTGACGGCAAAAAGGTGGCCCCAAGACGCCCCCCGAAGCATTCCAAATCGTGACCCGGTCGTTCGGGGAGACCGCAGTTGGAAGCTGGGTGGCCCCAGGAAGCCCCCAGAGGCCCCTAGAGGGTGCACAGGAGGCCTCCAAAAGGCCCCGAGAACGCGCGTAAACCATTCCTGAGGCCCCCAAGAAGCTCTCCAAGGAGGAGCCTCCGCAAAACGAGAAGAGTAGGACGGGGAGGAATAGGGCGAGACTGAGGAAGATGAAGAGGAAACAGGCCAGAAGGATAACGAGATGCAATATTATGACGGCGATGCCCGACAAGACAACGATTTGTCGCTATATGTTCTGTTGTACGTTCCTGCCCTTCCGCCGCGACTTCAGCCTGCATGCCGGAATTCACCGACCAAGATTCATGGCACGAATCGCCACTGCAGTCTTGTATGTGTATACGCGTGCATTTGTATATATATATATATATATATGCGCACACATGTATACATACATATGTGTAAATATGTGTATGAAAAGTGTGATGTGTATGCCTAATCATATGTCTATATATGTATACATACACATAACATGGCCTTCGGCCAATCCTGCAACCGTGCCTGGGCTGCGGGGATGAAGATAATCTGATGTTCGTTAGGATCTCGTGGGGGGCTTCTCGGGGGCCTCTTGGATGAAGTTTGGACGCCTCTTGGGGGGCGTTTGTGGGCCTCTTGGGGTTTCTTTTGGGCCTCTTGGGGGCCTTTTCGGGCTTGTTGGGGGCCTCTTGGGGTCTCTTGGGGCCTCCTGGGCGCCTCATGGGGGCCTCTTGGGGCGGAAGGCTCGGATTGTGGCCTCATTTGGGGTCGTTTTGGGGCCCTCTTGGGCCACTTGGGGCGCCTCTTGGGCTGGCTTAGGGGTCCTCTTGGTCCGTTTTGTTCCCTCTTGGAGGCCTCGTGGGCCGTCTTGGGGCGGTCTTGGGGGCCTCTAGGGCTGCCTGGGAGCGTCGGGGAGCAAAAAAAGAGAGAACGCCCAAATCCCTCAAAACCAACGGGAAAACAATGATGCTGGCCTCTTGGGGCCCTCTAGGGAAGCCTCCTGGAGGCCTCTTGAACCCTCTTGGCGGCCTCTTGGGTCGTCTGGCCATCTCAGGCGACTTGGAACGATCTTGGAGCGTCTCGGGGCGCCGTTGGGCCGTCTCGGGAGCCCCTTGGGGCTCTCCTGGCCCGTCTTGTGGGCCTCGCGGGCCCGGACAAAAGTCGTGCGGGGAGACGGCGGCAGACCGGGGGACCGCGGCAGGTTCAAAGAGATCAGACCGGGGGACCGGAGCGAAACAAATGCCAGATCATCTGGCATTTGTTTCGCTCCGGTCCCCTTCAGGACTCCTCGGGACGGAGGACTGAGACTGTGGGGATTGCCCCCCCCAAAAAAAACAAAGAACAAAAGCACAAGAAAACACTGTGGGAAACAAAACACAAAAAATACACAAAAACACACACACACAAAAAAACAAAAAACAACTGTGGGGAACAAAAACACAAACAATAAAAAACACTGTGTGTGTTTGTGTTTTTCCCCCTTGAGCACACACCCACTCCATGCCCAGCGGCACGGCGGCGGATGTATGTACATATGCATATGGGAGACCAGAAGCGCACGCGGGAGCTGCAGCTGACGGAGGCGATGGCGGCGTTGCCCCTCCAGCTCGACGAGGGGCGCGCGATCCAGAACCGAGCCCGGAACATCGTGCTGCAGGCTCCCACGGAGAAGCCGTTCATGGCGGTGATGGACTGGACCATCGAGCAGTACGACGAGGCCGGCGTGATGGCCCGAAGAGAGGCAAAGGACGAGGCCGTCGACATCCTGGGGAACCCGCACGGCAAGAAGCCCGTGGCGATGTTCTCGAACATCCTGTTTCGTCTGGGCAGCTTCGCGGCAAGTGCGACCGACCCGATCCTGGCCAAGATCACCGACAGAGTGCAGAAGAAGGAGCTGGCGGACACATCACCGTCGGCGGCAACAACGCTCTTTTAGACCAATTCGCTGTCGTGGGAAAAATGGCGTCGCTACTGCCCCCGTTGGTTAGGGCGGCGCGGTGCTTCAAGATTGAGTTCACCCTGAGCCGCGATGATGACTCGAAAGAGGTTGAGATGACCAAATGGATGGGCATCGTGATGTGGAAGCGGTGTTTCTTCAGGCCCGCGACGCCCCATCTTTTCCGAGGCGCGGGCCTCGAGCTGGACTTCGATCACGGCCCGAGAAGCCAGGCAGCAAAAGGTGTGGCCAAACTACTTCCCTTCGGCTCTGACACTGCAAACGGCAGTGGCAAGGGCAAGGGCGGCTTCCTTTCAAAGAAAACCAAGCAGTGACGGCGAGAGGGGCCTGTGCTTACCGCAGAGGTGGTGAGCGCGGCCTCGCTCTCGGCAGTGCCGTGCGGCCACGGTGCCGTGCGCGTCGGGGCCAGAGGCTGTTTCGATGACTGGCTTTAGTCTGGCACGCAGGAGTCTCATGGACGGGCAAGCGGGGAGCAAAACAAATGTGCATATGTGTGTATATAAACATACACATATACATATATATATATATGCGTGTGTATGTATATGTGTATATATATATGTTTGTATACATACACAACTATATACATATATATATATATAAAGACATGTGCATATAAACGCTGCTGTTAGCCAGCGTGGGCCCCAGACAAGTTTCTACGAATATACGTGGTCCTCTCTAATTATGTGGAACAATCGAGGGCGCGCAATGTAGAGCGATCCACGTGGTGCAACCAACGTGGTGCGGCTCATGATGTGCAATCGCTGCTGTGCGATCTACGATGCGCATTATACGTGTCCACTCTATGTGCTGCACTGCACATGGGATACTCAAACTGATGCAAACTATGTGGATACATCTACGTGGTGGGGTAACGGTGGAGCAATCTGTGTGACGCAACCGGTTGCGTTGTCTATGCTCGGCGCTATATGTTGTGCGATCTCCATTCCGTGACACACACGTAATGCAATATATACATATATATATATATATATATATACATGTATGTATATATATATATATGTGTGTGGTGCTACCGGTGTTTTGCAAACTATTTACTACAACCTATCTGGTGCAACCTATGTGGTGTAATCTCTGTGGCGCAATCAATGTTCATCCACGGTGACGTGTCAACTCCACTGTTCGCTCAATCATTCCACCTCCCAGCCCTCAAATTGACTTGCAAAACGCATGCGGCGGCGATTGTGATGGGTACGTGGCACTGTGTGGCGCATCGCCGCGGCCGCGCTAGCGCGCGCAAGCTCGCGCGCAGAGAGGCCAGCTGCGACTGAAACGGCCGCGGCGGCGCTGACCGCCGGGGATGTCCCAGCGCGTCCCGTAAGCCTCGATGGCGCGCGGGCACTCCAATGCGAGTCGGTGGCTCGGGCGGACGCAATATCATGGCGACGTCGGCAACGGCAGATACGAAAATGATGGTAGCGATGCTCGTGACGCTGACGGCTATGACGACGACAGGGCCAATGACAACGCGTATGGTGATCACGCCGATGACGATGATGGTGCCAACGTGTCAATGGTAATGGTTTTTGGGAGGATTTCGACATGCGCGCGCGACCGACGGGGCTCGAGAGGCCAGCATGGCGTTTTTTGGCAGGGTTCGCCCCCCCCTCCCCCCGCAACTGCGAAAAGAATTCGGTGCTGCAAACGTGCGCGAGCGAGAGGCCAGCTCTGTCGCATGTCAGGAGCACATTGAACAACGCATGGTTTCGGCAAGATGTCGCCCGCCCGGGCGTTGCTTCTTTGTTTTAGGATTCCTGTTGCACAACCGTTAGATTTCCATATGTGTTCAGGATCCCAGGTCTTGAAAGTTTTTTTTTTGTAAAATTCGAGATTTGAAAAAAAAAAAAATCGACACGCGCGGGCGACGACCCGCGCGTGGATTTCGCTTCCTAATGTTGCATTGGGTTGTAAAAATTCGGGCTTCTGATAACAAGTTTTGATGCATGGGGGAATTGGTGGGCGATACCGAGTGGACGGAGATGGTATGACTATATGTATATGTGTATATATGTGTATATATATAAACACATATATATATATATATATATCATGGGGCAAACTCGTA
This sequence comes from Prorocentrum cordatum, assembly GCA_963575745.1. Taxonomy (NCBI): domain Eukaryota; class Dinophyceae; order Prorocentrales; family Prorocentraceae; genus Prorocentrum; species Prorocentrum cordatum. The sequence goes on from CAUYUJ010014485.1 coordinate 265,312, forward strand.
CGCAAATCGTCTTATCCTGGGAAGGGAGAGTTCTGCTGGTGTGGTGGGGATTTGATCAAAGTTTTGCTTGGGCAATATATGTGGCATGGTGTGGCACAATCTACTCTGTGAGCTCACACTATGTGGCACGATCTGTGTTGCGCAGCTCTGCCGAAGTTTCGATCCCACTGCTCGCGCGATCGTCCCGCCAACCCACCCGCAACTCGGTTTGCAAAACGCATGCGGCTGGCTGGCGCATCGCCGCGGCCGCGCTAGCGCGCAAACTCGCGCGCAAACGGGCCAGCTAGTATGACGCGATGGACGCGGCCGCGGTGGCACTAACTGCTAGGGGCTTCCCAGCGCGCCCCGTACGCCTCGATGGCGCGCGGGCACTTCAATGCGAGTCGGTGACTCGGGCGGGCGCGGCATCATGGCGACGTCGACAACGGCAGACACGAAGATGATGGTAGCGATGCTGGCGACGAGAAAAGCACTGACGACGGCAAGGCAAATGACGGCGCCAGTGATGATCGCGCCGATGGCGATGGTGTCCTCGCGTCGGCGATGCACGTTTCGATAAGGATTCTGACATGCGCGCGCGGCCGGCGCGCGCGAGTGGCCCGAATGGTCAGAGTGAGGGGGCCGAACGGTCATTCACTGTCCCTGGGTGCGTGGCTGAAGTGGAATTCCGCGGTGCGGATTCTCGTTGTTGTTGTTGTTGTTGTTGTTGTTGTTGTTGTTGTTGTTTGTTGTTGTTTGTTGTCGTCGTCCCATCCGCAACCCGCCCCGCGACCCACCCGCGACACAACCCGCGACCCACCCCGCGACCCACCCGCGACCCACCCGCGACCCATCCGCGACCCACCCCGCGACCCACCCCGCGACCCAACCCGCGACTCAACCCGCGACCCACCCCGCGACCCGCCCGCGGCCCACCCCGCGACCCACCCGCGACCCACCCGCGACCCACCCGCGACCCACCCGCGACCCACCCGCGACCCACCCCGCTACCCACCCGCGACCCACCTTCGACCCAAACCGCGTTCAAGGTACAAACTACCATTTTCGGCGCCTGCGGCGGGCTTTGTTGAATTCCTTCCAGGGGGAGAGCCCGCGACCCACCCCGTGACCAACTCGCGACCAACCCGCGACCCAAACCACGTTCAGGGTACAAACCACATTTTTCGGCGCCTGCGGCGGGCATCTTTTGTATTCGTTTCAGGTGGAGAGCCCGCGGCCCACCCGCGACCACATTCAGTGTACAAACCAATTTTGTTGGCGCCTGCGGCGGGCTGCTTTTGCATTCATTCCCGGTGGAGAACCCGCGGCCCACCCGCGACCCAAACCACGCTCAGTGTACAAACCAATTGTTTTGGCGCCTGCGGCGGGCTGCTTTTGCATTCCTTCCGGGTGGAGGTGGAGAGCCAGCGACCCACCCGCGACCCAAACCACGTTCACTGAACAAACCAATGCCGCACAAGCGCGGCGGCGGATTTTTGCATGCCGTCTGAGCCCGCAAGGACCTCTTCAAGTTCCGCGCATCCACACCAGCCCGTCCAGCAACTTTGCCCTGGCAGGTTGCCTTGATCAGAGAAGTCGGGGAGCATAAAGTGGAAAAAAGGATTGCGCTGCAGTTATCTTGGGAAAGGAGGGGGAGGCAGGAGGAATAAACAGGGGACGAGGAGGACGCGGAAGAAGAGAGGATGTAAGGAGAATGTGGAGAAAGAAAAGGAGGAGGAGCAGGAGGACGAGGAGGGGGAGGAGGGGGAGGAGGGGGAGAAGGAGGACGAGGAGGGGGAGGAGGGGGAGGATGAAGACGATGGACGACAATGGGAGGACGATGATGGAGGCCGATGAGGGGGAGGACGACAATGGGAGGACGATGATGAAAGGACGAGGGGGGGAGAGGGAGGACGAGGAAGAAGAGGAGGAGGACGAGGTGGAGGAGGAGGATGACAATGACGATGAGGACGAGGACGAGGAAGAGGAGGAGGAGGAGGAGGCGGAGGAGAGCGCCATCGACAGGGAAGGTAGGGGCCACGAGGTCCGCCGGCTCGACGACGCCCGCGTCGCCCGCGCCCGCCCCTCACTCTTATCCGCAATTGCGGGGTGCTACGTATTATGTTACAAGAATCGTGCCCCCCCGGGCACGCGCGCAAGGGCGATCGAACGATTCCGACATGCGCGCGCGAATGGCCACTTCGGTAAAGTGTGACGACAATGTTGAGAAACGTACGGTTTTCTATAGAAACGTCGCCAGAAGCGCGCGCATGTTTGTTTTAATAAAAAGGCTGATGCGACAAATCCACATGCTGTGTATATTTATTCGGGAGAATCGGTGGTGAAATCCTTACAGGACCAAAGGTGTTGAAAGGATTGCGGCATGCTTGCGACGACGCGCGCGCGTGGCTTGTGCAAGGGATTCTAGCGACAGCACCTTCGCGAGGGCGTTCGAACAATTTCGACATGCGCGCGCGAGAGGCACGCTTCGTACCATATGATGAACATGTTGAAACAAGAGAGCAGAAAGAAACAGGCAAACAAACACACGCAAAACGATGGTTTCCTCACGAATTCGCAAGAGCGCGCATGGATTGATCCCAACCATCCTGAGATGTTGGGTCCTCGTTTTGACGAGACGGTCCCCGCGTTCCTCATCTCCTCTCCTCACCTATCCTCTCCTCTCCTTTCCTCTCCTCTCCTCTCCTCTGCTCTCCTCCTCCTCCTCCTCCTCCTCCTCCTCCTCCCACCCATGTCGGCACACCCCTAACACGTTTCGTGGCCCCATAAGGAGCTCCACCGAAGGCCCCAGAGACACCGTCCACATGCGTCCGCCACACCCATTACGGCCCCCCCCCCTCACACGCTTCGTGGCCCCAATAAGGAACTCCACCCAAGGCCCCAATGGCACCGTCCAAATGCGCCCGCCACACAGATTTCGGCACACCCCTCACACGCTTCGTGGAATAGCACGGAGTTAAACAGAAGGCCCCAGAGGCACCGTCCACATGCGTCCGCCACACCGATTTCGATTTCGGCACAACCTTCACATGTTTCGTGGCCCCATAGGGAACTCCACCGAAGGCCCCAGTGGCACCGTCCACATGCGTCCGCCACATCCATGTCGGCATTCCCCTCACACGTTGCGTGGCCACATGAAGGGCTCCACCGAAGGCCCAAGAGGCACCGTCCACATGCGTCCGCCACACCCATTTCGGCACGCCCCTCAAACGTTTCGTGGCCCCATTAGAGGGCTCCACCGAAGGCCCCAGTGGCACCGTCCACATGCGTCCGCCACACCCATTTCGGCACGCCCCTCACACGTTTCGTGGCCCCATACGGAGCTCCACCGAAGGTCCCAGTGGCACCGTCCACATTCGTACTCAACACCCATGTCGGCACACCCCTCACACGTTTCGTGGCCCCATAGGGAGCTCCACCGAAGGCCCCAGAGGCACCGTCCACATTCGCCCTCCACACCCATGTCGGCACACATTTCACAAGTTGCGTGGCCTCGCAGGGAACTCCACCCTAGGCCCCAGTGGCACGGTCCACATGCGTCCGCCACACTCATTCCGGCACACTCCTCGCACGTTTCGTGGCCCCATAGGGAGCTCCACCGAAGGCCCAAATGACACCGTCAACATGCGTCCACCACATCCATTTCGGCACACCCCTCACATGTTTCGTGGCCCCATAGGGAACTCCACCGAAGGCCCCAGTGGCACCACCAACATGCGTCCGCCACACAGATTTCGGCACACCCCTCACACGCTTCGTGGCCCCATAGGGAGCTCCACCGAAGGCCCCAGTGGCACCGTCCACATGCGTCCGCCACACAGATTTCGGCACACCCCTCACACGCTTCGTGGCCCCATAGGGAGCCCCACCGAAGGCCCCAGTAGCACCGTCCACATGCGTCCGCCACACCCACGTCGGCACACCCCTCACACGTTTCGTGGCCCCATAGGGAGCTCCACCGAAGGCCCCAGAGCACCCTCCACATGCGCCCGCCACACTCATGTCGGCACACCCCTCACACGTTTCGTGGCCCCATGGGGAGTTCCACGGAAGATGATACTCACGACTGCGGTGCCCACTGCTGCATATGGTTGGGTCCTTCGCCAGGCTAATTTTTTGGGGGAGACTGCCGCTGCAAAACCATGTTTTTTTTATGTTCCGGGACGCACCATGTTGAAATCCTTACGGGACCACGGATTGCAACATGCGCGCGAGGACGCGCACGTGTGCGGCGTGTGCAAAGAATTATTGCGACAACACGCGCGCAAAAGCGTTGGAACGAATTTGACATATCCGCGCGAAAAAAACACGTTTAATAGCGTTTTGATGAACACGTTGGCAAATAATGGTTGTCTTGATAATTCGCAGGTGCGCGAGCGCATTTTAGGAAAAACTATGGTAAAACCATAAGTCTTTATACGTTTCTGGGGCACTGGGTTTCCAAATCCATACGACACCTGGGGAATTTGAACGTTTCCGGCATGCGCGCGCGACGACCGCGGCATGCGCACTTCGTCATACTTTGTCTTGTTTTTGTAAGGTGCCTTGCTCACTGCTGGCTTTGATAAGCAAGTGCCCGCGTATCGAATTTGGTACAAATGCTGAGGGGGGGGGCCGATGTGCGCCGGCATGGGACGGTATGACTCAGATTCCAAAAAGGCGATGGGGCAAAACCGTTTGCAAACTGCAAGGGGAAAAAAGGGTGACCCGCGAAGTCCTGAGGAGGGGTACGTCCTACTTGACAAATAACTCCTGTGGATGCAAAGCACGCAACCGCCTGACCGACACTCATGCCCGGACGACATGCGGCGACGAGGCGGCGACGAGGCGGCACCAAAGCCGCCACATCGACAGCCAGGGCCAAACGACGGGCGGCGACGGGGCGGCGACGGAATCAACATGGCCTCCAGACCGATATTCAGGAGCAGTCCCGTTATACAGAAATAGAAACCTTTGTTGCTAACAACGTTTGGAAAATGTTCGCCAGCGTGGATCCCAAACACTGTGTTTCTAGCGAATTGTGTGATGCAACCTATGCGGTGCAAATTCGCTGGCACAAAATATGCAGTGCAATTCATGTGGTGAACTCTACGTGGTGCGACCTATGTTGTATGCTCAGTGTCTAGCGATCTAGGTTGTGCATTCTAGCTGGTGCCGCTCGTGCGGGCAGCCGATCCACACACCCGCAGCTTGGCTTGCAAAACCCATGAGGCGGCGATTGCGGTGAGTGCTTGGTGTTGGTTGGTGCGTCTCTGCGGCCACGCTAGCCCGCGCATGCTCGCGCGCGCAGCGGCCAGCTAGGCTGGCGCGACCGCCGCGGCCGCGGTGGCGCTGACCGTTGGGCACTCCCTAGCGAACACTTCAGTGCGAGTCGGCGACTTGGGCGGGAGCTGTACCATGGCAACGTCGACACCTGTATACGCGATGATGATAAGAGCGATGCTGGTGTCGATGATGACAACGACGACGGCAAGGCCAGCGACGGCGCCAAGGCTGATCATGCCGACGACGATGATGTTGTCATCGCGTCGGTGATGAAGGTTTTCGAACAAATTGAACAGTCGCGCGCGGCCGACGCGCGCGAGTGGCCCGCGTGGTACTCTCTGATACGGATCGTGCCCCCACCAGCACGTGCGCACGGTCGTTCGGATGAGTTCGACATGCAGCGCGATGGGCCCGCTTGGCAGAATGTAATGTCAATGTTGAACAGCCAATGATTTGCTTCAGAATTCTCGTGCGCGCGCGAGCGCGCGCATAGTTTTTCCAGAGGATGAGGGGGGGAACCGTCACTGGTTCGCTTGGGATGATGAATTCATATTCCGGATGGACGATGGGGCAAAATCGTATGTATATTGCATTACGATTCGGCGACCCGTTT
>CAUYUJ010014485.1:276189-291189 GCA_963575745.1 Prorocentrum cordatum
TCGATTTGACCCCGATACGCCTCCTCCCCGGCGCCGCTGCGAGGGAGGCGGCGTTCGTTTTCGCGGGGCTCATGCGAGGCGGGTATGTGGTCGCCACATGCTGAACGAAAGCATGCCCTTTATAATAAGAGAGCAGGCCACCTGCCGTGTCGCGGCGCGCCCTGGCACCGCCCTGGAGAGCATCGACCGCGGCCGCGGGATCACTCCTTCTGGTGAACTACCCTCCAATTTCCGTTGCCGAACAGCTGCCACGGGTCGCAGGAGTCCAAGAAAAACTTCGTGAACTCCCCCATGGCGTTCAGCATCGGAGTCAAGCCAGGCGTGTTCTCGTAGAAGAGCTGGGGCATCATGCGCATGCTCTCGCTGCGCTTCCCCAGGTAGCCGCGCTTGTACAAGCTGGTCTTCACGACGCCGATATTGGCCTCTGCCATGTTGATCGAGGACCGCGTCAGGAGGAATGACGTCTTGGAGCCCTTCATGCTCTTGTCGCTCTTCACTGGTTTCTTGGTGCTCTTCATGGGGCCCTTGATGCTCTTCATGGGGCCCTTGGTGCGCGTGGTGGCCGTGGAGCTCGCGGAGCGCTTCTTGTTATTCCTCATCTGCTTGTGGCGCTTGGCGGCCATCTTGGCCAAGGCCGCCCCCAAGCCCTTCATCCCGATCTTCTCGGACTTGGCGAACTGCTTGATGCTGTGCTTGGTCCTCGTGTGCGTGATGCCAGCGGCCTTGGCCTTCTTCTTGTAGATCTGAGCGCCATCGGTGTTGAGCAGGCCGCGCTCCCGATCAATCTTCGCCATGGCGGGGGCGACGTCGTCGGCGTCCTCGGGAGGAGGCGGGGCGCCCTTCTGCACGGCCGCGTCCTTCGCAGGGAATGTAACGCGCTTGCCAGTCGCGCGGTCCACGGTCATGATGCCGCGGCCTGAGTGCACATTCTGGGTGGCACTGCCAGCGCGGCGAACCGAGCAAGCGAACGCGTCCATCTCCACCTCGCCAGTGGAATGCTGGAAGTTGTCGGCATCTCTCATGGACTTCCACGCAGCGGCCCCCGCGATGCGCGGCATGAGCAGCTCGACCTTCTTCCTGGACACGCCCGTCACGCGGTGAGTCTGCGCCTGGTCGAGCCCGCAACCAGTCGCCCAGAGGCAACGGTAGTAGTCCGTGGACGTCAGGCCCGTGTTCAGCAGCGGCGTGAATGCCCACGCGCTCATTGTGCAACGGCACGATTTTATCCAGCATCCGAAGTCGCCGTTCTCCTGCTCCGCCATGTCGTAGCCGCGCTTCCAGCACGTGCGGTCGGTCGTGGGCGGGATGCATCCAGCCTCGCGCAGGGCCTGGTCCACGTCCGCATCGCCCATCCCCAACACTTCGGCAAACGAGGGCATCTCCACGTGGAAGAGTTTGCTCTTGTGCGAGTCCGACACCAAGCGACCACCCTCGGGGACCGTCGGCGGCAAGTAGGGCACGCTGGAGGGCTTCCTCTTGATGAGCGCGGGCGGCTTGCGCATGGGGGCCGCGGACGGCTTCCTCATGGGGGCCGCGGCTGCGGGCTTCCGCGCAAGCGGCTTGCCGTTTCCTGCAGGCTTGCGCGGCGCCTCCTTGCCCGCTCGGCGCACGCCCCTGCGCTTGGTCTGGGGCCCGTTGCCCATGGCGGCAGCGCGCGGCGCACCCTGGAGCGGCGGGGGGCGGCGGAGGAGGTAGGGCGCAAACCACTGAGACAAAATGCTGCGGACAATCGCACTTGCGGCGGCGTGCGGGCGCTGCACATGAGAACCGATGGCAAATGGGGCTACTGGATCGACCCGACAACCAGAGCTCTGGGGGGCGACGACGACGCAATCATTTTCTCATATCGCACATGCAAAGAAGAAGCTGCACTGCCCAAAGTAATACGCCATGCGCCGCCCTGGCCCGCGGCGCAACACGTTTCCTCACATCGCATATATATATATGTGTATATAAAGAAGAGGCGGCGGCGCGCAATCAACTCATCTGGGGCACTGGGGCGCGCGCCTCCTCGGCGGCGCGCGCCCCGTGCGTGCCCGAGCTGGAAACGCCCGCATGCGGCCCGCTCAGTCCGTCATGCCATCGGCCTCCTCGCGGGCGGCGGCCTCCGCATTCGCGCGGTCTTCCTCGTCCTGCTCGATGAAGCGGCTGATCTCCTCGTCAATGTCAATGTCGCCGTCTGCCGTGTCCATGGAGCTGCGGGCGGCGGCGGCAGCGTCAGTCGTTCGGCGCTTGCGAGGAGGTGACGCCAGGTCAATCTGCGCACCAGAGTCCCCCGCGTTCATCTGGAAGAGCTGCTCCTGCATCAGGTCGAAGGCCCTTTTCTGCTCAGCCTTGTCAGTGTCGCTGGGCCCGACCGCGCACCCCGTGCTGGCGGCGGGGGCGGACCCCGCTGGGCCGCTCGAAGGCGCCGCGCCGCTGCTCTCGGTCGCAACAGTGCTCATCAAGTGAGCGCCCCAGGCGTCGTACCCCGCCGCTCTCGGCGCGGGCGGCGCATCTGCGGCAGGGAATATGGCGGCGCCGCTCGCCGTCGGCAAGCCAGGCACGTCCTGGCCATTGAGGAGGCGCTCCACATAGCCCATCGACCAATTGATGTCTTCGTCGAAGTAAGCAGGGTACACGGGCTTGCTCGGGTCTTTCTTGTACTCGCCGAATGCCGCCTTGCACTTCTGGTTGAACAAGTCTGGCTTCTTCGGGTTGGTGTAGGTGAACCAGGGCACGCGGGTCTCCTCTTCGCTCGCGTGGCGGAAGTACACGCGCGTGCCCGTCAAGACAACCACGTGCGCCCGCGCCGTCACGGCCAGCAAGTCCTCGTCGTCCGTGACCTGCCGAAAAGAAGGCCGTATGAGCCGCATGAAGTCATCGCTGCCCACGTCCATCGGCATGCCCTTCTTCCACTTGGAGACGAGCTCTTTTTTCGAAGGCCTTGTCGTATGCGTTGTTGCACACCTGACGGGAAGACCCGACGTCGAACTCTGTCGACGTGTACCGAGCCCAGAGTGTGGCGCCCTCCTCGGCAGGGTTCAGGAACGCCTTGAGAATTGACGCCGACTGCGTGGCTAAGTCGCCGTCGTCAAAGATTGCTGGTCTGACGCGGGTGACAGGTTCCGCCTTGAAGAAGTCGAAGTGCTTGGCGGTGACGATCGTCGGGACAACGTCGCCCGCCTCGACGTCCCCGCTCTGCTCCAGCGCCGCAAATTCCACGCGGCTCATCATGAACGCCAGCGTCTTCGAGCCAGCGCTCTTCCCGACGCGCGTTTTGCCGATCCACGCCACGCCGAAAGACCTCAGGGTCGAAGCCAGAATGGGCTTGACCACGTTGTTCAGGAACCAGGGGTCGAAGTCGCGCAGCGTCAGAACCCAGATCGTGAGGCCCTTGGCGTTCGCCCTGCCCTTCGCGTAATTGCTCAGGGACCTCTCGATGCGGCTTTCCTCCCATCCAAAGATAGGCGACTCTGGCCGACAACTCTCCCGATCAGCGAACTCCATGAATTGGTTCGCAGTGTTGCTCCGAGGCCCCTTATCGCAGATGTATTTGCATCCCTTGTCCTTGGCCTCCCACTCCGCCGTCTTCCTGGAAACCCTGCCAGCCTTCGGGACCGCAGTGTGGTAGCGTAACTGGTAGCCCTCCAGTTTCTCCGGCATGCACTGGGCGGCAAGGCGGCCAACCCTGCACTGGTTGCCGTACTTCCATACCAAACAAGTGCCACGACACATTTGAATACAAGAGTCCATTCTGGTCTTCACCCCCAGGAGGATCACGTCCTTCAAAATGTCGTGCTTGCCGTCGTCCTTCTTGACAACGAACACCTGCATGGAGCACTGCCCTTGCGGCTCCTTCTTCAAGGAGAAGGGCGCGGGCATGCCCTTGTAGTCGCAAGTCTTCGCGTAGTCGCGGAGATCTTGCCAAGGGATTTCGCCGTCGTAGTCACACACGAAGTCGCCGAAGTACTCGATCTGCCTGCCACACTCCGTTGCGAACTCAGCTGGTAGGTCTCCGATCTCGCACTGCCCTGGCGTGTCTAACTTGTCAGACACGATGCACGGGTGGTCTGTCAACTTCAGGTTCTCGATGTGTTGCAGCGCCTCGCCGAACGAGAAGCTCGGCGCGTAGTCCTGGAGCCCGAGGGCCACCCCCAGGCACTCTGACATCACCACCGCAGGGTTGATGGCGGCCATGTTGCAGCAGTGCAAACAGGAGTTGCACGGCGAGGTCGGTTGCTGTGGCAGCTCGAGCCGCCCACAACGGGGGGGGGCATCTTTTTTTAAGGATGCCCTCTGGAAACACGCAGTGAGAATGTTTTGATATGGCAGATTCGTGTTTACTGTCGCGACGTCAACACTTACGTTGCGCCGTTGCTGGTGTCGTTCGCTTCTCTGGGCGTAGCAGTGCGACTGTGTTGGTTGGTGTTGTGTTTCCCTCCTGGGTTCCTTCTTGGGCCCCTTCCTGGGTTCCCTCCTGGGTCCCCTCCTGGGTCCCTTTGCTGGGTCCCCTGCTGGGCCCCCTCCTGGGTCCCTCTCCTGGGTCCCCTCCTGGGTCCCCTGCTGGGTCCCTTTGCTGGGTCCCCTGCTGGGTCCCCTCCTGGGTCCCTTTGCTGGGTCCCCTGCTGGGTCCCCTCCTGGGTCCCTCTCCTGGGTCCCCTCCTGGGTCCCCTGCTGGGTCCCTTTGCTGGGTCCCCTGCTGGGTCCCCTCCTGGGTCCCTTTGCTGGGTCCCCTGCTGGGTCCCCTCCTGGGTCCCTCTCCTGGGTCCCCTCCTGGGTCCCCTGCTGGGTCCCTTTGCTGGGTCCCCTGCTGGGTCCCCTCCTGGGTCCCTCTCTTGGGTCCCCTTGCTGTGTCTCTCTGTTGACAAAACAAAAAACACCCGCACAGATAGGACGAACGCACAGACAAGACTAAAACAAGAGGTCAAGCCAAAAAAAAATGGCTTGGACTTGGTCGCGCTCGTCGTCGTTGTTCCCTGTGGCGTTTCTCACTCATCAAACGCATTATTTTGCTTGCAGAGAAAGTTACCTGTTCGACATCTTGAGCCCCGCAGATAAGACGAACGCACAGACAAGACTAAAAAAATGGCTTGGACTTGGTCGCGCTCGTCGTCTTTGTTCCCTGTGGCGTTTCTTACTCATCAAACGCATTATTTTGCTCGCAGAGAAAGTTGCATGTTCGACATCTTGAGCCCCGCAGATAGGACGACTGCATACCCAAGACTAAAACAAGAGGTCAAGCCAAAAAAAAATGGCTTGGACTTGATCGCGCGTGTTGTCGTTATTCCCTGTGGCGTTTCTTACCCATCAAACGCAGTATTTTGCTTGCAGAGAAAGTTACCTGCTCGACATCTTGAGCCCCGCAGATAGGACGAACGCACAGACAAGACAAAAACAAGAGGTCAAGCCAAAAAACATGGCTCGGACTTGGTCGCGCTCGTCGTCGTTATTCCCCGTGGCGTTTCTTACCCATCAAACGCATTATTTTGCTCGCAGAGAAAGTTACCTGTTCGACAGGAGGGAACCCAGAAGGGGACCCAGAAGAAAGACCCAGAAGAGAGACCCGCGAGAGAACCCAGCAAGGGTCACTTTCTTCTCGGGCGTTTCTGTCGTTTTGATGTCATTGAACCATTCTGGAAAATATGGTTTATCCCCAGGGCGCGCGGGGCATGGAAAATGCAACGGGTCGACAACTAGGCGCGCCCATGCCTCATAGACAGGTCCGCAACATCGCTTTCTCGTGAATGCTACTGAACGTCTGCGCCCTCCAGGACGCAGCGCGCTCGATCTTCGCGACCTCCTTCGGAATCCCGTGCGTGGCCCCGCGGGGAGGGATGGGGGGTCAACGAGGTCCCCCGCCACCCCTCTTGCGCACAAGATTTTCATCATTTTCCTCTCCAGGCTCCCCCCCCCATCCTGCTCCTCATACTCCCCATCCTCCTCCTCTTCCTCCTCCTCCTCCCCCTCCTCCTCCTCCTCCTCCTCCTCCTCCCCCTCCTCCTCCTCCTCCGCCTGTTTTGGCTCGCTCCCCAGTCCTTCTCTACGTCCTGGACAGCGACGGAGTGCTCGGCGGCGATCTCCGCCGCCTTCGCTGTGAGGCCTCGCTGCTGGACAAAGAAGGCCTTCTGCAGGTCACTGAACTTTTTCTTCTCTTCCAGCACCTCCTCTGGCGTCGGCGGGGAGAAGCGAACCTCCCCCGTCGCCGACGACACCACCACGCTTTTTCCCGATCTCGCGGTGGCGCGCTGCCACTCCGCCAGGGACACCTCGCGGCGGATGCGCTCGTCGAAGGCGCGCTCATCCTCCGTCTCCTGGAGCGCGCTCCCGTCTAGCTGGACGTGGTAGCCGCTCTCCTGCTCCCCCTTGTCCTTCGTCTCCTCCTTGTCATTCGTCTTCTCCTCCTTCTCCTCCTTGTGCTTCGTCTCCTCCTCCTTCTCCTTGTCCCCCTTGTCCTTGCCCTCCCCGTGCTCGCCCTTGTTCTTCGTCTCCTCCTCCTTCTTGTCGTGGGCGTACGCGCCGCCGTGGTAAAAGCGGCACCGGTCGCCGTAGTAGCACCAGCCCCTGTTGTAGTCGCGGCGCGGGGCCCGCCAGCCCCACTTCGCCCAAGAGTGCGGCGTGCCACCCTTGCGTTTGTTGCTATCCTCCTTCTTGGCCGCGTAGCTCGCCGCCTCGTCTCCCTTCCCCTCCGTCAGTTTCTCCTTCTTCGCCGCCTTCTCCGTGTCCCTGTCCCAAGAAGGCGGTGCCTCCCTCTTCTTCTCCTTCTGGTCCCCCGTCTTCTTCTGGTTCCCCGTCTTCTTCTCCTTCTCCTGGTCCCCCTTGTTCTTCTGGTTCACCGTGTTCTTCTCCTTCTCCTGGACCCCCGTCTTCTTCTCCTTTTCCTTCCCCTTCTCCTTCGTCGCGCTGTGCCCAGTGGCGTGTCCCCCTGTTTTCTGCTGGCTCTCCTTCATCTTGGCCTCCTCGACGGCGGGGTCGAACAGCCAGGCACCCTTGGGCGTGAAAGGCTTTCCCTGTGCAAGGGCCTCGGCCCATTGACGTTTCTGGCGCGTCACCTGCTTCTGGGTGGCCACCATCGCTGTCTAAAGGGCGCCCTTTGGAGTGGTTGGCTGGTGCTTCCTGGTGCTTTGGTAGTGCCAAAAACTGCTACAGAATCCCCCCTCTCATCATGCCTCTCTGGGGGCTCTCTGGTGCCTCCCATGGTCCTCTTGGGGGCTCCTGGGGCCGCCCGCTCCCCAGGGGGAAGGGTGGAGGGCCGAAAAACCCAAAAAAACACAAGGACAAACAAAAAAAAAAAAACAAAAAACAAAAAAAAATCCGGAGGAATTCCTCGGAGGGGGTGGGGAGGGCGAAAAGTTCGCCAGGATTGTTTTGTTTGTTTTTTTTGTTTTTTTTTGGTTTTTCCTGTGTTTTTGGACTTTCGCCCCCCGAGCATGCGGGATTCGCTTCATGGGGCCGCGGCCTCCCCCCATGAAGCGAATGATTGGACTCCTCAGGGAGGGAGGGGCAGAGGGGGGGGAAGTCCCCCAGGAAGGGGGTATCGGGGTCAAATCAAAGGGGGGGGGGCGGTAGTAGTAGTAGTAGTAGTAGTAGTAGTAGTAGTAGTAGTAGTAGTAGTAGTAGTAGTAGTAGTAGTAGTAGTAGTAGTAGTAGTAGTAGTAGTAGTAGTAGTAGTAGTAGTAGTAGTCGTAGTAGTAGTAGTAGTCGTAGTAGTAGTTGTAGTAGTAGTAGTAGTAGTAGTAGTAGTAGTAGTAGTAGTAGTAGTGTAGTAGTAGTAGTAGTAGTAGTAGTAGTAGTAGTAGTAGTAGTAGTAGTAGCAAGTAGTAGTAGTAGTAGTAGTAGTAGTAGAAGTAGTAGTAGTCGTAGTAGTAGTAGTAGTAGTAGTAGTAGTAGTAGTAGTAGTAGTAGTAGTAGTAGTAGTAGTAGTAGTAGTAGTAGTAGTAGTAGTAGTAGTAGTAGTAGTAGTAGTAGTAGTAGTAGTAGTAGTAGTAGTAGTAGTAGTAGTAGTAGTAGTAGTGGGAGGAGGAGGAGAAGGAGGATGAGGAGGGCGCGGGACATCGACCCTGAAGCGGCGACACGGCTCTAACAACTCGGCGGCAGCGGGGCCGGCCCACGCACGACGCCTACAGCACGGCACGCTCCCGGGCGGGGCACCCGCACGTGCCCGGGCAAGGAATGGGCGGTTTGGGGCCACAGTTGCGAGGCGGGGATTTATCCATATCCACCGCCTGGGAACCAACGTCCTGGTGCCCCAGCGGGCGGTGGATATGGATATGTTTCGGCCGCTGGGGGCCCGAATATGTCCAGATCCACCGCCTGCCGAGGCTCCGAAAACTGACCCTCCAGGCGGTGGATATGGATGAATTCCCGCCTCGCAGAAGAAAAAAACGCTATACACATAAACTTTTGGCGATCCGCGCGGATTTCTTGGATATGCGCCGGACCCCCCTCCCTGGCGCGCGGAGCGCGACAGCGGCGGCGCCGGAGGTGTCGGCGCCGGAGGTGCCGCCGGGGGGGCTCAGCGCGGATCCAAGAAATCCGCGCGCGGAGCGCCCAAAGGCTATGTTTATGTCGTGTTTTCTTCTTCGACACATGCACTCTCCCTCAGCCTAACCTCCCCTGGCAGTCAGGCTGCTACCATGAGAAACGCCAAGCAAGGATCGAAGCCCCTCCTTGACCCAGCGGCGCCTGCGCGGACGAGGAGCGCCAAAGAAGCAGCCGTGGAGAGACCCAAAGGACATCGAGCCCCCTCCGACCCCAAACTGTTGCTTGTCGAAATGTACAGGGGCCCCAGACCACACAAATAAACACACACACACACACAAGTAAAAGGATTCCCCATATTTCCCCATATTTTCTGGGTTTTTGTCTCCCCCCCCACTTCCCATATTTTCGCAGTTTCCTGGGGATCGACGATGAATTGTGTCTGTGCGTTTTTTCTCCCTTCTGACTGTTGTTTGTCGACATGTCTGAACTGCACACTGCCCCTGAGCGCACTGCGCCATCCGGTCCTCTCTGCCAGGAGCCCGCGTCAAGCGCAGGCTGCTGCTGATCGTGCTCAACTGCCGGGGCGTCTGCGGCGGCGGGGCACCCGGCGGCGGGTGGGGAGCGGCCGTGTGGACGAGCGTCTCGGTCACCTGCTGCTGCGCCTCGTCGATCTCGAGCGTCAGGCGGACCTCGTAGGAGGCAACTACTGGGAGGTTCTCGTGGGAAAAATTTGGGGTTAAGCCCCATTTGGGAGCTGTTACGCCGGAATGGGCCTCGAGGACTAAGCAGGATTAAGCCGGGCTAAGCAGGATTAAGCGGGATTAAGCCGGGTTAAGCGGGATTAAGCTGGATTTCGGACCAGGGCTGAATCAGAATTTGACCTCCCAAGAGTTGCATCCGAAAGTAAAGGAACGCGCTCGGTGAATGAACCGCCACGCATCGGCCGATGATCCTCAGAAGTCGTCTTGGGAATCTTACAACGGGCTTTCCGTGAAGGGGGGCAGAAGGGTAGAGGAAAGAGAACTATGCACATACACTGATTCTGGCCAGGCCCATCCTGAGCCCAAGATCAGTGCATACGCCGTCCTGCCTTGGCCATGAAGGCATATGCACCGATCCTGGGGCCAAGGATGCGCCTGGCCAGGACCGGTGCAGGTGCATGTGCATAGTTCTCTTCGCCCGAGGTGAATAAAAAGCCACGCATCGGCCGATGATCCTCAGAAGACATCCTGGGAATCTTACAGCAGGCTTTCCGTGAAGGGGGGGGGGAAAGGAGCGCGGGGGGGGCCGATTAACGCAGCCCCCCCCCCCCCCTCGCCGCTGGGGTGGGTCGAGCACCACGGCCGTGGTGCCGGACGCACGCAGCTGCGGCAGTGCCGGGGACGCGCTCTGGAGGAGTGGGGGGGGAACGTCGCGTGGGGGGAGGGGGGGAGGGGGAGGCCTTAAACGCGAGTTTTGGCCCAGAGGGTAAAATAAACAAAAGCACGCTCCCTCAGAACGCGGGCCTGAAGTGCACCCCTGGAGACCATACGGGGAAACCGTCCGGGAGAGCATCAGATCACGGAGTCTGGGGCAAGGGACGGCACCCCCGGCCTTCTTACGAGGCATATTTGGCACCAGTACAGACATCGGGCGTTGGCAAAACTGGGTTTAGTGGGACCTGGTTGAGTGATGCGTACGGGACGCCCCCCCCCCGCCCCGTTCCACTAACCAGAACTGCCGTCACCCTGAAAAAAACAGCAAATACGGCAGACCTGGTTTAGTGACTCTGGCCAAATTCGGGGCTCTGGGGCCCTACTACTAGCCGGGTCCCCTCTATGGCTATACCCGAAGACAATTGCCTGGGGAACAACCGCGCAAATCTTGGATCGGCGCTCGACCCGCGCGCTTCGGCCGCGGCGCGGAAGGCGCCGCTCTCTTGAGCCTCCCGGCAGTCCTATAGGCCCACCACGACATGCTCTTAGAACCCAGCAGCGTTCGAAGTACAGAACCATTTTCTCGAACATAACCCCATGCGCTAAGATACAGCAATCTCGGCCAGAAGCGTTCTAAAAGAACATTTCGCGCAGACCACAAAAGGTTCCTAGAACAGTCTTCGGTGGCCCTGAAAGCAAGCCAGCACGCTTCGCCACTGCTGGACTTCCGGGGTCCAACGCCGATTCCAGAAATCCGCTCGGTCCTACTGAATTGCCTGCTGATGCCGATCTGCCGGCCCGCCCGCCCGCGCGCCGCCAGCCACGGCCTCTCGCCCGCGCGCTCGTCGTCGTCTTCCTGCGCGTCCCTCCCTCTCCCCCGCGGCTGCACGGCAAAGCCTGTCCGGGCCCTGCATTGATGGGCCGATGTTCCACCACCACTACCACAGGTCGGAGAGGGAGGGGGAGGAGGAGGAGGAGGAGGGAGAGGAGGAGGAGCAGGAGGAGGACCAGTGTAAACCCAAGAGCCATCAACGATGTTGGAAAAAAACCCTCCCTCCAAGCTCCCTCTTCATAGGTCCCTACAACGGTTCATTTCCATTGAAAGAATTTTTTGAAGACCCGGAAACATGCATAAGCATTGTTCTCGGGATTCCAACGCCACGGATCGACTTGACTGTTGCGTCTTGAGACGATACGAAATAATGCCAGAATGCCTTTTTTGGAACTTCAAAATCGCGAATCCACGTAATTGTTGTGCCCACGAAATCCAGAACCCTTTCATAACAACATTTCTGGCACGGTGATCATAGATATCCGTGAAACATTACAGTTTGTAAACGAATGTGCGCAGCGCTAAGGCGAGAACCACATGTTGAAAAGGAACCACCCTCAATCCAAGAACCTCTTGCACATGTTTAAACGAGTGTGCGCGGCGCTATGGTTTGAACCACATTTTGAAAAAAAGGAACCGATCTCAATTCATGGAATCCTTGCAATTTTTGTAACGAATGTGCGCGGCGCTACAGCGATAACCACATTTGTACAAGGAGCCGCCCTCAATCCGTGAATCTTCTGCTATAAAAAAATGTACGCGGCGTTAGGACGAAAACCAGATTTTGAAAACGGCCCGGTTTTCTTTAGTGAAACTGTGGTCAATTTTTCAGTTTCAGAATCGCCACTGGTGAGGAAGTCTGAAACGAAACGCCGGCCCGCCCTAAAAACTGGCCGCAGGGTTCGACAGGGACAAATTACTTATAAAAGGAAATGATTGGGGGGGAGGAAAACGAGCAGGTGGGGGAGGAGGAGGAGGAGGAGGAGGAGGAGAAGAAGGAGGAGGAGGAGGAAGACGTCCCCATCCTCCGTTTCCCCGTCCTACCTATGGTAGCGGTGGTGGAACGTCAGCTCAGCATGCATGGCTGCGCGCACGGTTCCGGCCTGAAGGGCCGTGGAACCAGAGAAACCAAACGGGGATTACCTCCGAGCAAAGCTGGCGCCAGGCTCAGGTGCTGGTCGCTGGTCTGGCTTATGCAGATATTGCGGGCAATATCCGTATCTATGTTCACTGCGTCTTGGGGTGTCCGGTTGGCAGGGGCTTGGCCCCCTGTTGTCCCCGCGGATGTCCTGGCGGTTGTCCCGATGGTGGTGGCTGTCCCGATGGTTATCCCAGTGTTTGTCCCGATGGTTAACCCGATGGTTGTCCCGACGGTTGTCTTGATGGTTGTCCCGATGGTTATCCCAATGGTTGTCCCCATGGTTGTTCCGATGGTTGTCCCGATTGTTGCCCCGATGGTTGTCCCCATGGTTGATCGACAACAAGACATATATATATATTAATATATATATATATATATATACGGATATATCAGTATATAGATCAAAACATATATATATACACACACGTTGTTAAATGTTCTCCGATGGCTTTTCCTTTGGTAATCCTGACGGTTGGCATATATGTTGTTAGATGGATACATCTATAGATGCCGGTATACGCATACACATATATATATGTCTATATATGTATATATGTATACTAGAGACACGCGCGCGCTACGCGCGCTTAGGTTGTAGTCGCAGATGAGCCACGGTTGCCGCTGTAAGCCCCGCTGTGGCCACGACGACGATTTCCAGCGTTCTCGGGCCCATGCCATCGACGCGAAGAAACGCGCAGTCAGAACGCGGGGCGCCACGTTCCCGTGTATCTCACAATCTCGCTGCTGCCTTTGTTTGGTTTATCAAACTGCGCTTTTGTCTCCAAATTCACTTCCGCCCTGTCCCGTCGTGACACTTAATGTTTTTGTGCATCTGATCGGTCTCCCCATGCCCAATCACGCAAACATCCGCCGGCTCCTGATGTTTGGGTTGGCTCGGGGCCTCGTTGCGCGCGCGCGGGAGCGCGTTGCATTTTTTCCTGTTCCTTGTGTTCCAGGCTTCCCGTTTTCAACGTTCGTTCAGCTGCCGGGTATTTGCAAATGGCGCGCGCAGATGTCCCGGTCATCAGTGCCCTCCTCTGCAATCAGTTGTTGTCGAGTCCGTCCACGCGAGTGGGGAAGCTTCTTTGTGCTGGACGCCAAGCCTCATGTCTGCGATGATCGCACCCGTGGGATCAGAAGGTTCGGTCTCGCGGGGGAAGCTCAATGATTTGCCTGACGAATTCCATGTGTAAAGCTGCCTGGACCTCTGACGGGGCCTCTGGCGGTACCTTCTTGGCGCTCTGGAGAAGCCTTTTTTTTCAGGAGGTGAAGGGAGAGACACAAAACCTGATAACTTGTATAGTATAGCCACACCCCGCTGGTTCGGGCGAGTCCGCCCTGCAAGGGTGGGAGGAGCAAGACTCGCGTGAAAGAGTGCGATGTAGGGATGCCTTGCTCTCTCTTGCGGGGGTTTTCCTGGCGCTCTGGCAGGGTTTGCCCAAGAGGAGAGGGAGGAACACGAAACCAGAGGACAATTATGGTATAGCCACACCCGGCGCGCTATGACAGGACTTCCTCGGGTGCGGTGGGAGGAGCAAACAACAAAACAGGCACTGCATACGGGGTAGCAACACCCTTCTCGTTCTGCCGGGGCCGCCCTTGAGGGGTGGGAGGGGCAAAACAACTTGTGAAAGTATAGGGTATAGCGATGCCCGGCTCGCTTTGGCGGGGCCTGTCTGGCGCTCTGGCGGGGCCGTCCCAGGAGAGGAGGGAGGAGCGCGAAAACTGACGGGTGAATGGAAGACGTGGAGAGAGAGGAGGGAATGAAAGCAAGGGGAGGGGGCGCGAAGGAAGGAAGGAAGGACGGAGGGGGGAGGCCCGGGCCATCTGATTGATCTGGGCCGTTTTCGAGCGCCGTGGGGCCTCCCGCTCCCGCTCTGAGGCCCATCTTGGGCCTGTCCAGGGGCCTCTTGGGCCGTCTGGGGCTCCTCTTGGGCAATTTTCGGGCTCTCTGGGGCCGATCGTGGGGCTCTTTTGGGGGCCTTTTCGGCGGTCTTGGGGCGGTCTTGGGGGCGTCTTCGGCAGTTTTGGAGCGTTGGAAGCTCGAGAACGCGAGAAAGCGGAAAACACTGAACAAAAACAATTGAAAATCAAGGGTTGGGGCCTCTTCGGGTTCTCTCGGGACGTCTCTCGGAGCTCTCTTGGGGCCTCTTGGAGGCCTCTTGGGATGTGTGTTTGCCGTCTTGAAATCATCTTGGGCCACGTTGGGATCATCTGGGTCGTCCTGGACTGCCTTGGGGCCTCCTGCTCCCGCTCTGGGGCCCATCTTGGGCCTCTCCTGGGATTACCCTGGGCAGTCTTGGGCTGCTCTTGGGCAGTCATCAGGCTCTCCGGGGCTGTCGTGGAGTTCTTTTGGGGGCCTCTTCGGCGGTTTTGGGGCGATCTTCGGGGCGTCTTCGGCCGTCTTGGAGCTTTGAAAGCTCGAGGACGCGAGAAAGAGAAAAACATTGAATTACACTACCGAGGCGCCCCACATACTTATTTTATGGTAATATGTGCGCACCAGGCAACAAGCAACTGCGACCTTCGATTGGGTACCCTGGCGCTCCGAGCCGGCTTGAGCCAAAGTGTTTACATATCTAGATGTTGCGAAAACCCCTTCCAGTGCAACTGCTGGAATGCAACGGCGAGACCTGTGCCCATGCGCACCCCCTCTGGTGTCGAGAAAGTGCCACGCTTGCCACACCCCGCGACCCTGGGACGGATAGAGACTAAGGTGAGGGACCACCCCTGCGCAACCCCCTCTGGTGTCGAGAACGTGCCACGCCTGCCACGCCCCGCGACCCTGGGACGGATAGAGACTAAGGTGAGGGACCAACCCCTGCGCACCCCCTCTGGCGTCGAGAGTGCCACGCCTGCCACGCCTGCCGCGACCCCTGGGACGGGAGACCGCGGTGAGGGACCACCCCCTGCGCACCCCCTCTGGCGTCGAGACAGTGCCACGCCTGCCACGCCCCGCGACCCTGGGACGGACAGAGACCGCAGTGACGGGCCACCCCCTGCGCACCCCCTCTGGTGTCGAGAACGTGCCACGCCTGCCACGCCCCGCGCTCCTGGAACAGATAGAGACCGCGGTGAGGACCACCCCCCGCGCCCCCCTTCTGGTGTCGAGAAAATGCCACGCCTGCCACGCCCCGCGACCCCTGGGA
>CAUYUJ010014485.1:296189-345208 GCA_963575745.1 Prorocentrum cordatum
CCTGGGGCACCAGGCGGGAGCAGCCCGAGGAGCTCCCTGCAACCTCTTGAGGCTCTGGTGGCTCCGGGCCGGCGAAACCCTGTAAAAACACAGGGGAAGTGAGACCCCGGGCTCCAATGCGCCGCCGAGGTCCATGGGCGGGACCCCCCCGGCCATGTCCCCTGGGGCTCTGGTGGCCCCGGGTGGCCGAAACCGTATAAAAACATTGGGAGAGGAAGGCCCCGGACACCCCATGCCCCGCCGAGGTCCTGGGCGGGACCCCCCGGCCACGTCCCCCGCCGGGGTTCTGGTGGCTCCGGGTGGCCGAAACCTTGTAAAAAAACACGAGGAAAGTAAAACCCTTGGCCCCCCATGCCCAGCCGAGGTCCCTGGACGGGACCCCCCCGGCCACGTCCCTGGTGTATGTATGTATGTATGTATGTATGTATGTATGTGTGTATGTATGTATGTATGTATGTATGTATGTGTATATATACATAACTGTATATATGTATATATATACAAGACAACATTGGCGCTTCGCGCCATGCACCTGGTTCCTTGTAGTTTCAAATGCAGGCGGCGTGCGTGCGCATGGGCATGGGGCGGGCCACCGCCAAGTCGAAATGGGTGAGGAGTTCCTGAGCGGGTGCGACCGGACAATACCAGCTGAGGCCATCTCACGGCGTTTCGGGGCACACAGGCGCGAATGTGTCTCAGGCGAGTGGTTGGGCTAGCATGGAGCAGGGCATCCTCCTCATCTTTCTCCTGCTCCCTCTTTCCCTCCTCCTCTTTCTCCTCCTCATCCTCATCCTCATTCTCCTCTCTCCCCCTCTTCCTCAAATTCCTCCTCCTTCTCCTCCTCCTCCTCCTCCTTCTCCTCTATCTCCTCGTCCTCCTCCTCCTCCTTCTCCTCTACCTCCTCCCCCCTCCTCCTCCGCCTCCTCCTCCTCCTCCTCCTCCTCCTCTTCCTTCTCCTCCTCCTCCTCCTCCTCCTCCTCCTCCTCCTCATATTCATCCACCTCCTACAGAACATGCTAGTTTCGGCATGCGCGCTGCTGGGCTGCCGGCTTGGAGCCCCAAAGAGGCCCAAGGCTGACCCAAGAAGGCCCAAATAATCTAAAATTTCCATAAGAAAAACCCAAAATGGGAAATCAATGTGTTTGGCCTTCTCGCCTTTTCGCTTACGATCGGCACTTGAGGCGTCAAGATAGCCCCAGGACGGCTCCAAATGAGTCCCCAGACGAGCCCCAAAGAGGCCCAAGGCTGGCTCAACAGGGCTCGGAGAGTCGGAAATCAGAGAAAACCCATTGGAAAAGCAATGTGTTCGGCCTTCTCGCTTGTCCTTTCAGGCTGGCTCGAGAGGCGTCAAGGTGACCCCAGGATGGCCTCGGAGAGGCGTAAGCCGAGGGCCACAGAGGCCCCCGAAGCTGGCCGAAGAGGGCCCGAATACAAATCCATTGGGAAATCAATGTTTTTGGCCTTCTCGCCTGGTCGCTTCCGATTGGCTCTTGAGGCGTCAAGATAGCCCCAGGACGGCTCCTATCGAGTCCCCAGACGAGCCCCAAAGAGACCCTAGGCTGGCCCAAGAAGGCCCAAATAATTGAAATTCGATGACAACCCCATTGAACAACAATGTTTGTGGCCTTCTCGCTTTTTCGCTTACGATCGGCTCTTGAGGCGTCGAGATAGCCCCAGGTCGGCTCCAAATGAGTCCCCAGACGAGCCCCAAAGAGGCCTAAGGCTGACCCGAGAGGGCCTGGAGAAGGGAAAATCAGAGAAGACCCAAGGCGCAAGACTGGCCGGAGGATTGGAAATTCGTTTGGGGGGTCAGGGGGGTGCGCTCTTTCTGGGGTCCCCGGCCGCATACAAAGAAATTAATATCATTAGAGTGTATATATACATGCATCCATGCATTCTATATATATACACATTATATATGTATATATATATATATATGCATACATAGCTGCAGGTGAATACTATATATATATATATATTTAGAGAGAGAGAGAGAGAGAGAGAGAGAGATGCATCTACGTGCGTGTATAGATAAGCATATAAAGGTATTGACTGATTGACTGCTTGATTGGCTGATAGACAGATAGATAAATAAACTGATGGTTGCCCTAGATAGATATCTCGGTTGATAGGCCGATTGATAGATGGGCAGGTGTGCGCGACAATGGGAAAATGGAAGAAACCACCAAAGAACCCACAGCCATCGCAAATCGACCGCCTCCCCCCTCCCCCCCCCAAACCTCCTCATCTCCCGCAGGGTGGTACTATCGGTATGGCTATCACGCTTGCCCGCAAAACTGTCTGCTCCGAGGGGCGGACCACGTCCTCCGACGGGTCGAGGCACTGGTCGAAGCGGCAGAAGTTGGTCCGGCCGAAGTGGCCCTGCTTCTCGAAGGCGAGCTTCGCTTCGCGCCGCTGCCGGCCTACCCAGAGGGCGCACCGGAGCGAGGAGCCTGCTCGGGTCGCGTCTCCACAGCGGGCGAGGAGGGCAGAGGGGGGCAGAGGAGGGGGGAAGAGGAGGAGGAGGGAAGAGAAGATGAGGAGGGGGAGGCGGAGGAGGAGGAGGAGGAGGAGGAGGAGGAGGGAAGAGGAGAAGGGATGAGGAGGAGGAGGAGGAGGAGGAGAAAACGAGGAGGAGAGAGGAGAGAGGACAAGAATTGACCCAAGATTCACCAGCGATGCTACATGTCACCCTCCCGTGCCAAGTCCCTCCCTGTCCATTCCTGCCAGCCTTCCTTCTCACTACAAGAAGAGTCCCCTTAAAACACCAGCACCCCATGGGCATGTCATTTGGGCGAGAACCACGTTTCTTGAAACGATCTGCCTTGCATGGTTCCAGCGCGGAGGCAGAATCATCCGGTTCGAAGAGGTGTAAAGCGAGATATCCGTTTTGAAAAAGGACCGCCCCACCCGTGTCACTGTTGCACGAATATACACCTCTGGTCTTATGTTGCCCCCATCCTAATTAAGGACCGCATCCCAAAAAGTCATTTCGAGCACCCGGAAAAGTGTCAAAAGAGTGTCGAAAGAGTGTCGAAACAGTGTCGAAAGAGTGTCTCCCAGGGCCCGACACGTGAAAACTCTTGAGTTGTTGGGGTGTTTTCTTGGCGCTCGATTTTCATACTGGTGATCAAGGCTAAAATAGGTTGGAACATCATGAATCTACTTGGTGTCTGTTCCATGGGAGCCTGCGTGGCCCCCGGCACTGCTCGATTTGGGTTGGATGTGGACCAAATTTGGAGCACATTTGGGACCGGACTTCGACCGGACTCGCCCGATCACAAGGGAGACGGAAAGAAGAACGAGGGGGAGGAGGAGCAGGGAGGGCGAGGAGGAGCAGGAGACAGGACCAAATGCGGTCCAAATGCAGGAAAAACTGATTTCAATGTCACCCCCCGAGGCTCCCATCAACAGACATCGAAAATCTACGCCTCTGGTCATGACCTTCGAGGGTGTCTCAAGCGATTCGTCCCAATTTTGGAAAGGAACCCCCTCCACCGGTGCAGCTGCCACATCGGTTGATACTTGATAGTTTGGAGAGTTCTTCAACGAGAGCTTAGTTTTGTGTCGGGCGCGTCCCCCTTACAGGGGGATTTTGGGCGAAAAAATAAACAAATCCAAAAAATACTCCAAAGATTCCCAAAAGTACTCCAAACATTGTCCCCAGACTATTCTTTAAACTATTTTTAAAAAAGATTCCCCCAGTAGAGGGACAGGCCCGACTTAAGCTTAGTTTGAAAAGGAAGCAATTCTTTTCTTGAGCTTTTGCACAATTTGAGAGGGAATGCGCAAGGCAGCAAGTCGAGAGCGCCTTTTTTGACAGCGACCCCACCTCCAGCCCTGTAGCTGTTGCAACGCTTTGGAGCGCAACTGCCCAACAATAAAACGAGAGTTCCATTTTGAGAAAGACGCCCTTACATACTTACGTCTAACTGTTGCGGATGTCAAAGCTTATATTGAAGAGTACTGCTGGAATTTCAGGCGGATCGACGAGCGCGCCCTACCAAAAAATCTGCAGGTGCGACAAGGAGGAGCTACCTGTTAAAAACGGGAGTGGGGGAGAAGGGGCGATAAGGCAGGACGAGGGGCCAATTTTCCTTCCTCCTCAACTCTCCCCTTCCCGGGGACCTGTTAAGAACTGGCGTGAGCGAGTCAACTCACGGAACTGGTTGTCCCAACGACTCCTGGCGTCGGAGACGAGCATGGGGCTCATTCGGGAAAGTCTGGGTAAAAAGTAATTGTATCTCTTGGAAGCCAACTTAGACATCCGCCAGCTTCCGCCGGCGGAGGCGGCTTTGGCTTCCTTTCGCCAGCCTCCGCCGCACTTCCGCCGAGGACGAGATGCCGACTCCTTCGGCCCTCTAGGGCGAAGTCCTGTCAAGAGCGCGCCGTGTCTCGGGGAAAGTGCCTAAGTGCGGGACCGAAGCCAGCTGCACGCAACAGATGTCCTAACCTCCCCTTTGGCGGAGGGAGAAGATGGAGGAGACGGCGGAAAGGGGGGAGAGGGAAAAGAGGGAGAGAGAGAGGAGGGAGGATGAAGGAGAGAGGAGGGAGGAGCTGGCCATCCCCCTTCCAAGGCTGATGTGCGTGTGTGTGTGTATGTGTGTACGTGTGTGTGTACGTGTGTGTACACATGTGTGTGCGTGTGTGCGTGCGTGCGTGCGTGCGTGCGTGTGTGCGTGCGTGTGCGTGCGTGTGTGTGTGTGTGTGGGTATGTGCGTGCGTGTGCGTGTGCGTGTGCGTGTGCGTGTGCGTGTGCGTTTGCGTGTGCGTGTGCGTGTGCGTGTGCGTGTGCGTGTGTGTGTGTGTGTGTGTGTGTGTGTCTGTGTGTGTGCGTGCGTGTGTGTCTGTGTGTATGTGCGTGCGTGTGTGTATGTATGTATGTATGTGCGTGTGTGTGCGTGCGTGCGTGCGTGCGCGCGTGCGTGCGTGCGTGTGTACATGTGTGGGTGTGAGTCGGGCCGTCGGGGGCGCACGTCCAGCCACGTGAACGCAGCTGACCGCGGCCCGCACCCGCGGGGGCCCAACGTGGGCCGCTCGGGAGCCCGAGGCGCTGCCATTCCGAGGCTCCGGACCCTGCCCAGGCCCCGAGGGCGTGCACGCCTCCGCGGCAACGCGCGGGGGCCCCCCGTCCTTAATGCGGGATGACGATTAATAAAAAAAATGGGAGGGAACGATCAAAAACACAGTTTTCTGCTATGTCTGCACAATTTTCCGACCGGAGGAGAACGATTACAAACTCGGGAGCGGCCAAGAAGGGGGTGTCCAAGAGGGGGGGGTGCAAATCATGACCGGCGGCATGTGCGCGGCCCAGCTGGGGGGCCAGGGACGTAATGAAATAAGAAGAGGCGCTACGAGATCTGGGGAAATATCATGGCCCCCGCCATGATATCCGCCCCCCCCTAGTCATCACCCCCCTCTTTTCCGCCCCCGACAAACATTGTTTTCCAGCCCGCGGCCGGTTTTTTCTAATCGTCATCCCGGACGCCGCCGCGTGAACACGACCCCAGGTCATTTATTAATCGTCATCCTCCATTACCATCTTGCTGGCCCTTGCGAGTCGGCGCTGGTCGACGCCAAATCGACGCCGAAAACATGCTCCGTCTCATCGGCTGCCAGGCGTCGGTCGACGCTGGTGTACTCCAAGGGCGGAGTTGCGAGAGAACTGCGAGGGTACCCTGAAAGAGCCCAGGGGCACACAAGGAAGTCCGCCGGGCCCCGCGTGCCGTGCGAGATGATCGGTTGTCCCCCATCCTTTTCCTGCGCAGGCCGCTGGGCCCGCGGCCCGTGGCGTCAGTGGCCCGCGTTCGACCGCGGGCGAGCAAGACGGGCGCCTAGCCCTCCCACGAAAAGGCCTTGGAGACACAGGCGGGGAGGATGCGGCGAGAAACAGCAAGAAGGTAAACTCGACCACATCTCTCCACTGCGGCCCAGTGGAAACAACCGAAGAAGGGACCCACGGGGGCCAGGGGTCACTGGGTCGAGCTCGATAGGCGACTTCATTCTCCCCCATCCCTTTGGGTGCCCCAAAAAGGGGTCCAACTGAAAGGGGGTGGTGCAATAGATTTGGGGCAATTGTATTGCAAATGCATTGCGCTGGAGAGTTGTATTACATTGTATTGCAAGTGATGCGTTGCACGCGAACCTCCAGCAATACATCTGCGCCCCGGAATGTATTGCACGCCCCAAATGCATTGCAACTCCATCAATCTATTGCACCCAATTCATAGCACCACCCCCTTGTCGCTGGACCCCCTTTTGGGTCAACCCGAATCCCCCCCCTCTCCCCCCTCCCCTAGGGTCGAGAATTTCGCTTCGGGGAGGTGGTGGCTGGGGTGTGGGGATCTGGACTCCTTGGGTGGGTGTCCGGGCACCCTGGCGCAACCCTGGAAACTCCAGATCTTCCAAGTCTGCCTCCCGTGGCCCCAGAGACGTTCCAAGACGGTCCCGAATCGCCGAACGATTTTCCCAAGACGCCAACGAGGGCTCCAAGACGCCCCAAGGCGCCTTCGAGACGTCACAAGAGAGGCCCAAAAGACTTACCAAGAGGGCCCCGAGCGGCAAACATCCATGCCTTGCACATTAAAAACTCAATGTTTCTAGGGTTATCGTTGTCTCGAACTTCCAATTAATTAAGCGGGCTTGGGTATCGACCGTGTGGGAGTGAATCTAACTGTGGAAGAGTTGGAGCGTGAATGAGTCTCAGTAGTACCAGCGCGTTTCTGCGCATGAGACTAGAGTCTCCTGGGGCCTCCTGAAACCTCCTGGGGTTCCTGGGGTCTCCAGAAGCTTCTTGGGGCCTCCTGGGGCTTCGAATGGCCTCCTGAGGCCTCCTGGGGCCTCGTGTGGCCTCCTGGAGCATCTGGGGTCTCCTTTGGCATCCTAATACCTCCTGATACCTCGTGGCCTGGATCCTGCTGGAGCCTTCTGTGGCATCCTGAAGAAGATCCGTGCCCACGAGTCTGGCCAGCAAAATAAGCAAACCGCTCCAGACATCCTCAAACTCTGCCCCCCCCCCCCCTGGGGTGGGGGCGAACATGAGCGCCTCGCTCGAGACATCCTGCAACTACCCCTGGCGCCCCCCCCCCAAGGAGTGCGAAAATCAGCAAACCGCCTGACACATCCTCAGAATCTGCCTCAACAGCGAAGGATATTGGGGCACCGAAACAGGCAAATCGCATGAGACATCCCCGCAAGCTGAAAGCGAACGGAGGCCGTGCAATACCCCTGGCGGCCCCCCTTAGGATTATGAAACCCGCGCCTCGCTCGAAACACCCTCGGAAATCATTCCGCCATCATCAACATCATCATCACCATCATCATCACCATCATCATCATCATCATCATCATCATCATCATCAGCATCATCACCCTCATCATCATTATAATCATCATCACAACCTCTCATAACATACCATAACCTAACATCGCATACCATAGCATACCATGAGGGGGAGGATGACAAGGGAGGAAGAGGAGGTGTGAGAGGAAGGTCCGCGAGGTCATAATGATTATCCACTGCGTGGGGCTCCCCATATGCGCATCTATTCGCATGGACCTGTCCGCTTTAAGTGTCTAGGCGCAAAAGTTGTCGAATCTAAGCGGGCTTGAGTTGTGACGGTCTGGCCATGAATTGGATCTAACTGCGAATGACTTGGAGTGTGAATGAGTCTCACTAGTACGAGCGCGTCTCTGCGCATGAGCCTGGGGCCTGCCGGGGCCTCCTGAAACCTCCTGGGGCTTCTTGGGGCCTCCTGGAGCCTCTTGTAGCCTCCTGGGGCCTCTTGGGGCTTCGAGTGGCCTCCTGAGGCCTCCTGGAGCCTCGCGTGGCCTCCTGTGGCCTCCTGGAGCCTCCTTGGACCTCCTAGGGAGGATTCGTGCCCCATGAGACGCCCAATCTATAGGAACATACGTACATAAAACACAACGGATTGGAGCCACAGGAGAAGGGCAATATCTATATATATATATAATTATAGATATAAAACTGTGTATATATATAAACACGCATAAAACACCTAGGACTCGTGCCCAAACTGAGGCCCAATATATGGGAACGTACGACAAAACTTTCGGATTGTATACACAGGAGAAAGACAATCTATAGAAACATACGTGTAACATCAAGGATTCGTGCTCCAGGTGAGGCCCAATCTGTAGGAGCATACGTAAAACATATCGGAGTGGAGCCACCCCTGTTGCCTTCTGAGGCCTCCTGCTACTGGGGCCTCTCGGGGCCTCTTGTTGCCTTCCGAGGCCTCCTGGCGCTTCCTATGGCCTCCTGTGGCTGCCTGATGCCTCCTGGAGCTTCCTGGTGCCTCCTGGAGCCTCTTGGGACATCCTATGGCCTCTTGGGTCTTCCTGTGGCCTCCTGGTGCCTCCTGGGACCTCATGTGGCCTCCTGGGGCCTCCTGGAGCCTGCTGGAGCCTCCTGTGGCATCCTGGGGGGAATATGTGCTCACGAATCTGGCCAGCAAAACAAGCAAACCGACCGAGGCATCCTCCAAGATCTGGCCCTCCTAGGGGGGGGGGGCGAGCGAAAATGAGCGCCTCGCTCGAGACATCCTCCAATTCTGCTCCGAAAGCAGAGGATGCTGGGCATGCAAACAGGCAAACCGCTCGAGACATCCCCGCCAATATGGCGCGAACGGAGGCCGTGCAATACCCCTGGCGGCCCCCCCTTAGGAGGCGCCTCGCACGAGACATCCTAAAACTCTGCTTCGAAACCGGAAGATGTTGGCATTCGCACAGGCAAACCGCTCGAAGCATCCCCGCCTTCTTATGCGCGAACGGGGGCTGTGCAATACCACTGGCGCCCCCCCCTTAGGAGTGCTGAAACGAGCAAACCGCTCGAGACATCCTCATAATCTGCTCATCGTTATCATTGTCATCATCGTCGTCATCATCATCATCATCATCATCATCATCATCAACACCATCACCATCACCATCACCATCACCATCACCATCATCCTCATCATCATCATCAACATCACCATCATCATCATTATGATCATCATCATCTTCATCATCATCATCAGCATCAGTATCAACATCATTAGTATCATCAGGTTCGTCATCATCCTCGCCCATCATTCGACATCACAATCATACTCACATCATGCTCTCACATACCAGGGTCATCATCATGACAATCATCACCACTGTCTGGTGCAGAGAGGGAGGAGGGGATGGGAGGCCTCTGGCGTGGCCAGAGAATAACAAGAACCCCACCCTTTGGACATGGAAATAACAAAAAACCCTATGTCTGGATATGGGGCACAAGCGGGACATCTTATATTTCTGGCAGAAGAGGCCCCCCCCAAACCCCGAAGAAGTTCCCAAGCGGCCCGAAAGACGTTTCCAATAAGCTGTAAGAAGCCCCCAAAGGCCTCAGAGAGGCCCAACAACGGCCCCCAAGACGTTTCAAAACTGCTTCCAAGAAGCTCCACCAGAATCCCGAAGAGCCCCCAAGACGCCCACAAGAATCCCCAAATAGTGCTCAAGAAGCCCACGACGCCTCAACCGTGGACCCCCCGCCTCTTCTGGGGGTCGGCGAAATGGCGGAAGCCCCTTAGATAGGCACACATCACAAGACTGCCGATGTTTTCTTCCCGTTTTGAAGGTTCGTCTTCCATTTGGCTTCTGGCATTTGTTCCACAATCTCCTGGGAATCGACGACTATCTGTGTCTGACTGTCTGGGCCCCTCCTAACACCCGAGGCTCGCATGAATTGCTACCGCATGTACGCTGCCCATGGGCATAGGAGGGGGCAGTTGGTTCCGGGCAGAAGGGGTCTTTCCAAATGATGCCGCACTCACACGTGCATTAGTCTATCCTGTGACTCACAGGGCGTAGCTTCTCTTACGGTCCAGCGATCCATATGCAACGTCTTCTGTCCCCAGCCAGCACGACCCAGCACGAACGACTGCACGAAATATTGGTAGGTCGGGCATGTTCTCCTACAGGCGGGCTTTTGAAGAACAATGAAGTAGTCATTGCGTGGAGCTCCCCATATGTGCATCTATTCGCATGAACCTGTCCGCCGTGAACGTCTAGGCGCAAGAACTTTCGAATATAAATGGGCTTCAGTAGTGACGGTCTGGTCATGGATCTAACTGCGAATGGCTTGGAGTGTGAATGAGCCTCAGTAGTACGAGCGCGCCTCTGCGCATGAGCCTGGGGCCTCCTGGGGCCTCCTGAAACCTACTGGGGCTTCCTGGGGCCTCCAGGAGCCTCTTGGGGCCTCCTGGGACCTCCTAGAAAGGATTCGTGCCCCAGGAGAGGCCCAATATATAGCAACAGGCGTACATAAAACATTGCGGATTGGAGCCGCAGGAGAAGGGCAATCTATAGGAAAACGCGTTAAACACCTAGGACTCGTGCCCCTTGAGACGCCCAATATATAGGACCATGAGTAAAACATTTAGGATTGTATACACAGAAGAAGGACGATACATAAAACATGCGTATAACATCAAGGATTCGTGCTCCAGGTGAGGCCCAATATATAAGAGCATACGTAAACCATATGGGGTTGAAACCACCCCTGTTGCCTTCTGAAGCCTCCTGCTCATGGGGCCTCTCGGTGCCTCCTGTTGCCTTCCGAGGCCTCCTGGCGCTTCCTGCAGCCTCCTGTGGCCTCCTGTGGCTTCCTGATGCCTCCTGGAGCTTCCTGGTGCCTCCCGGAGCCTCTTGGGGCATCCTGTGGCCTCTTGAGTCTTTCTGTTGCCTCCTCGTGCCTCCTGGGACCTCGTGTAATCTCCTCGGGCCTCCTGGAGCCTGTTGGAGCCTCCTGTGGAGAATATGTGCCCACGAGCCTGGCCACCAAAACAAAGAAACCGATCGAAACGTCCTCCAAATCTGGCCCACCTGGGGTGTGAAGATGAACGCCTCGCTCGAGACATCCTCCAAATCTGATCCGGAAGCGAATGATGTTGGAGCAGAAAACAAGCAAACCGCTTCAGGCATCTCCACAAAACGGCCGCGAACGGGACCGTGCAATACCCCTTCGGCGGCCCCCCTTAGGGGGGTGAAAATGAGCGCCCCGCCTGGGACATCCTCACACTATGCTGTGTGTTGAGTAAGTCAGACAATGAAAAGGTCTGAGTATGAGTGAGTCTCAGCATGAGTAATTCTGAATATGAGTAGGTCTGAGTATGAGTAGGTCTGAGTATTCGTAAGTTAATATGTTCAGGTCTGGGTATGAGTAAGTCTGTGCATGTATAAGTCTGTGTATGACTAAGTCTAGGTCTGAGAAGGAGGATGAGAAGGAGTAGGAGGCGTCCAAGTAACAACAATTACTCGACGCGGGGCTCCCCTATATGTGCATATCATTCTCTTGGTACGTCTTTCTACTGATATCTGTCAATGAGCGCCTGTGTGCGAGGGCGAACCGCTCGCTCGAGACATCCCCACAGTCTGCAAGCATGAGTGCGACCAATAGCAAATCTGAGAGCGACTGGTTTTGAGTGTGAGATAATATGTGTGCGATTGAGCCTGGGTTTGAGTGGGTATGCGTGCGAGTAAATATGAGCGCGATTGCGTTTGTGTGCGAGTGGGTCTGATTATGGACGACTCTGAGTGTGAGCCAGTATGTGATTGAGCGGGTCGTATCATGATGGGTCTGAGCATGAGTGAGTCTGGGCTTGAGTGGGTCTGAGTGTGGGGGAAAAGTGTGTTAATGAATCTTAGTGCGAGTGAGCCGAGTGTGATTGGGTATGGATGTGAGGCAGTCTGAGTGTGAGTCGGTCTGCGTTTGAGCGGACCGAAGGATGATGAGTCTGAACAGGAGCGAGTCTGAGTATGAGTGGTTCTGAGCGTGAGTCTGAGTGTGAGTAAGTTGAAGTGTGGACATGAGCGAGTCTGAGTGCGAGTGAGCCTGCGTGTGAGTGAGTCTGTGTATGAGTGAGTATGAATGCAGAAGAGTGAAGGGGAGCGGAGAGCGAAGGAGAGTGAGGCGGAAGCTTTTGAGTAAAACCTAAAAGCTTGGAACATCGAACCTCGATCGTCTGGCCCTGGCTACTCGAGTTGCCCACGTCCTCCTCCTCCTCCCCCTCCTCCTCATCATCATCATCCTCCTCCCCTTCCTGCTTCTGCTCCTACCGTGTTCATGCTGTCCTCCTTATCCTCCTCCTCCTCCTCCTCGTCCTCTTCCTCCTCCTCCTCGTTTCCTCTTTCTCTTCCTCCTCGTCCTCCTCCTCCTCCTCCTCCTCTTCCTCCTCCTCCTCCTCCTTGGGAGTACTGAAACCAGCAAATCGCTTGAGACATCCTCCCAAAACTGCTCCGAAAACGACAAGTGCCCAACATCATAACGGCCAAACCGCCTGAGACATCCCCGCAAACTGGGCGCGAACGTCCTCCAAATCTGCTCCGAAAACGAAACATATTGGAAGAGAAAATGGCCACACCGCCTGAGACATCCCCACAAAATCCCGCGAAAGGGGCCGAGTGAAATACCACCCCGCCGCTCCCCTTAGAGTGCTGAAACCAGCGAATCGCCTGAGATATCCTCCAAATCTGCTCCGAAAGCGAAACATGTTGGAAGAGAAAATTGCCAAACCACCTGAGACATCCCCACAGCATCTCGCGAAAGGGGCCGAGTGCAATACCCCCCCGCCGCTCCCCTTAGAGTGCTGAAACCAGCGAATCGCCTGACACATCCTCCAAATCTGCTCCGAACGCGAAACATGTTGGAAGAGAAAATGGCCAAACCGCCCGAGACATCCCCACAAAATCCCGCGAAAGGGGCCGAGTGAAATACCCCCCCGCCGCTCCCCTTAGGAGTGCTGAAACCTACGAATCGCCTGAGACATCCTCCAAATCTGCTCCGAAAGCGAAACATGTTGGAAGAGAAAATGGCCAAACCGCCTGAGACATCCCCACAAAATCTTGCGAAAGGGGCCGAGTGCAATACCCCCCCGCCGCTCCCCTTAGGAGTGCTGAAGCCACAGAATCGCCTGAGACATCCTCAACATCTGTGCGTGTGTGAATCATCCGATGAGTGGACCTGAGTGAGTGTAGTGCACGTACGAGTACAAGTACGAGTGAGTCTGAGTGATGAGTGAGTCTGAGTGATGAGTGAGTCTGAGTGATGAGTGAGTCTGAGTGATGAGTGATGAGTCTGAGTCATGACTGAGTCCGAGTGATGAGTGTTTCCGAGTGATGAGTGAATATGAGTGATGAGTGGGTCTGAGTGATGAGTGAGTCTGAGTGATGAGTGAGTGGGTCTGAGTGAGAGGAGTGGTGTGTTCTCTCTCTCTCTCTCTCCTCCGGCGCGGTCCGCCAATAACAAGAACCCGATACTTAGGATATGGGGAATAAGCCCATCTTCGGCTATGGGAAAAAAGTCAAACATACCCCAAAAGGGATATAACAACAAAACGATCGAAACAATCGTCCCCAGACATTTTTTGACTATTTTCGAATATTCCTCCTGTAGAGGGACATGCCCGACTAACAACTATTGCATACATTTTTGAGACACCCGTTGCAGAGAACCCATTCGCCCGAATCTGAGCCAGGCTGGGATCGGTGAACGCGGTTCCTTGACGCCCCCCGACCCGTTCCCCACCCCTGCATCCCCGGGCGCTACCATATTTTTTTGCACCTGGCGTGTCCGCCCGGTTGCGGGCACCGGCCGGGTACATCACATGTCGATTATAGGTTCGATGAGTAAGCCAGTAAGAATGGGAATACAGTCAACCCGTATCATAAGGATGCAAGGTAAGGATGCAAGAGCGCTGGAAGGCCATCTCGAAGCTTTTCGAGCGGGGCGCAGCCAACGAAAGTGGCCAAGGATGGACCGAGGAGGGAGGGATGCAAGGGTACCCTTGGGAAGGTTGCCCATCCTTACCATGCGGGTCGACTGTAGTAGGCTAGATAATCGAAAAAACGATTGGGAACATGACTCTGGTAGCCCATGCCCCCGACGTCATGATTTCTTCAGAACGTCGACTCCCAAAGATCTCGAGTCATTCCCTGGAACCGTTTTTTCATCCCGGACCCAGTAAAAGCACCCCGAAGCCAAAAGTAACGAAAAACCTCGCGTGGTGATCATTCACGATGCTACGTTTTGTTACGCAACGTGGGCTTGCAGGATTCCTCGACCCCTGCCCACTGCCCCCTTCTGCAGCAACTCTTGGGAACCTCCCGTACCACCCTGTTGGCTCTGGCGAATCGACGCTGACCTACGCTAATCAACACTCATCGACGCTGATCGACGACACATCGACGCTAGCCGATGCTAGATCGGCACTACCTCATCGAGTAGCAAACGCTAATCGACGCTAGCACGCTCGAGTAACGGAGTTGCAGCCGTCGTGCTATCATGAGGCACGTAGGGAATCGAACTCTATACACCGACGCTTTTCTGGCCCTGCCTAGAAATCTGCACCGGAGAGCGGATCCTGGTGTATACGGGGCCCTGGTGTACACATGCTTTGTTGTTTCCCCGGGACATCGAGGAAAAAAGTATACACCACACCACCCCAGCGTCGTCCCCGACCCTCAAAAAAGTCCTGGGATTGAAACACCGCCCGCCACTGGTAATGTGTACAGTCGAGGCGTTGACCTAAGGCACCCTAAATAAGGAACGAGGCCCCTTTTTCCCATAAGTTCAACCTCGATTTCCCATGCGAAACCTCAGGAAACCCGAGGCAGACTTCGAAACAATCAAGGAACACCGAGCCCCTCCCCAACGAAAAGGGTTCCTTCTTCAGCGCCCCGACTGTATGCTCCAGTTTCCGAGAACGCACGAATTGGAACGAATGGGGCTCGTCTGGCCACGGCGGGCCTGGGCCACAGACAGGTGCCACGACAGAAACCTCAGGAGCGGTGCGAAGACCCGATCCCTCCCGATCCCCAATATTGGGCGCCCGAACTATCCGGGGTAACTCGGGTCCGAGGTAAGTCGGGTTTGGATTCCCGAAAAAC
Source organism: Prorocentrum cordatum (assembly GCA_963575745.1). Classification (NCBI taxonomy): domain Eukaryota; class Dinophyceae; order Prorocentrales; family Prorocentraceae; genus Prorocentrum; species Prorocentrum cordatum. The sequence continues at coordinate 311,124 of CAUYUJ010014485.1, forward strand.
GAGCCCGAGTTAGCCCTGACCCGAGCTACCCCTGATGATTCGGGGCTCTGGGCGCCCGAACTATCCGGGGTAACTCGGGACCGGGGTGATTCGGGTTCGGATTCCCGAAAAACGAACCCGAGTTAGCCCTGACCCGAGCTACCCCTGATGATTCGGGGCTCTGGACGCCCGAATTATCTGCGGTAAGTCGGATCCGGGGCAAGTCGGGTTCGGATTCCCGAAAAACGAACCCGAGTTAGCCCTGACCCGAACTACCCCTGATGATTCGGGGCTCTGACAAGCCGTCTTTACTTCAGCTCCCTGACTGTACAATAGGAGCTCGGCCACAAGAGACCTTCCGAGAGAAACCCAACCCCGAGACCCCAGGGACGTCCACGAGTTTTTGGTGCGGGAACGTCACGCCTGCCACAGCAGAAACATCGAAAGCCAAGAAGCCCAGGGCACCCTGGAGGCGAGCAGGGTATCTCTTGGCATGCGTCTCTACTGCACGAGGGTGTACAAGGCCCCCCATGATTTGCTACCAAATCGGGATCCCCCGAGCCGCTCCCACTGCCCCCTCTCGTTCGCCACTGCCCCCTCTCGTTCGGTCGGGCATGTCCTCCTACGTTGGAAGAAAAGTTCAAACATGTCCAAATATTGTCCGGAAGGGTCAAAACAGAAGGAAAATCGTCACCTGACTATGTTCTACTATTCTTGAATACTCCTCCTGTGCAGAGACATGCCCGACTGAACCCTTTCGTTCGGGCCCCGGCCTGCTGGGCAATGCACGAAGCACGAGCACCAACCGTCCCGGGCGCCGGAGCAGCCGGAGGGGTAGAACACCAGCTGCAGGCCCTGGATGCCGGCGGCCTCTGAGACGAAGCTGGGACAAGGATAACACTGGGTGAGGATACCCTCAAATCTTGGCGCTGCATCTTTCTTTCACAGCGGGCGTTTTCGTCCCGTCTCGGGCCCCGGGACCCTCACAGATCGATCCGGCTCGAAAAATGACGCAGAAAGATTGGCTCCGGGGCTCTGGTCGCGATTTCCTGGCGATGTTGCGATTTTTCGCCACGTCGGAGGTGAGGGGAACTCGAGAATCTCTGACATCTAGCGGCTCTGGAAGATGTCTGGAGCGCCGCGGCCTTCTCAGAACGTTCCTGAAAAGGCTCTGGGAGCGTGCCGGAAGTCTCTGCTGGATTCATCCTCGTCCTGGCCCCACCCGAGCCTCGAAGGTCGTGCTGCAGACGGCCTCTCGGCGGCGCGCCCTCGTTATATTGCATCTCCAAGGGACCTTCTCTGTCCCGTCGCGCCGAGATCCGCGTCGAATCCATGTCGAACCCACCTCAAAAAAATCGAATCCTTGCCAAGTGCGCGTCGAAGCCGTGTCGAACCCACGTTCGGGGCACGAGAAAAGACTATTTACAGGACAGAAGAAGTCCCCCGAAGAAGCAAAACAACCTTGGGGGCGGAATTGACGCGGAGCAGGTCTTTTCAGAAGGCGCCGGGCCTTCTCAGAAGCCCTTCGGCCTTCTGAGAAGTGTCCCGTGCCTTCGGGGAAGGCTTAGGGAACTCCCCGCAAGGCTACGGGCCTACCGAGGCTTCTGAGAAGACCTGCCCCGTCTGACTTCCCCCCACTGGGCTCGCCACCGAACCTCGCCCATCGGGAAGCACTGCTGGAGAAGCGACGCCTGCTGGACGTCCCACTCGATGCGTCGCACCATGCGCGACTGCATGAGCTCCACCTGGCCCTGCACCAGATCCAGAGTTCTGTGGTTGAGGTAGCGGTGGAGGGTGATGTCGCCCCCACACTGCTTGCCTCCCACGCTCTGGTCCCTCGGCGTGTTGCTGCTGTCGCAGGCAACCAGCTGCACCGCCGGCTCCCTGGCCACCTATGGGCGGCCACACGTGAACCATACAGAGGCCGCGAGAGAACCCCTTGCAAGAGACCTCGCCTTGGCATACGTGCGCGGTGTGAACTTTTTGGGGGGAACCCCGGGCACCCTGAACGCAACAGCTGCGCAACTCACGCAGGAAGCTCCCTCGCAGCGAGCGCAGCGAAGAAGCCCAAGGTACCCTGACGAAAAGCATGTGATTTCTTGATGCGCAACCCCACTACACACCCCACAAGTCAGACCTATAATTAGGTCGGGCCTGTCCCCCTACAGGGGGATTTTCGACGACAAAGAAGACATACGCAAAACATGCCCCCAAATGGTCAAAACATACTCCAAACTTAGTCCCCCGGCTATTTTTTACTATGTTTGAATATTCCTCCTGTAGAGGGACGGGCCCGACTTAACACTGCACACCCCGCAATATAACTAGAGCGGCCACGTGCGAGCCCTACCCCTACCCCCCACGATTTGTGAGGGGGAGGGTGGGGTTCACTTCGCTCCGGAGCTCCCGCACGAAGTGAACCCCACCCTCCCTCTCAGAAATCGTGGGGGGTAGGGGTAGGGTTCGCACGTGATCCCCTAATAATTAGAGTGGCCATGAGCCAGATTTCCACGGATGTTTGGAGTCGCGTGTTTCCTGTTCTCGAAAGGTCTTCAGCTCTGCCAGGACTCCCCCCCCTAAAACTTAGCCAGGCGAAGGACCCAACCATATGCAGTTGTGGGTATCGCATTCGGGGGAGCCCCGTATGGGGCCACGAAGCGCTGTACTGGGTGGGGGGGACGCATGCGAACTGCGCCACTGGGACCTTCGGTGGAGCTCCCTGTGGGGCCACGAGGCGCTGTACTGGGTGGGGGGGACGCATGCGAACTGCGCCACTGGGACCTTCGGGGGAGCTACCTATGGGGCCACGAAGCGCTGCCCTGGGTGGGGGGGACGCATGCGAACTGCGCCACTGGGAGCTTCGGTGGAGCTCCCTATGGGGCCACGAAACGCTGCCCTGGGTGGGGGAACCGCATGCGGGCTGTGCCACTGGGAGCTTCGGTGGAGCTCCCTATGGGGCCACGAAACGCTGCCCTGGGTGGGGGAACCGCATGCGGGCTGTGCCACTGGGACCTTCCGTGGAGCTCCACATGGGGCTACGAAGCGCCGCCCTGGGTGGGGGAACCGCATGCGGGCTGTGCCACTGGGACCTTCGGTGGAGCTCCCTATGGGGCCACGAAGCGCTGCCCTGGGTGAGGGAACCGCATGCGGGCTGTGCCACTGGGAGCTTCGGTGGAGCTCCCTATGGGGGTACGAAACGCTGCCCTGGGCGGGGGAACCGCATGCGGGCTGTGCCAATGGGACCTTCGGTGGAGCTCCCTGTGGGGCCACGAAGCGCTGCCCTGGGTGAGGGAACCGCAAGCGGGCTGTGCCAGGGAGCCTTCGGTGGAACTCCTTATGGGGCTACGAAGCGCTGCCCTGGGTGGGGGAACCGCATGCGGGCTAAGCCACTGGGACCTTCCGTGGAGCTCCCTGTGGGGCCACGAAGCGCTGCCCTGGGTGGGGGAACCGCATGCGGGCTGCGCCAATGGGACCTTCGGTGGAGCTCCCTATGGGGCTACGAAGCGCCGCCCTGAGTGGGGGAACCGCATGCTGGCTGTGCCACTGGGACCTTCGGTGGAGCTCCCCATGGGGCTGCGAAGCGTGTGAGGGGTGTGCCGAGAGCAGAGGCAAGGAGGGGGAGGAGGGAGGAGGAAGGGGGCAGCGGGAGCAGAAGGAGACGCGGGGCACCGCCTCTTCAAAGCGAAGACCCAACACCACAGGATGGTTGGGAAACAACACTCTTTTGCCTGGCAGTGCACCCCGCGCGTCCCCCGGGTTGCGCCCCGTCCTTCTGCTCCTCCTCCTTCTCTTCCCCATTCTCCTCCTCCTCCTCCTCCTTCTCCTCCCTCCTCCTCCTGTCCCTCTTCTGCTTCTCCTCCTCCACCTCCTTCTGCTCCTCCTCCTTCTGCTCCTCCTGTTCTTCTGCTCTCCTCCTCCCTCTCCTCCTTGCCCCCCCCCCCTTCTCCTCCTTCTTCCACGGCGGCGGCGGAGGCAGAACAATTGCTGACCGATCCTTGCTGCGCGTCGGCCACCCTCGAGTATACACCCTGGATAAATTGACTTCCCTGGTACATCGGATTCACTACAAGCGACATTTCTGGCCTAAGATAAATGAAAACGACGGGCGCCAGAGAGCAAACACAGGACACAGGCTTTCCCCAGCACAGCGTAGATCATCACGGACACGATGCAGAGAACAGAACAACCGGCGAGCACAAGTGGCACTGTTCGGTGCCGCGCACGTCGGCGGAAATACCACGTGGGGGCTCTTGAAACCCTATCGTGCTTCATTGTGGCCGGTGGTGCCCGATGCCCTCTGTTGAAGAAGAAAGCACGGCACAGACAAGCACCTTCGGAGGTCCGCGCTGGACCCCCCGCGCCTGGGGCGGCGCCGGAGGCGCCGCCAGGGGGGCCCCGACGCAGACCCAAGGAATCCGCGTGGAGCGCCAAAAGTATATGTTTATGGCGTTGTCTTATTCGACTCTGGCGCGGGCTATATCTTCCACCACCACTACCAATAGCTATGACGGGGGATGATGGAGGATGAGGATGTCCTCCTCCTCTGAAAGGGGCCCAGGGGCACACAAATACATTGACAAATAGCAGCATTCCCCATACTTTCCCATATTTTCTAGGTTTTTGTCTTCCCCCCACACTTCCCATGTTTTCCCATATTTTCCTGGGAGTCGACGATTGACTGTGTCTGTGTGCTTCTTTCCCTCCTGACTACGGTAGTGGGGGTGGAATGGAAAATCGGCCCATCAGCCTAAGCGCGACTCCGTCCGTGGCGAGCCCCATTCAATGACGACTCCCCCTCGCCCGCGAGGCTTCTCCCTCCGGCCGCCTGGCCACGCCTCGGAGCGAGACGGGGGGGGGGTCGTCCCTCGGCTGCACACGCGCGAGAGGCTGAGGCCCCGCGGCCCTCAGATGCACACCTCTGGAGGCCTCCGAGATAGGGGCTGGAGGATGGGAGTAGAGGCCTCCAGAGACCCCTGGAGACCTCGAGAGGCCTCTAGGGACCTCCAGATGCACACCTAGGATTAAGTCGGGCGCGTCCCCGTGCAGGGGGATATTCGACGACAAATGACAAGTATTCAAAAATACTCCAAAATTGTCAAAGAATACTCCGAAAATAGTCCCCAGACTATTTTTCACTACTTTGGAATATCCGCCCTGTAAAAAGACAGGCCCGACTGAAGACAAGGATGCAAGGGCCTTGGACGCCCCTTTCGGAGCTTTCCGAGGGGGGCGCGGCTAACGGAAGTGGCCAAGGATGGACCGAGGAGGCAAGGATGCAAGGGAACCTTGGGAAGGTTGCCCATCCTTCCTGTGCGGGCTGACTGTAAGAGTGGCCTTTGGCGCGCGGCTTTTGCTACGGGCCGCGGGGGAGCCAGACACGAGCGCTCAAAACGCCTCTGCGGCCTCGCGTTCGGCGATCGGGGGTGCCGGCGGGCCCGCACCAGAGGCCAGTCGGGCGCAGGGTCACTCTAACGTGAAGTCGGGTCACGGAAGGGAGCGGTCTGCTGGGGGCAGCGTCGGTTGACGGGGCACAGGTGATGACGTAAACAAGAACTTTCGGAAATCCGCGCAGATTTCTTGGATCGGCGCCGGACCCCCTTCCCAGGTGCGCGGAGCGCGCCAGGGGCGGCGTCGGAGGCGCCGCCAGGGGAATCCAGCGCCGAGCCGAGAAATCTGCGCGGACCTCTGAAAGTTTCTGCTTATGGTATTGCTTGATATCCGAGATTAGACTTGTGTCGGTCATGCCTCCTACAGAGCGGAAACCTGAATCCCTTTGTTTTTTTCCCCGCCAGCCTTCCGCAGGAGTAAAAACAGACCCCCAGACATTTCCCTGCAGAGACCCCGCGGGGCATCTGCAGAGACCCCGCAAGGCCCTTCGGAAAAAATCAAAACCTCCCGAAAAGCTATCTGCAAAGCAATGTTTGGAGACCCCGCAAAAATAAAAAAAAACAAGAAAATCTAAGTTTCGGATCTTATGTATGAAGCACGTCTGTCTTGGTGTAGGACAGTGGGGTAGCGGGGTAGATATGTTAAGATATGGGGGGGGGGCAGGTCGACCTTAAGGGGGGCAGTGGGGTAGATATGTTAAGACGCTGGGGGCCTCTGATAGGGGCAGGAGGATGTCTTGACCTTGTCTTGAGATGGGCGCATCAACATTTCAAAAGGTTGCCGTGATAGGGGCGCAGCATAATGACATCCGTTGCTATGAGTGGCATTCCCAATTGTAAATCGCACCCTCGTCCCACTCATCCTCCCCCTCACCGCGGCTCGGGACCTAGCGTTGGCCATCCGATGGGGGGGCAAGCTGCGAGACCTTGGACTTCCACTGACTTTCCTGCGCGTTCTCAGGGGGGGGGGCGATGGCCTCGAGATCTGAATGGCTTGCCCCTGGTAGGTGCCCCCGCTGGGTCGAGATCTGGTGGCCTCGAGATCTGGTGGCCCCTGGTAAGTGCCCCCTGGTGGCCTCGAGATCTGAATGGCTTGCCCCTGGTAGACAGCCCTGGCGGACCGTTGGATCGCGAGATGGGCACATCCATTCCTCCACCTCCCCCTCTGTCCGTAACCATTTTGGCTCAAACCAGCTTAGCCCGTTCATTCTATGACAATGATTTTGTCCATATGTTCCATAACAGTTTTGTTCTTGGCCGCCATCATGGCGGCAGACCCAGGTGAATCGTGGCTTTCAGCGCTCGACGCCGTTAGCGAGGACAACTCTGGTGGTGATGACCCAGGTGGTTCGTGGCTTTCAGCGCTGGACGCCGCTAGCGAGGACAACGCTGGTGGTGATGACCAGGCACAGGCACTTGGAGATGATTGGATGGCTGGCGTGGATGCGCTCTCTATCAGCGACTCTCCCATCGACGTCGAGATGGATGGCGAACCCGACTGTGGAATGCAGGTGGTGGCAGTAGAGCACGACAAGAACGTTATGTGGGCGTCGCATGCTTGCAGGAACGTCCCAGAGTCCGACCTCGACAGTACTTCGCTGAAAATCAGCAGCGAGGTACTGGATGACGACCCACTCACAGGACGGATCACCGACCTTGCACGAGCGATCGGGGAGAATCGCAAGGACTACAGGAACACGCTACATCTCATGGCAGGGTGCGCTCTTCAGGTCTCGCAGGGCTTCGGAAAATCAGGGAGCCGCTGTGTTGCACATCGGTCGCTGGGGAGGGCGTGCCTCGATCCAGATCTCAACGCACCCCTCGGCAGCCGACGTGCGACGCAGCGTCGCTTCGTTTTTCCGAAGCCACCGCAGGTCGAGCGAAACATATGGAAGCACACGGAAGATCTATTGGTCCAGTATGCGAATTCTTCGAGTACGTTGGAGCTCTTGTGTTATGTGGAGTACGCCAGCTACGATAGCACAGATTTCGTATTGCAGAGTACGCAGAAAGTGGTGGAACTACTTGACGACGAACGCCCTCTTGTTGCCCACGGCTCGGTGCCTGGAGAGCAATGCGACGAAGCCGAAACCATCGAGCTCGAGGAGACCACGGTGGGCACTAAGAAGGTACTGCAGATGGACGCCAGCGTATTGTTATTAGTCAAGATCGACGGTATCTTCGCGATTTTACGGGGAAACTTGTTATCGTGGCTCCAAGTGTGCGACAGAAATTCGGCGGCAAACTACAAAGCAGCGCTTGCAGAATATTCAATTGGGACTGCCAATGCAAGTTCGTTCAGGAGGCGGCTTCGCATAGCGTGCACTGACGGGTTTGGATCGAACCTTAAAGCTGAGCGCCATCTTTTGTCTGAGCGTGACAACTGGGCAGTGCTACACCTCCTATGCCGTGTACACACAGTGGCTGGGTTTCATTCCAAAGTTTACGACATGCACGCGGCTGACATATCTGGGCTTGTAGCGACGTCTCTTTCCTTGAGGCTGGCTGGTCAGATGAGTTTGTTCCGCAAGGCGGCCAGGAGGGTAATCAGGGACACATTGAAGATTGTGCCAAGCGTTGTGCTGGACTCCAAGGCAGTTTCATTCAGGAAGTTGGTGATGGATACTTTCTTGGACCGCTCTCCCGAATGCGTGGCTTTACGACTGTTGCTTGAACGGCGTGCGCCAGGGGATTGGAGAGATACGCAGAATTTCACTTACGTTGCGAGGCCGGACGAGACGCGAGCCGACGTCTTGCGATTGTTATTCAAGGAGTTCGTGCCAGCACTATTTCCCAGGGCCCCGTTCCTATTCCCTCGAAACAGGTGGACGGGGGCAGAGGTCACGTTTCGCGACGTCGGCCTGCCGATGAACGTCTACGGCCTTTTCAACGACACCTTTGTTAGATACCTGAGGGACGAGTACGGAGGCGAGCTTACCAGCGATGATCCAGGCGCGCCCCCCGAACATCCGCTGCCGCTGTTGGACGCGGAGGCTGTCGTTCCAGGTGATCAGGAAGGCGCCGAAGAGCCAGACGTCCAGGAGGGCGAGGGCCCAGAAGGCGACGCAGCGCCTGCGCCTGAAGCGAAGAAGCCCGACCACCCCCGAAAGGCGTTCGCCGAGCAGAACAAAGCCTATCGGGGCTCAGCGCGCGAGTGGCTTGCCACGGATCCGTCCATTCGGGTCATCTTCTTCAGGGCGGTCTTGGGGCCCATCAAGGCGTTCTTGGAAAAAGGAGTTGGAAATGGCGAGCGAGGAGTGGGAGATGAAGCAGGACGCTGCCCTCATCTCTTCGGACGGCAACTCGACGGTCTTGGGGGGGAGGGGGTGGCCTTTGATGCGCGTGGCGAGGCAGACATTGGAGGACCAGTGCTTTAAATACATAGAGGCGGTGTCGAAGTTTCTCGAGCTGGACTGTCTGACAGCGGAATACATGACGCTCGAGAACCAGACGAAGCTGTGCAGGATGCTCTCCAGGGAAGGGTGTTGCACTTATCAGTTCGGGACCGCGATTGGTAAACAGTTTCCTTTCAGGTTGTTCTTGCTGCTCGACGAGCCAACTTTGGCGGCGGACATCGAGGCTTCGTGCAGGTCGAGCCGTGATCAGTTCAGCGACAACTTCATCGAATACTTCAAGGATAAGCCAGGGGGGCTGACGAGCGACGAAGCTTTGCACGAGTTGAGCCTTGTCGTGATGGCTTCCAAGACGTCGACAGTGAAGCTGGAGACTCAGAATGCGCAGCTCAGGAGACAAGTGCTGGCCACGTCGTTGCAGTCTAAGAGGCCCGAGCTGAGCAGTATCAGCTCCAGGTTCATGCTGAGGAGGGCGTCTACGAGAGAGGATCGGATTCTGAAGCCCGCAGGGTGCTTCAAGCAGGGGGGGCGGAAGCCTGTGCGCCGAGGCGCGAGCGCCCCCGAGGCCGAGGCTCCATCGGCAAAGAGGGGCGGAGGGGGGGCTTGGAGAGCATGCATCGCAGCTCGCGCCAAAGTCGTAGGGGAGGTTGTCCTGCAGGCGGCGGCGGCTGCCTACCGAGCGCTCTCCCCAGACGAGAAGGCAGTGCACGAGCGGGAGGGCAGACTTGGCACCCTCATGCACAAGGCTGGTCACAAGTCCTTCGGCACAGTTTCGAAGGAGCTCGCCGCAGTGATGAGCATCCAGGTCAGGCGGCGCAATGCAGAACAGCATTTGCAGGCGAGTCGCATGCCAGGGCGCGCAGCGAGCGCCCATGCGCTTGCTCTCCCACTCGACGACGTCACGAGGCACGTGCGCGAGCTCAAGGCAGATCAGTACTTGCTCAGGCGCATCAAGAAGCGCGCGTCCCACGATACAGCCATGCAGTTATCCAAATGGAGGGCGACCAAGGGCGCGACACATGTGAACGATTTCATTTCCAAGCTCCCGTTGATGGCTCCTCTGGTAAACGGTCTCGTCGCTCGGCATCATTCTGGCGGCTCCTACGTCCTGGAGTATTTCTGCCCCGTCAGGAAGATCATCCCCAGGATGGTGGGTTTACTTGGTCTATTCGAGTACGCAACGGTCAGAGAGAATGTCATCGGCTTCTTAGCAGGACTGCACACAGAGAAGAAAGATGCCTCTCAAACAACTTTCGAGGAGCCCAAGAAAAAACCTACTGAGAAACCAACGTGTCTCGAAGCTGGCGTGTGCCTGTGCGGAGCCAAGGGGGACCTCATTTTCAAGTTCAAACGTTGGGTGGATAGTGGAATCAAGGCCTATTGCAAGGATGCTTCTGTCAAAAGTGCCCTGGCGGATGGCTACCTAGTTGTCACGATTCATCACCAGCCAGAGCAGGTGAGTGAGATCAGCGCCGACGCGGGGGAAGGCGCAAGTGACGAGGGCCCCTTGGGCGAGTTTAAGACTTACCTCCATGTCGGTATGATGTACTTCTCACCGTATAGGCCAACTTATCGCCAGTGCACGACCGCGGATAATGGCCTGCTAGATGATGGCTCAATCGTGCTGGATTGCTTGGACGATTACCTGACAAACTACGAGGTAGCCTCCATGTTGTACCTGTACTTTTCAAAGCCGAGCAATTGGACAATCTCCGTTATGCTGGCACAATCCACGTCGAAGCCCCAATTTCCAATCCGCCCGTCGCAGCTAGTGGTTGGCCATGTCTCCGACGACCGAGAGTTCACGCGCCATTGGCCAAACCCCAAACGAAAAAAACGAAAGCGAGAAGATGATAATGGGTGGGCCGACGAGCTCGACGACTTGGAGGACGAGGGTGACCAGGACGAGGGCCCCGACGACGACGGCATTGACGGTGGCGAGGGGGCCGACCCAGAGCCTCAGAGCGACCATGGTGACGAGAAGAGCTTCCTTTCCTCTCTTTCTCCTTCGTACAGCTGGATGAGCCCGTCGAGAGCAAACGCCGACGAGCCAGCCCTGAGTGACCACGGTGAGGACGTGCCCTCAGACAACGTGGATAACATATCAATCCATTGCGGAGGAGATGACGGTGGAGATGGAGGCGACAACGAGGACGGTGACGGCGGGGGCCCGAGCGGAGGCGGGGACGACGACGACCCACCGCCTCCAGGGCCCCATGGCGTGCCTCGCGGGCCCAGTGAGCCAGCCGACGTCACGTTCATGACGCCCTGCGGCGTCATCAGATACTACGCCAAGAAGGACGACTTAGTTGCCCATTGCCACGTTCATGGGTCGAAGTGCCGAATGACTAGGACGTGTCGTGGATCAGATCGGCCGAACAGAGCCGCTCAAGGTCGGCCTCTCGGGGCCCTCATGGCGTGGCTGAAGCAGAGCACGGAGCCTTTCTGCGACGCGCAGGCCACCCACGTGCATTTTTGCCCTTTGCCGCTTGCGCTAAGGCAAGCGTCGCGCGACGAGCTGCGCGCAATGCCTGGCAGCGACTTGCTGTTCAGGTGTGAGCGTGCGCTCAGGCTCCACGAGCCAGACGAGCCGCTGGAGGCTCCGTGAGGACTGATGAATGTTGCGGTTGAATACTTGGTTCGCTGTGGCAGAAAACAAGAAAAGGCCACTGGATAGGCCCTCGGGGAGGCCCCAAGAGATGCCCTCAGGGAGGCCCTCGGGGAGGCCCCAAGAGAGCCCGACGGAGGCCTTAAAATGCGCACTTAGGAGGGCCCTAATGCGGCCCCAAGGGAACCCCAATGAGGCCCGAGGAGGAGGAGGAGGGCGGAGGAGGAGGAGGGGGGAGGAGGAGGAGGATGAGGAGGAGGAGGAGGAGGAGGGGGAGGATGATGAGGAGGAGGGGGAGCAGGAGGAGGAGGAGGAGGAGGAGAGCAGAGGGGGAGGAGGAGGCAGGGGGGGGGTAGGGGGTAGGAGGAGGAGGGGGGGGAGGAGGAGGAGGAGGAGGAGGAGGTGGAGGAGGAGGATGATCAGGAGGAACGCTGCGCGGGGGGCGCGCGCTGTGCGGGAGCAGTGAGGCTCTGTGGCCCAGGCGTGTCCTTTTTGCGGGTCGTTCCCGAAAGTGTATTTCCTCCGCAACACGCACGACGACGCGGGGGGGAAATCTGTCGTTCTGTTTTTCCTCCTCGCAAACCACAGGGGCCCGAGGGGGAAAAAACAACACAGCAGAGGGGAAAAACAACAACAGCAGAGGGAAAAAAGTAAACCAGAATTTCCCTCTCTGGAACCGAGTACGACGTGCAGGCAAAAACAACATAACAACATTTCCCTCTCTGGAACTGATAAGAGTACGCGGGATGGCACGATTTCCCTCCAGGTACCTCGTGCGATTCCTCCGGTGGGATGAGGACGCCGCGGGGGATTCCTCCGGTTGGATGAGGACGCCGCGGATGTGCCCACCCCCGTGTCTCGGGCTTGGGCCTCTAGGAAAATTCCGAAGGGGTCCCAGGGCCCCGAAGAAGGCTCCCAGAGGAGCCCAAGAGGGCCACATGAAAGCCCCAAGAGGGCCCCAAGAAACCTTTGGTGGGTCTGATCAAACAGCGTGTTTTGATGAGACCCCGCAGCGGTCTCTGGGGGGCCCTCTTAGGGCTCTCTTGGAGTTTTCTCGGGGCCCACTTGGGGCCCTTTTTGACCCCTCTTGGGGCCATCTTAGGGGCCGAAGAGGTGCCCCTAACATCCCTTAAACAACCCCTGGCCCCACGAACGAAAAACGCATAGAATTAGCAGGTTGGTGGGCTCCTCTCGGGCCCCTGTTGGGCTTCTCTCGGGCCCCTCTTGGGCCTCTCTCGGGGCCAACTTGGAACCATTTTTAAAACCAATATTTGCGCTGGCTTGGGGGCCCAAGAGGGACCCTAAGAGGACGCCCATTAAACAATACCTGGCCCCACGAACGAAAAACACACATCATAAAAAATAGCTGGTTGGTGGGATCATCCACGGCCTTTCTTGGGCTCCTCTCGGGGCCCTATTGGGCCTCTCTTGGGCCCTTTGCCCTTGGCCCCATCGCTTGCGCGACATAAATTGCACCGCATGGATGTCACATCATTGGTTGCACTACGCACATTGCACCGCACAGGTTGGGTCACATAGATTGCGCCACATAGATTGCACCGCAGAGCTTACACCCTATGGGGTGCCCGCATAGATGCCACCGCATAGATAGCACCGCATAGATTGCGTAACATAGATTTCGCATTGTATATTCGAACACACTGTTTGGGGCCCGCTCTAGCTAACCATCTTGTTGTTCGGAAGTGCCGATGGGCCAGCTTCGGCACACGAGGTAGCCAAAAGAGGTAGCTCCGACGGTCGACTCAGGGTGTCAGCGCGAGGTCCTCAGTGTGAGGCCGTGGGGCAGCTATGAGGCTACATGGTCTGTCATATCCTCCTCCTCGTCCGTCCACTCTATCCTCCTCCGTAGCCATTTGGGCTGAACGCGTTTTGAGGTTGACACGGCCACTTACTCGAGTGCCGAACGGGCCCGCACTGAGGGCAGTGAGCGGCCTGACACAGAGCCACTTTAGTGGCAGCCGATGCGTACTGCTGCAGGCAGCGTGGTGAGAAAAGGAGGCCGAGGCAAAGCAACTTGCGGCTTCTGCGAGCTCGTAGTGCCCCAATCGCAATGCGTCAAGTACCAGGAGCACTGCCTGTGCAACGAGTGCGTGGAGTTTGCCGATGAGTCTGGCTACGAACCGAAAGTGCTGGCAACGATGAAGAACAAGGCGCCAGGAAAATGGAAGGAGAAAAAGGCAAACAAAGAGGAGTGGAAGGCCGGCAAGCAGAAGGCCGAGGACACGAGGGGCTTCCCCACTGAGGAAGTCTACGAGGAGACGGTCCAGGAGAGCTCCTTGACGGAGGAGTACACGTTCCAGCCCCGCGACGACTTCAAGGATGAGCACGACTGCTTGCCAGACCAGGCGAAGGTGATGACGTTGCGCGTGACGAACGCACAGGGCGAGGACTCCTTCGGCGCGGTGATCTTGCAGGACGCGGTGAAGCCCCCGACGCTGGTGGTGAAAACGACGAGGAGGCTCGTCAGGAGGACGCCTGTTATGACGAAGGCCATGCACTACTACAAGAGCCAAGCTTCCACCCTCTTCGAGAACATGTCGGCTGATCGGGCGCGCGCGTTCGGCCAGAGGTTCGGGAACAAGTACCAGCCGAAATCCAAGAAGTTCACCGCCTACAGCAGGGATAAGATCAGAATGCTCGTCAAGAAGAACTTGGCGAGGCCCAAGGGCTTGCGCCGCATGGTGCGCGACGGCGTTGCAGGTGGCGACTCTGCTTCGGATGGGGCCTCCAGCGATGCAGGGAGCGGGGGTGAAGAAGAACCATCCAGCGGCGCCGCCGCAGCGCAGCTGGCAGCTAGCGCGGCGTCGGCGGCGGCAGCGCCGAGCCACAGCCCAGAGGAGGTGCCAGAAACGCCTAAGGCAGCGAGGAGCGCGGCGGCAAGGGTGGCGGACAGTGAGGCCAAGGCTCAGGCCCCTCAGCCCTCGCCAGGGGCTAGCCCGAGCACGATAGGGCCGCCGCCGAAGAGGGCCAAGTCGGGCTCGTTGGCCGCGCCCTCGGTCGCCGAGACCTGCGCTGGTCTGACGGAGAGAGAGGGCCGCTTGAAGCCGCCCGAGCACTGGCACGAAACCCTCACGCCGTCGAAGGTGTTCGCGGGCAGCCCCTTGAAGAGGCAGGTGGGCTGGGCGAGGGACTGCGTCAAGCGCGTGGCGGGCCAGGGCGAGGCCGTGAAGGCCAACCACCTCGAGGAGCACATCGACCGCATCGACATCTGCATGCAGCTGATGATAGACCTTGGCAATGAGACGACGACCTTCGACGACCTCAAGTGCAACTTGCAGAAGCTAGCGGCTGCAAAGGTCGATTTCGATTCGAATATCAAGAGCAAGCTCCTGGGGAAGAGATTGTACTCGTCGATTATAGCATTCTCGTCGGGTGACGTGGACGATGCCTGCATCGCCGATATCGTGGATACCGTGATGCCGTTCAAGTTCGACAAGCCTGCGACGGCCGACGGGGAGATGGTGGATGGCGAACTTGATGTGGAGATGATAGCCACCGAGTACCAGGAGTTCGACCCCATGAATGTCTCTATGTCGACCATCGATGGTACGATGCAATCCAGGGCCGCGCTGCTCTTGAACGTGCTCTTGAAGGAGATCGTCCCTGCGACGCTGAAGGTGGACGAGGGCGGTCAGGCGGCATCGGCTCGCCTGTGCGGGGCCATGCTGGACCACTTCGAAAAGGCCGTGGAGGACTTACCCGATGTCCCGCCCGAAGCCATGGACTCGCTGAAGGTGCTCCGCGTCATGTGCGCCGTCTGCGACACCACCTGCCAGGTGGACTTCGAGACCATCGAGGAGTTCTTCTTGCAGCAGGAGAGAAAATGCAAGGGGGGGCTCGCGGACCTGGGCGTGCTCCTGAGGATGAATGACGACTGGAAGCCAGTCCACGACATGATGAAGAGCACCTTGCAGGACGCCAAGAAGTTGATGCCGAAGATGTTCAAGCAGGCCAGTGTGTTAAGAGACCTCCAGAAGAACGTGGCAACCATCGCGCTGCCCAACGAAGCCATCAACGAGGCCTTCGTCATCATCAAGACCTGCCGCGAGCTCTTGAGGCCAGGCTCAGGGCACGTGTTGGAGGTCGCTTGCAGCGGGCTACTCGGGACGATCTACGATGTGATGTTCGACAAGGGCGGCGTGGTCAAGGGGGGGGCTGACTGCAGCAAGGACGCGCTGGTGGCTGCGGAGATCATGTTCAAGGAAGGCGTCAAGCTCAAGGCCATGAACGAGGAGTTCGGCGAGAGGGCGACGCACGACACCCAGGCCGTGATCGATCAGATCGGCGCGAAACAGCTCATCGATGACATCAAGCATCACTTGGCAGGCGGCGCCAAGGACGACACGGGGATGGTCGACATCGAGAAAGTGAGAATCATCAGTGGGGAGTTGGAAGCCGTCAATGAGACCTCGCTCGACGACGTTGCCAAGGGTGATATCCAGACCTTCTGCGAGGACGTATGGAACAACATCAAGGCCGACGATGCCACGGGCACGGCAGCGATTGCAGATCTCATGGTCGGCATCGCTGAGTTCACGGACGGCGGGATGAAGAACACCTTCAAAGCTTTTTACGCGGCCTGCGAGGCGAAGTCCAGCCAGGCTGCGCACGCCGCGCTCTCTGGCGAAGGCGAGTCCACCGGCGCCGACGATACGGACCCGAAGAAGATGCAGGCCATGAAGACCCTCCTCTTGAAGAAGCTGGAGCTCCAGAATGCCGCGGACACCATTGGCCAGGCCAACATCGATCCGCGCATCGCGGCCGCGGTGAACGAGGTCAACGACTACGTGACCGCCAGCGCCGACAAGGCCATGACGACGACAGAGACGCAGCTCGGCAGTCGGTTGGATCTCGCTCAGAAGTGGGCCAAGGGCGGTGCTGATGGAGAATCGTGGTGGGAGTCCGTGAGCGACGCTACTGACCTCGACGAGGTGCTCAGTAAGGGGGCGACCACCGTGTGCAGCAGGAAGTCGGACAGCTACAAAGAGGAGATCGACGCCATCAAAACTCTTCAGAAGGCATACGAGGAGACCGCCAGCTGCTTCACGAGGATGGTGAACCCAGACATCAAGAAGAAAGCGACGGATATCACCAAGAGCCTCGCGCAGTCTAACGTCGAAGGCCTGCTGTGCACCCTCTTCGCGACGAAGTACACGAAAGAGGAATACAAAAAAAAACCCACGCCCTGAAAACGATCAGCACCAAGACGGGTGCATCGTGGACGACGATGCCGCAGGCCCTGATCGACCGCGCCGCGAAGGCCTCCAAGCTGCAGTAGTAAGAACGCACCGTGAACGGTGCTCAGTCGGATGGGGGAGTTAGAAAGGGAAGAGAACACCATACAATCATATATTGTCAATCACGGTGGGCACAGGATAACAAGTAACGCCCAAGAAATCAAACATAGCACCATCATCACGTGTCTTAGCCTCCTCGTTCTCATGCTCATCCTCATCACATTCGTCATCACCATTGCCCGCACTAACATCACCCTCATCGTATTTATCATCATCGTCCTCATCCTGTTATTCGTCTCCCTCATTCTCAGGCTCAGCGTAGTCCTCTTAAGTGCCCTCCCCCACTCTCTCCAGTATCCTCGGCGCTGGCCTCATCTCCCTTATCATCATGCTCCTCGTCGTCGGGGGGGGGGTCGTCGTCGTCGTCGCGCGGTCGGGTGGGGCCCTCGGGCCCGCTGGGCGACGTGTTCGGCCTCGTGCCAGGACCGCCCGCTGGACCGCGGGCCGAGCAGGGGGATGAGGCGCGAGGTGAGGAGGACGAGAAGGAGAGAGTTGGGGAGGGGAGGCATGAGGCAGGAGGTAGGAGGAGGAGGAGGAGGAGGAGGAGGCAACGTGGGAATGAGGAGGGATATATGATGGGAAGACGACAGAATGAGGGGAGGATGAATCAATGCGAGGAGGGTTTGATGAGGAGGGTGGGGAAGGGGGCTACTAGGCTTGCAGCGAGGGGTGTGAGGATGGTTAGGACGAGGGGGAGGCGAGCAAGGAGGATGAGGAGGGTGAAGAGGAGGAGGGGAAGGACGTGGACAGGGGAGCAGGAGGAGAGGGGAGGAGAGGAGGAGGAGGAGAGGAGGAGGAGGAGGAGAAGGGGAGGAGGTGGAGGAGGAGAAGGAGGAGGAGAAGAGACGAGAGGAGGAGTGTATTTTTGGAGAGGAGGAGAGAGGAGGAGAGGAGGAGAGGAGGAGAAGAGGAGAGAGGAGGAGAGGAGGAGGAGAAGGAGGAGGAGAGGAGAGGAGGAGACAGGAGAGGAGAGGAGGAGGAGAGCACGAGAGGAGGAGAGGAGGAGAGGAGAGGAGGAGAGGAGGAGGTTGCCATTTTGGCTTGATGCAGAAACGCGCCGTATTGCGCGAATGGCTCGGGTGTAGTTGCCCGTCGTGCTGGTAGCGGAGCTCTGTTGTCCTCGCAAAACTTGTTGCATTGTTGGAGATAGCGGTGCCCGTCGCGCTGGTAGCGGAGCTGGTAGCGGTAGCGGTGGGCTGGTGCCCGTCGCGTTGGTAGCGGGGCTCTGGTGCCCGCGCCGCGCACGCTGGTGCAATATCGCACGCAATGCGCGGACATGCGCACGCTTCGCAATCGCGTGCGTCCACACACGTAGTCGCAAAAAATGAAAAAGCAAAGCGGAGAGGGAAAAAATGCAGATGAAAAAAAGAAGGGGTTTTGGGGAAAAAAAAAAAAAAGTTTTCCCAAAAACCCTCTGCGGATGCCTTGCGGGGTCTCTGCGGGGTCTCTGCGGGTACTTTTGGAAAACCTGCGGATGCCTCCTGCGGAAGGCTGGCGGGGAAAAAAACAAAGGTGTTCAGGTTTCCGCTCTGTAGGAGGCAAGACCGACACAAGATTAGACCCGCAGGGGGAAGGGTTCCCACGCGGCAGCAGGCCACCGCGGATACCCCAGCGTCGATTGGACCAGCAGGGAGGGGGGATGAGGGCAAATCCGTTTGAACTCATTCCTTGGGCCCCTCCCCAGGGTGTATCTGGTGCACCCTGGCCTAGAAGACGCCCAACAGCTAGAACTTCGACTCGGGGTTGTCATGTCGCACCAAGCAGTTTTCGAGTTTCTATACACGTAGAGGCTGTAAAATGTTCGTGCCTATTTTCGTAATTGTTCCCCCTGGATCCGTTTTCGAGGCTCCCGGAGCCCAAACACGGCCACTCTTCCTCCTCCTCCTCCTCCTCCTCCTCCTCCTCCTCCTCCTCCTCCTCCTCCTCCTCCTCCTCCTCCCCCTCCTCCTCCTCCTCCTCCCCCCTCCTCCTCCTCCTCCCCCCTCCTCCTCCTCCCCCCTCCTTCTCCTCCTCCTCCTCCTCCTCCTCCTCCCGCCTCGCGAGTGGCCTCCAAGATCTCTACGCCCAGGCGCACGGAGCCGTCCGCGGCGGCGAGGTCGGCGAGGACCCCCAGGCGGCCGCTCGCGCAGGCGCCCTCCCCGTCGAAGGTGTGGCTGCGCTGCACCGCGGCCCCGCCAACGTGGAGGCGGCAGACGAGGCTGAGGCCCCGCGGCCCCCAGATGCACACCTCTGGAGGCCTCCGAGATTCGAACGCTGGGCGAGGGCTGCCAAAACCGTGGCTGCTAAAACAGCCCTCCGGGAAGGAAAAAACAACTTCCCGGAATGAGGCGCGGCACGCGAAACAGTCGACGGGCTTCTTCCCGGAAGGACGAAGACAACTTCCCGGAGGTCGATTTTAGCAGCCACGGATTTAGCAGCCCTTGCCCGGCTTCCTAGAGATAGGGGTCGGAGGATGCACACCTCTAGAGACGTCTAGATGCACACCAAGGAGGCCTCCAGTGGTCTCCCAGAGAGAGGTCGAAGTACAGTCGGCCCATACCATCAGGCTGCGCGAGAAGGCTGCAAGGGCCTCGGAAGGCCTTTCGGAGCTTTCCGAGCCGAGCGGGGTGCGGCCAACGACGGTGGTCAAGGATGGGCCATGGAGGCAAGGATGCAAGGGTATCCTTGGGAAGCTTGCCCATACTTACGATGCGGGTCGACTGTAGGTGGGGTCGGAGGATCGCGCCGTCTCACCGATACACCAGCGACTTCTCGGCGACTTCGTCGATGTATCGGCGACGCCCGCGTGGAGGAAATCGGGCTCCACATCGAACCGCATTGCCGATGCATCGACGATACTGCGTGATCCTCCAGCCCCATCTACTCGGATCCCATCTAGAAGGCCTAGAACCTCGCAGTCGCCATCGCCGTCGTAATTCGGCGGCGAGCGAGGGGAGGGAGCGAAAGAGCAGGCCCTCTCAGAAGGCGGCGGGACTTCTCAGAGGCCCTCGCGCCTTCTGAGAGGCTTCCTTTGTATTCGGGGGGGGCATCGACAAATTCTCTGAAGACTATAGAAACATCTTCACAATGCATTGGGGAGACGGGTCTTGAAGGAAATGGGTCATGATGTTTGTCGGCATTTTCGGGCTCTCGGGGCTCTCCACGGGCTCCGGAATGGTCAAAAAGCAACTCAGGATGAAGATCTCGTGCTGGGGGAAGGCCCGGGGCCTAGGACCCGTTTCCCTGAGGGCCCGCTTCCCAAACGCTAAACACTTTGCAATCGCTATCGCAGTCGTCATGGCCGCCATCATCACCATCATCATTACCATCACCATTACCATCACCATCACCATCAGCATCGTCATCATCACCACCACCACCACCATCATCATCATCATCATCATCATCATCATAATCACCACGATCACCATCAGCACCAGTATCACCAACATCACCGTCATCAGCATCAGCACCAGTAGCAGCAGTAGCATCGTCAACCTCAGATACACCGCCCAGCTACCATCTCTATCGCTATCGCCATCGTCATCATCGACCCCCAGATGCACACCTCGCAGTCCGATCGCAATCGTTCTCATTTCGGGTGTTCGAGAACGGGGTGGGGCAACAAACGGGGGGCAAAAAAGCATGCACTGTGCTTGGATCCGAGGTGGCAAGTTCGGGGCCGCTTGGAGCCTCTTTGACGCCACTTCCCTGCAATACTCGATCCCTTCCTTCTTGTATTGCTCACCCGTTGCCATCCACCCGATCATCGTAATCGACGCCATCGTCACCTCCAATCACCATCATCATCAGCATCATCATCAGCATCATCAGTATTACCATCATCGTGATCAGCACGGTCACCATTATCATCATCGTCATCGCCAGCCCCAGAGACACCCCGCATTCGTTATCGCCATCGCCATCGTCATCATCGTCATCTGCCGCTCGTCAATCGTGAATCACCATCGTCAGTCATCACCATCTCCATCATCACCACCGTCACTATCGCCATCCATCATCATCATCATCACCATCATTATCACCATCGTGAACCGCAGGGGCACATTTCAATCGCCATCGCCATCGTCATCGTCATCGTCAACATCATCAAGTGCGTCATCGGGCAATCCTCACATCGAACAAACGTCACCACCACCATCATCATCACGACCACCATCAACAACACCATCGTAATCGTCATCGTCGTCGTCATCATGATCCGCGAAATCATCAGCATAGTCACCATCACCACCGTCATCATCATCGCCACCAGCATCACTACCATCATCGTAAGCCCCCAACGGCACCTCGCAATCGTAATCGTCCTCGTCATCGTCACCAGCATCATCATCCTTGCCATCGCCAATCATCAACCATCATCGTCATCGCCAATCATCACCATCACCGTCATCGCCATCATCATCATCATCATCATCATCATCATCCCCATCGTGATCGTCATCAAAATTATGCTCATCATCAATTTCAGCATTATCACCATCATCACCATCATCACATCATCATCATCATAATCAACATCATAATCAACATCAGTATCATCATCATCTTCATCTGGGACTCATCAGCAGCATGTTCATCATCACCATCGTCAGCTCCAGATGCATCCCTCGCGGTCGCCATCGCCGTGGTCATCGCCACCATCAGGACACTTGTCATCGACACCATCGTCAACCTCACATACGCCTCGGCATTATCCTCGCTACTGTCATCGTCATCGTCATTATCTTTATCTCTGTCTTCGCCAATCGTCAACCTCCATCGCCACCACCAGCCACCATCACAATCATCGTCACCATCGCCATCATCATCAGCATCAGCGCCAACATCATCGACAACATCACCGACAGGCCAAAGAGTCACCTCACAATCGCAATTGCCCCAACCATCATCATCGTCATATTCATCAACTGCAATCGTCAACCGTTAACAATCATCATCATCAGCATCATCATTACAATCACCATCACCATCATCATCGTCATCAGCACCGTCACCGTCAGCATCATCTTCAACAGTATCATCACCGTCAGACCCAGCATCGTAATCGTCATCATCGTCATAATCGCTACCCTCCTCATTATTGTCCTCATCATCACGATCATGATCATTATCCACATCGTCTGCCGCCGAGGCACCTCGCAATCGTTAGGGCTATCAAAAGTGGATCCGTCACTGTCATCGTCAACTGCCACCCGTCATCGACACCGTCATCATCGTCACTATCATCATCGTCATCACCATCGTCGTCATCATCGTCGTCATCAACATCAGCCCTAGGGGCACCTCTCCGTCGCCATCGCCATCGCCATCACCATCGTCATTGTAACGAATAACCGTCGCCTGTCATAAACACCCGTTGAGTATCATCATCACCATGACCATCACCATCGTCATTATCATCGTCATCGCCAGCGTCAACGACATCGTCGTCATCATCAGCATCATAGTCGGCATCGTCATCGCGTCAGCACCAGAATCCCATGCCACCACCATCACCATCGCCATCGTCATCACCATCGTCATCATCATCACCATCATCATCATCATCATCATCATCATCGTCGTCATCATCAGCAGCAGCAGCAGCAGCAGCAGCTTCGTCCCCAAACGCCATCATCATTGTCCTCATCGTCGTCGTCAGCTCATCGTCATCGTTACCATCATCACCATCGTCATCACCATTGTCAACATCAGATGCACCTTGCGATTGACATCGCCATCGTCATCGTCATCAGCGTCATACTTGCCATCGCCATGCATCAACCACCATCATCATTGCCTCTCATCGTCGCCATCGCCATCACAATCACCATCGAGATGACTGTCATAATCGCTATATCAATCGACATCGCTAAAGTCATCATCATTATAATCGTCATCAGCAACCATCACCGTCATTTAATGTCATCACAATCATAACCATCAACATCATCATCATCATCATCATCATCATCAACTTCATCATCATAATACTTATCATCGCCACCAACATCATCATAAATATCATCACCATCGGCAACCCCTTTAACAACTCGCACTCGCCATCGCCGTCGCCATCGTCAACCGTCAACTGCCTTCGGCGATCGCCGATCACTATCATCATCGTCATCTTCTTCATAATCAGCATCACCATCAGATTCGGCATCATCAGCATCATCATCGTTATCGTCGTCGTCATTGCCGACGCCATCGTCCTTATCCTCATCGCCATCACCGTCACCCTCATCTAGAGGGCAGAACATCCACCCCGATAATAACCACCCCGACATGCGAGGCCGTTTAGCAAACACACCCAAAGCAGGAATCAAGCAGGGCAGGGCTGTTTGGTAAACGCCCAGGGCCGTTCAATAAACGCAAACTGTCGGGTCTGGGTGGTGTTTCCTCCCTTGATCATCATCGCCACCATCGACGACGTCGTCACTCATCGCCATTGTCACCGTCGTCGCCATCCCCACAATTGAGCAGGGACCGACCGTCCCGGCATTGCAATAGGCCTACCACGAAATATTCCTAGAACCCGAAACTGTTCTAAGAACAAAAACAATGTTCTTAGAGCATGAACCCAGTGTGATAAAACAAGACAGTCCCAACCAGAAATGTTCTGAGAAATTTCGTTGGAGCCTCAAAAAGTTCTTAGGACATTGTTTGGTGGGACTCTGAGTTAGGAGGCAACTGCTGGAAGGTTTTCGTCGGACAGAATTAAAAAGGATTAAGCCCCATTTGGGAGCTGTTACGCCGGAATGGGCCTCGGACTAAGCAGGATTAAGTCGGATTAAGCGGGATTAAGCCGGATTAGGTTTGAGAATCAGCTCACGTAGCTGACTTTCCCAGCGCCTCCCGGCGCCAGAGGCGCCCATGTATCGAGGAATGGGCCCCTCGGTGAGGCCGAAATCAGCTGCACGCAGCAAATTTCGTAACCCCCCCTTTCCCCACCCCCCCTTTCGTCCGTCCCGAAGGGAGCACCTCGCAGTCGCCCCCCGGCTCGCCCTCGGCGGCTGGCTGGTGCACGCGCAGCTCCAGCCACAGCCCGCGGGCGCAGGCCGCCTCGAACGGCGGCGACCTCCAGCTCGCCGGCCTGCGGAGGCTCGCCCGCGGGGGTCTCTCCGAGCGACGGTTCGGAGGCAACTACACGTCGGTCGGAATGAGCACAGGGCAGTTTTTAATGCATAGGATGTTTGTTTTATATTGCATTTTTGTACATGATTGATTTATGAGTGCATTTATGCATGAACCCATCGTTGTTTTTAATACTAACTCCCTGCATTTTTAATGCATGGTCCGCACGCGGAGCATGTATTAAAAACGGCACTGAAGGTAGGACCATGAAGTAGGAAGGCGGATGTAGTGGATTGGGTCCAGGTCCTCCCAGAGAGTAGCAAGATACAACAAGAGCATGTCGATTCTTGAAGTAGGAAGGCGCTTGAATCATTGAGGTGGGTTGGGATCTGGGAATCCAGAAATACCTAGTTTCAACGACCGGCGTGTACTGGGAGGTTTTCTGAAGTGGCCCTGGGACACACAAATCAATGCACACAAGTAACAGGCTTCCCCATATTTTCCCATATCTTCTAGATTTTCGGCTTCCCCCCACTGCCCATATTTTCTAATCTTTTCCTGGGAGTCGACGATTAATTGTGTCTGTGTTTTCTTTCCCCTCCTGATTTTCGTCGGGAAGATTGAGGAAGATTGAGCCCCGTTTGGGAGCCATTACGCCGGAAAGCGCCTCGGATTAAGCGGGATCAGGCCAGATTAAGCGGGATTGAGCGGGATCAAGCCGGATTAAGCGGGATGAAGCCGGACTTCGGACCAGTGCAAAATCAGAATTAGACCTCCCAGGAGTTGCATCCCAACAACAGGGAGCCCGACTGACATGGGACATGACGACGACGACGACGACGACGACGACGACGAGGATGACTGCGGGCAAGATGTATCTTGTATCTCCACATCCGGTGCGCCTCGGACTTCCTCGGCAGAGGCGCCAGGAGGCCGAGGCGCACTGGATGCAGCCAGAAACCGATCCTCGGGGGGCCAGATGTGTTTCTCCACACCTCCTGCGCCTCTGAGATCTGCTGGTAGGAACCCCGAGCTTCAAGACACAGCGTATAAATGTACAAGTCTTGCCAGAAACGACGACGACGAAGACGACGACGGCGACGACGACGGCGACGACGACGGCGGCGACGACGACGACAACATCGTCACGGTGGCGAGGGCGGCGCAAGGGGCGGCATCGTCATCATCGTCAACATCGTCATCGTCGTCTCGGTGGCGACACTCAACTTGTGGCCGCGGAACGCCGTTACGACAAGTTGTGCATTATTATTATCTTCCCTGGCACGTTGACCCAAAACACTTAGCTGAGCAAAGCATCTTCCAGGTTGAGATTCCAGGAGGGCCACCCGTGCCAAGCTGAAAACGGCACATTCCTCAGCTTTGATGAGTCATACAAGCAAAATCCGGAGGAAGGATGCGAAGTAACGATGCGAGACCCTTGGAGGCCCCGTTTGCCATTCAGAGCTCCGTGGACATGGGTCGGAGAAGAAGGGATACAATGGTAGCTTTGATGAAACAGTTCATCCCGCTATGATTTTCGACTGTGCAAGAGAAAGCATACGGTGTGGGCGTTCGTTAAGAAATGTGCCCAGAAAGCCTCAGACCCTGGAAGAGTCCTATCTGGTGAGGGCGACGGAAGGATTCATGGCCAACAACCGGTGGTCCACCAGCTCTCAGACCCTGGGTTCCTTATCCAAGGGTTCCTTGTCCAATGACCTCACCGTACGGAGGGCAGCCATGTTCGCGCTTCGCGCTGCGCGCACCGCGAATGACTTCGCGCTATCGCACCGCCCCCTCCCAGGGGGCGACGAGGAGGACGAAGAGAATGGAGGATGAGGAATCGCGAATCGCGAGCCGCAAACCGCGAACCGCCTCGCGCCCTCGAGGCGGCTCTCGGGCACAACGACCTCACGCCGCGGCCCGCGCCCTCCGCGAGCACCGAACACGGCACGCCACACTGGCAACCAGGGCGCTCACGCGCTGCGTCACGCGAGAAGCCTGCGCGCGAGTGCGGGCGCAGTCGGCCCCCTCTCGGCGGCGAGCGCAAGGGGTCAGAGGGAGGGGGGACGCCTGCTTGTGAGAAGGCTGCCCCTTAGAAGGCGCAGGCCTTGCATCTATAGGGAAGGCCCGCGCCTTCTGAGAGGCAGGGGTGATTCTAAGAAGCCTTCCCCCCGCCCCGCTCCCCCTACCTGGAAGCCTTCTAGATGGGCTCGGAGTAGATGGGGTCGGAGGATTGCGCCGCATCGCCGAGGCATCGCCGATGCATCGGCGATGCATCGGCGATGCACTGCGATGCATCGCCGACGTGGGTGATGCATCCGCGACGCCGGCGTGGAGGAAATCGGGCTCCACATCGAGCCGCATCGCCGATGCATCGGCGATGCGGCGCGATCCTCCGACGCCATCTGCTCGGCCTCATCTGGGAGGCCTAGGCTACCCCCCTGTGCGCGCGGCCAGCAGTCTTTTCCGTCGCTCGAGTGGGGTCCGAAAGAATGGGGCGCTCCTGCAGAGGGCCGCACGTTCGACGGAGCCCAGGGAGTGCCCTTTCCTCTTCCTCGTCGGCAGGCGGCGGGACCCCAACCCACCTCTGCGCGCGGCCGACGGCCTCTTCCGTCGATCAAGCGGGGTCCGAGAGGCGTGGGGCGCTCCAGCCGAGGGCCGCGACTTCGATGGGGCCCAAGGCGTGCCATGGTCCTCCTCGCCGGCAGGCGGCGGAGAGCCAGCGGAAGGCGGCGGAAACAAGACGGACGGGCCGATGTTCCACCACCACTAACGTAGGTAGGAAAGTGAGGAGGAGGAGGAGGAGGAGGAGGAGGCGGAGGCGGAGGCGGAGGAAGAGGCGGAGGAGGAGAAGGAGAAGGAGCAGGAGGAGGTGGAGGTAGGAAAGTGAAGAGGAGGAGGAGGAGGAGGAGGAGGAGGAGGAGGAGGAGGCGGGAGGAATACCTCCCCGTCCTCCTTTCTCGCCCGTCCTACCTTGATAGTGGTGGGACATTGGCTATCAGAAACGAAGCGGCGGCTCCGCCGGTGGAAGACGGGCGGAAGCTCGCGGCAGTAAGAACTGCGCCTCCGAGCGATGGTACCATCGCGCCGCCGCATCGCCGACGCATCGCCGACGGCGCCGTGGAGAACGTCAGGCTCCACATCGAGCCGCTTTAGCCACCTGCAGTCAACCCATATAATGAGGCTGCGCGGTAAGGATGCAAGGGCCTTGGAGGGCCCCGTTCGCGTTTGTCGAACTGGGCTGGCCAGCGAGAGTCGCTAAGGATGGGCCGAAGGGGCAAGGATGCAAGGGCTGCCCTTGGGAAGGCTGCCCATCCTTACTAATTATGCGGGTTGACTGTATGCATCTGCGATGCGGCGAGATCCCCTCGCCTCCGACGGTGCAAGCCTTTCGAGGCGTGGGCCCGGGGGGGCTCCTCAGCTACTTCTCGGGAGCCGTGCTCTGCCGGCCCCTACGGGGCAAAAAGACGGCCTCCTCCGTCCGAGGGCACCCGGAAACCTGCGACCGCCACAAAAGGTACCCAAAGACCTGCCGTCGCTATCCTTCTGCGTCGCCTGGATCTGAGTTGGAGTACCAGGTGGGACCTGCTCTAGAACAGGAACATACCGTGGACGGACCTACCCTTTCTCCGACCTTGCACCGCGCCGTACGCAACGGCCACACTGTCCATAAACACATCCACCCCGAAGATGTCCATGGACGTCACGGCACCTAATGCGTCCATAGACGCTTCTGGCTGGGACGTGAGAACGGTAGCTGATATCGGCCCCAGATGTTGGCCTCCCAGAAGCAGGTCGGCTTGGCCCTCCGAGATCTGAGGCTCCACAGACCCCGTCTGAGCCCCACCATTCGGGAGCGGCCAAGAGGGGGCTGTCCGAAAGGGGGGGGTGCAAATCATGACCGGCGGCATGTGCGCGGCCCAGCGGGGGGGCCAGGGACGTAATGAAATAAGAAGAGGCGCTATGAAATCTGGAGAAATATCATGGTCCACGCCATGATATCCACACACCCCTAGTCATCACCCCCCTCTTTGCCGCCCCCGAATCATGGCACGGGCGGCGCCATCCTTTTGCGTCGCCCGGATCTGAGGGTTCATCACCGACCCCGTCTGGACCCCATCATGGTACGGGCGGCCCTCCCGGGGGCCTGTCACCCTCCCGGCCAGGGTCTGCAGCGAGCTGCCCCGAGGCGTCGCGGAGGAGCCACTCGACCCTCCGCGTGGCGCAGCTGGCGGCCTCCTCCACGGAGGCCTGGAGCTCCGCGATAAGCCTGCGGTTGGCGGCGATGTTCCTCTGATTCTCCAGGCTCATGGACGAGAAGGTGGCCTGGGTGGCGCTCGACAGCGTGTCTATCTGCTCCTTCGCCCGGATGTCCCTGCGGCCCAGGTCGCTTGCCTGGAAGAGGCACGAGCGGCGGCATAAACGTAAACTGTCGGAGGTCCGCGAGGTTCCGTTGGATCGGCGCCGGAGCCCCCATCCCCCCTTCCGCGCGACGCGCGCCAAGGGGAGCAGGAGGAGGAGGAGAAGGAGGAGGAGGAGGAGGAGGATGAGGCGCTTGCCTGGAAGAGGAACGAGCGGCGGCATAAACGTAAACTGTTGGAGGTCCGCGGGCTTTCGTTGGGTCGGCGCCGGAGCCCCCATGCCCCCCTGCGCGCGACGCGCGCCAAGGGGAGGAGGAGGAGGGGGAGGAGGAGGAGGAGGAGGAGGAGGAGGAGGAGAAGGAGGAGGAGGATGAGGAGGAGAAGGAGGAGGCGGAGGAGGAGGAGGGGGAGGAGGACGAGGGGGAGGAAGGGAGGAGAAGGAGGAGGACGAGGATGAGGAGGAGGAGGCAGAGGAGGGAGGAAGAGGATCAGGAGGAGGAGGAGGAGCAGGAGGAAGACGAGGAGGACGACCATGGAAATAGGAAGCCACATGGTAACCCACCCCCTGCAAATCAGATTCCAGGACCCCCCACCCCCAAAATAACGGTAGGGGCTCAGAACCGGAAGGGTGTCTGCAGGCAAGCGAACCCCAACGGGGAGTGTCCAATGCCCAAGCGTCGGATGGACTCGCAGGAGTCGGGCAAATGCAAATCCGCCAGCCCCCTTGTGGGGCCACCAGGCTGTAGGACGAAGCTTCGCAGTTTCCTGTACCACTTGCAGCTTCCAGTTTCCACTGTTACAGTTCTGCTTCTTGCTGCTTACTGTCTGCTTCTTGCTGCTGACTGTTCCTTGTTGATGGACCGCGCGAGGGGAGGAGGCCCAAAACGGACATTTCTACCACGCCCAAATCGTCTGCTCTGAATTGCCGGGGTGGGTAAAGCATTACACCCATCACGCAGATCGGCGGGGTCACGGTCCCAAAACACATGGGATTTGCCACATTTCTGAAATTAGCTAGCACCCCTTACGCAGATCGGCGGGGTCAGGGTCAAAAAACACAAGGGATTTGCCACATGTGTAAATTCGCTGGCACCCCTCACGCAGATCGGAGAGGTCAGGGTCCAAAAACACATAGGATTTGCCACATGTGTGAAATTTGCTGGCACCCCTCACGCAGATCGGCGGGGTCAGGGTCCAAAAACAAAAAGGATTTGCCACATTTCTGAAATTCGGCGGCACCCCTTACACAGATCGGCGGTGTCAGGGTGCAAAAACACAAGGGATTTGACACATTTCTGAAATTCGGTAGCACCCCTCACGCATTTCGAAACTCCGGTGACACCCCTCACTCAGATCGGCAGGGTCAGGATTCAAAAATACAGTGGATTTGATACATTTGTAAAATTCGGCGGTACCCCTCACGCAGATCCGTAGGGTCAGGGTGCAAAAACACAGGGGATTTGCGACATTTCTAAAATTCGGTGGCACCCGTGACGCAGATCCGTAGGGTCAGGGTCGAAAAACGAGCAGGTCCAGACACTGCTTCGCGGCGGCGCCCAACCCTCGTGATTTAGCTCTTGCATCTCCCATGATCCGAGACAGGGGGCCGGCGGCATGGGGCGAAGCCCTTACGGATAAGAAATTCGCGCGGAGCTTCGGCAAAACAAGATGACGCTGTTTCCCTGTGCGCCGAACAGGGGGGCCCAACCTCAAGACTCACAGCATGTGGGGAGACCAAAAGGTACTGATACCTCTACTCCCCGGACATCTCCCGGGGTGCGTTCTGACCAGAATTTCGAAGCGAATCCAGCGGTGGCGACGATGGCCTCCGAGGCGACCCAAAAAGGGGAAAACGGGCGGAGGGTAGGGGTATGGGTACCTTTTCCTCCTCTGAATATGTATGAGAAGGGGGTGCCATGGAGCGCGCTGACAGGTGGATGAGAGGGCCATGCGCTCGGGAAGACTCCACGGTCCCAGACATGATCGGAGTGAGGGGTCCGAAGAGTCTTACCCTGTCCCTGGGCACGTGACCCACTCCGCGCCCCCTTAGATTTTGTTCTACTGAAAGCATAAGAAACGACTATATATAGATAAACGAACAAAACACAATGAAAAAATGAAGAATCGTATTACTCAGTAATATGATCACTGATTGATTGAATGTTGAAGATGAACAAATTGATTCTAGAAATTCTCAGTCACATTGGGAAACCAAAGAAGTACCAATACCGCTACTCCCCGGACCTCTCCCCGGGTGCGTTCTGACAAGGAGTTCGAAGCGAATCCAGCGGTCACGACGAGAGCCTCGAGTAGCGGCAAGGGTAGTGGCACTCATATGCCTCAACTGCGGGGCGCTGCGCACTCGCGATTGGCGGCGGGCGTGCGTGGGTGGCGGAGGTGGACCCAGCGACTGCCAGGACCTCGGCCGCCAACGTCGCTGGGGCGCGCCCTCGCGAGCAAGAGGCGACTGCCTCGCCCGGGGAGGGTACCCCGTGGAGCGCAGCCGCGCCGCTGAGGCACCGCGAGGGGAGGACCCGATGGGTGCGGGGGACTGCTGCTGCGCCTCAGCCCGCGGTGGGTCCGAATGGTGGGTTCACCCGACACGGCGTCGGTGGCAACTCATGGGAGCCTCACATGCAATCTTGTCGGCTCTTGCGAATCGACGCTAATCCACGCTGAGTTGTCGCCAATCGACGCTGAATCGACGCTAATCGACGCTAACAGACGCTACACCAGCGCTGTCTCATCGACTCCCTGACGCTAATCGACGCTAGTCGACACTATAGACGGAATTAGGAGAGTGTGCTAGGCTCCCATCATTTGCTACCGAAGGACCCGAGGGGTGCCGGGGACTGCCGCTGCGCCTTAGCACGCGGTGGGTCCCAGTGGTGACCCGGTTCCCGCGACATATCTGCCCACCCTGCCTTCGCAACTCATGGGGCATCCCGTACCATCTTGTCGGCTCTTGCGAATCGTTGCGAATCGACGCTAAATCGACGCTAGTCGACGCTAAATCGGCGCTATCTCATCGACTCCCAAACGCTAACCGAAGCTAGTCGACATTATCCGACGCTGAAGACGGATTTACGAGGGCATACCAGGCCCTCACGCTTCGCTACCGAACCACCCAACCCTCCTCGACGACCCAACAAGGAACGAGTCCTGAGCTTGGCTGCCCCGATACGCAACACGCAAGAAGTAGCGGAGCTCAGCACGCAGATTGAACACGCAGGTCTGGCGCAAGACGTTCGCCAAAACGTGGGCCAAAACGCTGAGCCAACACGCCTCGTGTTGACAGGGACGTTTTGAGCACGGCACGTGCTGCGATTCCAAGCGAGCATAACGAGGCAGCTGAGGTCCAGAGAGGAACGGGCTCTGGAACTGTTTCCTGGCTTCGGCCCCCCGGGGCTCGGGGAGGGCCCCGAGGCCGCTGGGAGACCACCCGATGAGGAGCTGGCCCTGGAAAGCGCCGCTGGGGTCTGGGCGACCCCTTTCCCTCAGTAGTCTCAGCAGGTCTTGAGTGAGCCCCCCAATCATCGGGCGACGATCAAAAACGGGTCTTGCGCGAGATGACGCAGCGACCTTACGCGGTAGCTTAGGCGGGGCGCCCGCGCGGCACGCCTCATTTGAAGCGAGGGCGCTCAAGCTCGACCTTACGCGGGCAGCTTGCGCGCCAATGTCTCGGCGCAGGCGACCCCTTTTTGCTTGCGTCACTCAATTGATAAATCGTGTATTTGCTTGGAGCGAGGAGACAGGAGAGAACAAGGAGGGTAGGGACAGAGCTAGTTGCCAGCTGGGAGCTCTGGGGTGGGGGCCAGCAAGACTAGAAACCACCGGGGGATACAGCCACCGTGCTAAGCCAAGGAGCGCGGCACAAGGAACGAAGAGGCGTTTCTGACCGCAGAGCTGGTTGCCAACCGGGAGCTTTGGGGGGTGTGGGGGGGCCAGCAGGAGTAGAAACCTCAGGGGCTACAACCATCGTGCTAAACAAAGAGAAGCGGAACAAGACCAAGGCCGCGCTAACGGCGATGTTGCTTAACGACGATGTTGGGAATATGATTTTTGTGACGCCGAGATCGCGCAGAACAAATTCTAGGAAATCACGAACCACCTTTTCCTACATGTCAGATGTGCGAATGTATCGAGCGAGAACGACGCAGCGAGCTGCAGGAAAGCACGAGCCACGCGTTCCTCCAATTGGTTTGGCCACGAACCACGCCTTCCTGCAATTGGTTCCCCTGCTTCGCCGTTCAACTAACACACCGTTCGTACATCTACGGCAAGAAACGAAGAGAGGCTCTTCCGGCCACAGGGAGCCCTGGCCACCAGCAGGCCCTCCGACCTAGGATCGGAGGACCCGCCCGCGAACCAGAGCCCCCTCTCTTGTGCCCAGGGGCTACACCAAACGACTTCACCCCACCCACGACCCGGAGATGCTGAAAGCTTCGGCACCTGCCCAACCACGACCACCTCGGACCCACCCGAGATACCACCCCACCCACGATCCACCTGCGACCCAGGGGGGTCGCAGGCGGGGTGGTGCCGATTGGCAAGGAGCCGATCATGAGCCCAAAGCGGTCCTCATTTTCGTGGGCTGGCTGAGGAGGCACACAAGACGGCACAAACCCACCTGCTCGGAGGTCCGCGCGGACTTCTTGGGACCGGCGCTGGACCCCGCGGAGCGCGCCGAGGGCGGCGACGGAGGCGCCACCAGCGGGGTCCTTGCGCCGACCCGAGCGATCCGCGCAGAATTCCGAAAGCCTACGCATATGACGTCGTTTCCCGTTCTTCAGCGAGGAGGAGGTTAGCGAATCAGCCCATGTATGCAGTCGGGGCGTTGACCTGAGGAACCCTACATAAGGAACGAGGCCTCTTTTTTCCCATAAGTTAGATTTCGACTTCCCATCGAGAACATCATAAGGAAAACCTGAGGCAAGCTGTGAAACAATCATACGCAGAAAGCATCTATACACCACCACCGTGCCAGGCCAGGGCCATCCTAGGCCCTAGGATGGTGTATACGCCCTCCTGGCCGAGCCAGGATGGTCTATACACCATCTTACGGCCCAGGATGGCCCTGGTCTGGCACGGTGGTGGTGTATAGATGCCTTCGTCGGAAATCATGGAACCCCGAGCCCCTCCCCAACGAACAGGGCTCCTTCTCCAGCGCCCCTGCGGTAGCTCCCTTCCCCGGCGCGTCCCGGCGCTGGAGGCGCCAAGCTGTCGAGGACGCCGCCCCGCGGCGAGGCCGAAACTGGCTGTGTGCAGCAAGGTTCGCACACACCACCACTCCCCCTTCTCCGCCTGGGCTTCTCCTCCTCCTCCTCCTCCTCCTCCACCTCCTCCTCCTCCTCCTCCTCCTCCTCCGCCTCCTCCCCCATTCGGCCGACCGGGCTCTTCCCTCAGGACCCCTCTTCGAGGCCCCCGCCGAGAGGAATGAACAACTGCATTTACATACTGGCCAGCGTGGACCCTAAACAGTGTGTGTGTGTGTGTTCTGGCAACCCATGCTCTGCAGTAGAGTTGGTGCGATCTATGCTGTGCGTGGTGCACCTATGGAATGCACTAGACGCCGTTCAGCGCGCTGCAGGCGCGAAACCCAAGTCGTGTAAGCTATGTGGGGAAATCTGTGTGGTGCGATCTACGAGGTGCAATCTATGCAGTATAATCGATGCGGGTGCGCAATGCATGCTCTGCAACATGTGTTGTGCACTCTAGGAGGAACAAGCCATGTGATTGTGCAGTCTGTGCTGTGCAACATATGTGTTGCAGCCTATGTTGTGGAAAATTTGTGGCGCAACCGATTTTGCAAGCAAACTGGAAGCGCGCGGAATGTGTGATTTGTCTGCTCTTGCGAACTATGTGGTGCAGTTCAACGGCGGCGACGGGCGGCGACGAGGCGGCGATGGGGAGGCGACTGCGGCCACATAGCTGCCAGACCGACCGCACGGCCCAGACGACGGGCGGCGAAGAGGCGGCGACAGGGCAGCGACGGCGACCACACAGCCGCCAGACCGACC
>CAUYUJ010014485.1:345308-401091 GCA_963575745.1 Prorocentrum cordatum
AAACGTATTGCTGCAGGTATAAGTAGAAACCATTCCATGGCGTCGTAGAACCCCTGGATGCCCAGAAGCCCGTGGCCCGTGGGAATCCCAAGGGTGCCTGAAACCTCTTCCCCGCAGACTCTCATAAAAGCCCCTCGTAAAGCAGCATTTCCTGAAATCGCAGCGTCCCACATGGGCTCGGACTCATTGGCCCAAGTCTTGACCAGGGGTTCGCGTGTGAGACTCCAAATTCTAGCAACCATCGTGAGCAGCCCTATGACCCTGTCCCCTGAGGCTTTTTTGGGGATCATGCGCCCAATGGTTAATCCCAACTGTGATGGCCATGTGAGGGTCTCCTCGATCACTCCATACATGCGAGCTAACTCGTCCAGGGCAACATCTGGTAGTCGCTCGACGTCCGTCGGCGACAAGACATCGACACCCATGCCTGCGCGAGGGCGCATCGCATGGGCTGCCTGGCGAATATCCGAAACTGAGATTGGCTCCAGGGGATCCTGACGAGCCTCGACTCGGGCTCGCTCGAAAGCTACGAGAACCTTGGTTTCCTCCAGAGGTCCAGGGGCCCAGAGGTCTCTAAAAACCTTCGCTTTGGCATCAACAATATCCCGTGGGTGAAATACAACTTGCTGGCCGACTGTGACCTCGTCTAAGGGCAAAGGTTCTTGCCGCATCGCACGGTGCAAGACGCCTGATGCAGCTGGCTGTACAATCCAATCTCGGAACTCAGCAATCGAGGCTCGCATGGCACGGCAGCGACAGCGAGCAGCTATCTTCCTAGCCGAGTGGACAAAATCTGCGAGCTTATACTGGTGTTCTGGAGCTCCCTGAGACAGCACACTTTTCCAAACCTCCCAAGACGGGTCGATTCCTTCGCGTAGGCCCCTGTGGGCCTGATCAGGTGACTCATCCAACAAATTACGACAAACGGTTTGCAATTGGGACTGTTGGGCATAGCCGTTTCCCCGTGTACGATGATTGTTTAATCTGTGCAGAACCGTGTGGACTCGCTCCCACCATGAAGCCACCACATCCCGATACGGCACTAACCTACCTTTATTAGGTACACGGTGTTCAACGACTTTGAAAGAATACCCTCTGCCACGTGATGACGAAGGCGGGCCATCCACTCCATGATGCTCGTACACCGCCCTTTCCAACGTCGTCACCCATGAGGCATATAGAGCCGAGACTGGGCCGACGGACGAGGGTTCAAGCCTAGCGGCTACGGACGAGGCAAAAGCAATGGGGGGAGGGCACTGATGTTCAGGGATAAACCCGACCGCCGTCCTGGCTTCGATCCAGGTCTCGGCTGGGATAAAGAAGCTGACCTCGGTGTTCTCCAAACCTTGGGGGGGGCGGCTCTTGAAACTCGCTGGGATGGGTGGTCGACTCGTTGGGAACTGACGGTGTACAAGCATCCACTGGATGGACCAGACCCCACTCAATGCACGGAGCGTACAGAGGTAACTTGAAAACATGAGCTTCAGGATTCCAGACAAAAGGCCGAGTGTTGGGCTCCACCCCGCTGGGCGCTGCCTCAACACGCACTCCACTGTCCACGCCAGCGTGTCCAGTGGGGAACGTAGTCGCGGCAGCCCCCGTAGAACTCGATGACGCGTTGCCTTGCTCTGACGAAGTAGGCTCCACCTTAGTCTCGCTGCTGGTTGCACCCTGGGCAGCGGGCTCCGAAGTATTAGGGCGGTGGTGGAAACAAGATTCATTGGCCCAGGGGTCCTCCTCTTCGTAACCATCCAAGAGATGGTCAAGGGGGTCCTCCCTGAGCTGATTCAAATCGTCACTGTCTGGGTCCGAAGCTGGAGCTGCCGTGCTGGAAGTGCCAGATCCGAAGTTGTCATCGTCGGCAGCCTTCCAGAGGTCGCCAAAAAGTTCTAGGTACCGATCTCGACGCTTCTCGACTGCAAGCTGAGTGGCAACTGTGCGCTCAACTTTGGCACGCTGCGACTTCGATCCAGGCGTGGGAAGACGGACTGGCCTAGACACCTGAGGGAGGCGAGCAGGCAGCTCGAGTCGGCGTGTGAGTAGCTGTCTGGCAGACGATCGGAGACTCAGCTGCAAACCACAGTGGGTCTTCCATGGGACAGACAGGGCCGCCTGCACATCTACAAGATACGCGGCGGCTGCAAAACTACGCACAACATAATCAATGTGACTGCCACTTTTTCCAGCGTCGCACGTGTAATCGATGGGAGCCTTCACGACCTCGCCTCCGACTCGTGCTAAAAACCCCGATGCGGCAAGAGATGTCGAAGACGCGTTGAAATCTCCCACAACTATCCAGGGCAACTGGAGTGATGACAGGAAAGCTCCTAGCTTCGAGAAGCGTGCGATGTTGTCGCCGGTCATGCCGACCGAAGTGAAACCGTAGAATGTAATGATCACGATCGAGTAGCCTGACATGTGCACAACTACTGCCGTGAAGCCGTCGGTGGCCGACTGGCCGTCAAACTGATACTCTGGCAAATTCAGCTGGGGGGCAAGTGAGTGCACCTGGTAGTGTCCAGGGGCCAAAATCCACTCGCCTCCCTCAGTGGCTCTCTCGAAACCTCGTGCAGTCGTGGACTTGCCTGTCGCCCGAGCTGGGTTGGCAACTAATATGAGACAAGACTGACGGGACTTCTCTGTCCACTCACGCAAGGCAGTGCGGGAAACGTGCGTCTCCACAAAACAAAAAATCTGATGGGTGTCATTCTCACGAGCCCTACGGACGAAGTTCCACACCTTCTCCCCCATGGCGGTAACGTTGCCAAACAGAAGCTGCGTATACTTGTCATCGCTCGTGCACTTCGATGCCACCCCTAGTCAAGATGACGCAGGGATCGGGTCCTCCGACAGATGCTGCTGGGACTGGAACTTGGCGGCTGAGAGCTTGGCTGCTTCAGCACGAACTCGCTCTGCATGGACATCTGCTACTGGAGCCGCACCTGCGGCCGCACCCTCAGGCGCCTGCGGCGCTGCCGCTGCCGCTGCCTGGCTGCCGCCGCTGCCGCTGCCACCACTGGCTGCGGGCGCGGCCTCGCCTGGCTGCGGCGCTGCGGGGGGTGCGGCCTGGCCCTCGGCCGTGCGCCTCTTCTTCATGAAGCGGTCCTTGATGGCCTGGCGCATGTCCTGGGCGTTCTTGAGCATCGTGGTGGCCTCATCAGCCTTGCCATCGAGGGTGGTCTTGGCCGACTGCAGCTCGCTGTGAATCTTCCTCAAGGTCTCCTTCTCGGAGTCCTCGCGTTCCAGCTCGTCTAGATTGTCGAACAGCGTGTGGTCGTACACTAGCTCGAAGGGCTTGCCGCACTTGTCGTCGGCCTTCCCCTCTGATGGCTTGGGTACAACTCCCTCAGCCGTTGCCAGTGCACGTGCGGCCTGCTGCTTCACGATGGTGGCCTCCGCCAGCTCCTCGGCGAGACGACGCTCCTTGAGCTCAGCTGCCTCCAATTGCCGACGAATGCGAAGGACTGACTGCACTGATTGGGTATGGCGATCGTTGGCATCCCTCCAAGCGCTGTCCGCCCTCTGAAGAGACGGGAGCGCATCCTTGGGCTGCATGTGCTGTGCCTCCTCACGCTTGAGCTGGACGACCTGCTGCATCAGAGCCTCCTTCAACTTGGGGTCCTGCGCGGCAGCGATCGCCTGCTCTAGGAGGGTGCGGGCTGATGATTCAACTGCCTGTCCACGCGTCCCTTTGCTCGCCTTGGAGCTGCGGGGCGTGGACTGGTTACTGCCTGCATCACTATCCTTACTATCCTTGGCAAAGCTCACGTTCTTGATGATACCCTTCGGCGGCGCACTGGGACTCTTGGGCCTCAGCACGTAGAGCTTCACCTTGCGTCCACAGCGGGCACACTTGCGGTCTCTCTGCTCGAGTCTGTCGTTGTATTCACACTGCCCACACGAGCGGCATGTCGACCACGGCGCCATGGATGCTGGAAACCTCGGATTTCGTCACCACTCTATCACGGGAGAGACGGGCAAATCTTCAGCCCGAGAGAAGTGGTGTGCCCCAAGCACCACGGGGAGGTACCGAGGCTGGGTTCGGAGGAGGAGGAGGAGGAGGGGGAGGAGGAAAGGGAGGAAAGGGAGGAAAGGGAGGAAAGGGAGGAGGAGGCAACGAGAGGAGGGAGGACACGAGAGGCACTCGTCACGCCAAGAAGGGGTCGCCAAACACCGATCCTCACGAGAGGCACTCGTCGCTTCACCATCGCAGCGGAGAGCCTGGCGGCAAGGCGAGGGAACGACAGAGGAAGACGACGACGGCGGAGACGACGAGGGGGAGGAGGGAAGGGGGGGGGGGAGGGGGCAAGCGCCCACACCCATGCCCGGCGCCGGCTCAGTCCAGCGGGCCAGGGCGCGCGGCCACACCCAAAAGGGATCGCCAAACACCGATCCTCCTCCTCCACCTCCTCCTCCTCCTCCTCCTCCGCCCCTCCTGGGCACGGGGGAGGATGCATCGACCGCGATTGGCCGATGCATCGCCCATGCATCGTCGATGCGTCGTCGATGCAGACCGCCACGTGCATAGTTCGTACCTCGCCGATGCATCGCCCCGACATCAGCGTTACATCGTCACTAAACTAACCACTCGAGGTCGATGCACCCCCCCCCCCTATCGTTGACCCCGAACCTTTCCGTGGGGCCGGTACCGGTCGGCCACGTTGCCGGCGCCGAGGCCCGGGCACCACTGCGAACCAGGCTCCGTGGCAACTCACGGGGGCATGCCATGCCATGTTGCCGGCTCTTGCGGGCCGACGCTGACCGAGGGCGGCTCATCGATGTGATGCGACGCCAAAAGCCGCCACCGTGCCTTGCACGTGGAGGCGTGGAAGAATGTCAAGGTCTGTCTGGCTGGGTTCCTGTAATTTTCTCAAGGGCTCTCCTCTCTCCCAGCCGCACTTCGCCGCGCGCATCGAATTCCCCTTCCCGAGACCATCACCCGTCACAAGATACGA
This sequence comes from Prorocentrum cordatum, assembly GCA_963575745.1. Taxonomy (NCBI): domain Eukaryota; class Dinophyceae; order Prorocentrales; family Prorocentraceae; genus Prorocentrum; species Prorocentrum cordatum. Next base: position 350,264 of record CAUYUJ010014485.1, read on the forward strand.
CAGATTCGCGCTCCCGAGGCCCAGATGCCTCCAAGATGGCCCAATATCGCTCCAAGACGGGCCACGTTGACCCTCAAGACTGCCCAGCCACGAGGCCGTCAAGGCGTCCCAAGAGAGCCCCATTGAGGGCCTCGAGAGGCTAGAATCGCTGATTTGTTGTATTTAATATGTTGTTTGGATTCTCGCCTTTTCGAGCTTCTGACGTCACAAAACGACTCAAGAGGCCCTCAGGATTATCACATCCGCCGCTCTGCGGTTGATCGGGAGTTTCTGTATATATAGAAGAAGGGGCGCGCGCTTCTGGGCGAGAGGGAAACGACCGAGAGAAGAAGGGGCGGCCGCCCCACAGGACCTCTCCATGGTGCCGGAAGCCCATCAGGGCTCCCTCAGGGCCCCTCCCCCAGGGCCGGGGCTCCCTCGCCTGCCCCCTCCCCTCCTCCTCCTCCTCCTCCTCCTCCTCCTCCTCCTCCTCCTCCTCCTCCTCCTTCGCCCCCGTCGGCATATCCAGGCGTGTTATGCAGTCAGGTCGTCCGTCCGGAAACGGTGCCGGAGGCCGCTCTGGGCTCCTCTGGGCATCCCCCCCGGGGCCCGTTTTGTGAGGATGTCTCAGGCGAGGGCGCCGGTTTGGGATTCGTCACCGGATCCAGCGGATCCAGCGGATCCGTCCGGAAACGGTGCCGGAGGCCGCTCTGGGCTCCTCTGGGCATCCCCCCCGGGGCCCGTTTTGTGAGGATGTCTCAGGCGAGGGCGCCGGTTTGGGATTCGTCGTCGGATCCAGCGGATCCAGCGGATCCAGCGGATCCGTCCGGAAACGGTGCCGGAGGCCGCTCTGGGCTCCTCTGGGCATCCCCCCCGGGGCCCGTTTTGTGAGGATGTCTCAGGCGAGGGCGCCGGTTTGGGATTCGTCACCGGATCCAGCGGATCCAGCGGATCCGTCCGGAAACGGTGCCGGAGGCCGCTCTGGGCTCCTCTGGGCATCCCCCCCGGGGCCCGTTTTGTGAGGATGTCTCAGGCGAGGGCGCCGGTTTGGGATTCGTCACCGGATCCAGCGGATCCAGCGGATCCGTCCGGAAACGGTGCCGGAGGCCGCTCTGGGCTCCTCTGGGCATCCCCCCCGGGGCCCGTTTTGTGAGGATGTCTCAGGCGAGGGCGCCGGTTCCCAGAGGCCGGCAGGATCTTAATTTAAGACCGGGCAAGTAGCTTCTTATTTTCTAACATGTCTGATTTAAGAGAATAAGACCCTTACGTAAGATCATGCACATTACATATTTTTGTTGTGTTTCTTCAGCATTCAAACTCACCACGGCCCCATCGCAACGTCCTGGAAAGCCCCTTTTTCTATCCCCTCATAACCCATTCATCATCCCTTTCTAGTCCTCCTAACCGTTAGAGCCACCCCTGGGAGGCAGGAGACAGATGAGGGAATTGAGCAGGAATATCACCACAATTAGGGATAATCCAGATCAGCGTTTATATATATATATATATATATATATATATAGCGCCCGTCTTGCTAGTGCTGCCCCCATGCCGATGCCACCCCCCATGATGATGTTGCCCCAGATGCCCCCCCCATGTTGATGTTGCTGATGTTGCTAGATGCCCCCGCATGCTGATGCTGCCCCAGGATTCGTCCATTTCTCGTCTCTAAGTGCGTCTTCTCTTGTTAGTCTTCGTCTTCACCTCCTCGTCACGATCGCCTCTTCGCCTCTCCGTCCCCGTCTTCAGCCCGTTGTGGCTCGAGGGATTGTATGACCCCGCACCATAGCGGGGGGTCGCCCTCGCCGCGGTACAAGGACATCCGCCTTTGGATGGTCCGCATGCCGCTGGCGCTGGGGGGGCAAAATTGCCCATCCCTGCCCTTTCTCCCTTTACTCCTCCTCCTCCTCCTCCGCCTACTCCTCCTCCTCTTCCTCCTCCTCCTCTTCCTACTCCTCCTCCTCTTCCTACTCCTCCTCTTCCTCCTCCTCCTCCTCCTCCTCCTCCTCCTCCTCCTCCTCCTCCTCCTCCTGCGTCGCAGTCGTCGTCGTCGTCGCATGTTTCGTCGTCGTCGTCGTCGGCGTGGTACGCTGGCACCCTCCTCATCTTCCTGCTCCTCCTCCCCCACCTCCACCTCCAAGGGGACCGAACTGACGGGCCTCGACACGCTCGCGAGGGAGATGGAGCAGGCCAGCGGGAGTTTGATATGTATGTACGTATGTAGTTATTGATTTGGTATGTGTATATTTTCATCAAATAGATGTTTGTTTATGCATGTAAACCTGTGCACATATATATATATATATATATATATATATATATGTTTGTAATCATTTGCTTGCATATGTCGTCATGTATTGGTCCATGGCGTACCGTTATACATGTGTATAGATGTTATCTGGTGTTGTGAAGTCGTTACACATGTGTAGGTATATATGTATGAGCGTTGGATACGCAGCGTAGGTTTGCCATTTTCATTCCGAAATCCGCCTGCAGGGGGACGTGCCCGACTGGGGCCCGCCGAGGTGTCGCCTTGTGGACGTGCGCGGGCGCTTCGTGGGGGCTCCGAGTGCGGGGCGGGTCCGCAGAGGTTTCGCCTGGCGGGCGCCCGTGGGCGCACGTGGTGGGCGCCTTGCGCGCTGTACTGGGTGTGCCGAGTGGAGCACGCATGGGTGTAGTGTTGGGCCGATTTGGATCCGATTTAGACGCGTCCAAATCGGGCCCAAATCGAGCCCAAGTCGGATCCAGGGGCACGAGGATGTGGATGATGAGGACGATGATGATGATGCTGGTGATGATGATGATGAGGATGACCATCGTGACGGTGGTGATGATGATGATGATGAGGATGATGATGATGATGAACATGACGGTTACACCATACCTCCCCCCAGCGTTGCCCCGCCCCAGGGGGCTGTCGACACCGTCGAGGGCTCGGACACAGAGGTCGAGTCCTGCACCAAGGGCGTCGAGACCATGGTGCAGGAGGCCATGCAGGTGGCACGCGAGTGCTCCATGACGGAGCAGGAGATCCAAGAGGAGTTCGACCGCCTGGACTTGGACCAGACGCTGCCGTACATCGAGGGCGCGGCTGCAGCGGTGAACCACCTGCGCGCCAAGGCGTCGCCAGCCGAGGAGCAGCATGGGCAGCCCGCCGAGGAGCAGCGCGCAGAGAAGCAGCCAGCCGAGGAGCAGCCAGCAGAGAAGCAGCCAGCCGAGGAGCAGCGCGCAGACATGCAGCCAGCCGAGGAGCAGCGCGCAGCGAAGATGCAGTCAGCCGAGGAGCGGCGCGCATCGAAGATGCAGCCAGCCGAGGAGCAGCGCGCAGCGAGCATGCAGCCAGCCGAGGAGCAGCTGGCGCATGGACGGCCAGCCCCGCCCCCGGCCGCCCCGAGTCCTGCGACGCCCCCTGGCCCGCCTCCGCCCACGCCCTCGGTGGGGCAGATCGATTCGGACGAGGACAGGAGGGCCAAACGGACAGCAACATGACCTGGTCGGGTGGTGGGCTCCTCACCCGAGGAGCCCATGACCACAGTGATTGTTGCGTTCGCTTGGTCTCCTCAGGAGCCGCTGCAAGCCATTGCCACCACTTCGCCGAGGTCGCGCCCGAGGTCAGCGAGCTGGGTACCAGCGCCAGAGACGCCGCAGCTGGCGGACACGCCATCGTACAATCCAGCGGACTCGGGCTCGCAGCTGCCGCTCGGGCTCTCGCAGCAGACTTCGGACGAGCAGGAGACGCCAGTGCTGCCATCCTTCAAGCGGTCGCTGACAGACGATGTGCAAGTGGAGACCAAGAAGTCCAAAAGGTGGCAGAGTAATCGCCTCGTGAGCCCGCCACGCGTGGAGGAGCGCGTGCCAGCGCATCCGCGCTCGCAGCGGCCGCTCACGGCGCCGCCGCAGCTGGTGGGCCAGCGCCTGCAGCAGCCAATCGAGAGCAGCCACATCAACAAGCAGCAGGCGATGACAGCGCCGAGCATCGACCAGATGGCGCGGGCACCTCTCGATGGCAACTGCGGCATCAGCAAGGAGCAGCTGGTGGAGAAGCTCAAGCAGAAGTTCGACGAGCTGGTCGCATCCGACACGGGTGCGGACTTGGACGAGATGGGCAAGACTTTCCAGGACTTCTACAAGGGCTCCTTGATCGTGCAGCTGCGCGCGATGCGCCCTGAGACCGCGGAGAAGCCTCTGGATGACGACTTCGGCGCCGACCCGAAGGAGTCGGCTCTTGACAGGGAGGAGCGCCTCATGTGGGAGTCCTTGGAGGAGAAGGCGTTCAAGTTCAGCACGGAGAAGAAGAAGGGCAACGCGATCGCGGGCAGATGGGCCAGAGTGATGGAGGCATCGAACGAATGGTCTGAGAAGTACCTGGCGGCGGAGGGCTACCCAGCCAAGAAGGCGGTCCGCGAGGAGTGGGCGAAGTGGTCGTTCCACAGGTGGCAGAAGAAGCGGGAGTTCAGCAAGACGCAGACGAACATCAAGAAGCAGACGATGAAGGGCGTCTACATGCCGCTGGCCAGGCTGGCGTGGAAGTTTGGCGGGGGGTCCACTGGTGCCAAGCTGGCATACACGTATGCTGGGAAGGCAGTGCTGATGGGGGGCATCTTCACGAAGTGGTGCAACATGACGGACTGCCTGTTCTACCTCTACGTGGAGCACTCGTTGGAGGACACGTGGCAGCAGAGCTGGACCAGCCACGAGGTCTGGATGGAGTCGGGCTGCGTCGGCGGCCAGCCACCTCCTGGCGCCGATGGCGTGGCCAGCGTGCCATGCACTCCGCTGCCGCGCCCTGGTGCCGAGGCGTCCAGCGAGGAGAAGCAGGCAGCCGCAGCAGCGACGGGCGGCCCTGGGAACGAGGCCACCAGCGGCAAAGGAGGCGACGGCGAGGGCAACGGCAACAAGAAGAAGCTCGCCGTGAAGGCGCCCGAGTGGATGAAGGACTTCCGCAAGCTGCGCACACTGTTCGCGCAGCACACGTCCCAGGCCCACGGGGGGTGCCGCTTTGATGGGGGAGAGCCAGGGCCGAGTGGCGACGGTGAGTTCGACGACGCCAGCGGCGCGATGATAACCGACGCAGCCGATGCGATGAGGATAGCGACGACAACGGGGAGTTGGGCCGAGAGGAGCGATGAGGCGGACGAGGGAAAGGTGGAGGAGGAGGATGAGGATCAGGATGCGAATGAGAACAACGCGAAGTGCGGGGTGGGGGGACAAATGAGAGGTGGACGATACGTCATGTCGGAGCGGGCGGGGTGAGACGCAGGAGCAGGACGGGATGGCAACGTGACTGGAGTTATAAGAGAGAGAGAGGGAGAGAGAGAGAGAGAGAGAGAGCGAGAGAGAGAGAGAGAGACAGAGAGCGAGAGAGAGAGAGAGGGCGAACAAGAGAGAGAGTGAGAGAACGAAAGAGAGAGAGAGAGAGAGAGAGAGAGAGAGAGAGAGAGAAAGGTATGAACGATAATACAGAACGAGAGGGACGAGGAGGCGTGAATACGATGATGAGGAAGTGCATGGGCGAGGGCGGGGAGACGGGAAGCGGGCTGAGAGGGTGGGATGGGGCATATATTCATGGGGCGTGGTGGTCGAGCTTGGAGTCGGGAGCGATAGGCGTGCGATGGCGAGACGGAGAGTGATATGCGATAACAGCGAGCATGTCGCGTGGAAGGGGAGGTGTCCACATTGGAGGCGCTGATCAAAGCGGACGCAGCTGAGGGCACGAACGAGTGGAAGTTCGCAGCAGGGAAGGAGACCAGGGGCGAGCTGGACAATGCTATCAAGCAGGTGCCCTGGGGGGATTGCGCACGTGCCCCGCCTCTCCTCGCCCCCTGCCATCCGGCCCCCCATCCATTCCCAGAGCAATAACGGCTAACCCCAACTATGTCCTCACCATTCCCGTTCATTTCCATCCAGGCATCAAACGGCGCCCCGAGAGGGTCTACAGTCAGCCTATACTGTTTCCGAGAGGTCCCCAAGAGCCCCCCAAGAGGCCCCCAAGACGCACAAAGAAGATATGACGCCCACCAGGAAGCCCCCACGCCCTTCGAGCATGGGCGCGCGTTCGACTCGGCGCTGGATGCGCGCCGCGCCGAACGCGCACGCTGGACGGGGCTTGGTCGCGTCCATGGTCGCGTCCATGGTCGCGTCCATGGACGCGACCATGGACGCGTCCAAGCCCCGTCCAAATCCAAGACGGTGCTGCCGTTCAAAATGGCGGGGTTGCAACGCGATCACGAATTATCTGCGAAATCTGCCCCCTCCCCCCCTCCCCGCCCACCGCCGCCGCCGCGCATGGACTGACCCCGTCGAAACAGCATTGTTAACGCCATCGGCGCACTATGTGGCACCATGACGACTACCAACCCCGAGGCCCTCGCCCCCCCCCCCTGCCCTGCTCCACCCGTCTCACGTGCGTAGCCATTTTGGCTGTTTGCGGCTCGCCACTCCCGCGGAGCATGGCGCAGAAGCGCTCGCGGTGCAAGGGGTCCGATGAGCTGGAGGCCGCGCTGATCAATCACTTCAAGGAGGCGGATGAGCTGGACTACCCGCATGGGCTCGCAGACGACTGCGACCCTGACGCGTTGAGCGAGTGGGAGGACATGCTCTTGGACGTCCGCAGAGCCATGTACCCTCACATGGCCATATCGCAGTCGAAGGCCATCCAACTCTTCGAGAAGGTCCTCGAGGAGAACGGTGCTGCGTGGGCCCTCGGTGACGAGGAGAAGGACTGGACGACGTCCATGGCGAAGATGCTTCGCGCCATGTTGAGGCACGTCCAACAAGCGGTGCTGAAGAACATGAAGCGCGAGGGGCGCTATCCCGACTCCTGCGCGTGGGTGCAGCCCTTCGTTGAGCAGATGAAGAAGCTCGACGCGGCGAAGGACGCACCAGCCGCCCATTTGCGTGGGCGATAGGGCGCGGACGGGCGCAATGCCCATGGTGGCGGGATATGGCCAGAAGGCGTGGAGACGGGAGAAACCCGCGGCCATGGTCATCGCACAGTCCGCGCAGCATCGCCCATGCAGCTGCGCTCGCCAGAGGAGCCGACGTACACGTACTCTGTTGACATGGTCACCAAGAGAGCGTACCGCCTGGACCAGAGCATTGCCAACCCAGCGCCAGAGTACGCCATGCCGCTCCAGGACGACCCCCTGGCCGCCGACCACGACGAGGTGATCGCCAAGTTCAGGGGCGGCGCCAGCGCGGTCATCGCGGGCCTTGTGTACAAGACCATCAGGGAGTGGAAGCAGTTGGACAATGGTGGCAAGTGCCAGAAAGGTAGCAACATTATCGTCGAGCTGGTCAGTGGCACGTCCAAGTTCCAGCTGAGCAAGTGGACGAGGAATGGCAGCCCCGAGATGGGGATCTGGGAGTTTCCGAAGCAGGGCAAGAAACGCATGATCGTCAACTTCGTGCCCCACGCGGGCATGGTTGGGCATGAGGAGATGCTGGAGAAGCAGGCAAGACTGCTGGCGGCTGGGAAGACCACCAAGGAGGAGATCGAGGTGATCAAGCGCGCATTCATCAAGAAATTCAAGGATGAGCAGAAGGAGACCGATGCGGCGAACGCCTGCCCCATGAGACGACCAGCAGCGGCCGCGGCAAAGAAGACGAGCAGCGCCGCCAAGAAGCCCAAGCAGGTCGTTGATCAGGGCCTTGATGATTTCGACGGCGACGAAGATGCCGACGAACTTGCCGATGTGGAAGGCTCACAGGACGACGACCAAGAAGATGCATCCGAGCAGGCTGACGAGTCGGCGGGGATGTCCAACGATGAGAAGAGCGACCACGCGGACGGCAGGGGCGGCAAGGGCGACGAGGCCGGCACGGGCAGCAGGGGTGGCAAGCGTCACAAATTAGACTCGACCACCATCGCCGATGTCAAGGCTGGCATGCTGAAGCGACCTGCAGCATCAAGCCCCCGCTGCACAAAGACGGCGCCGAAGCGCGCGCCAGTTCCGCCCAGGGACATTGCTGGAGAGGAGGCGGCATCCCATGGGGCACGCGCAGATTTCGGTAGCCCGCGCCCGTCGCGTAGGCGGCGGATCAGCGCCAAATCACCTGACGTGCACGGCAGAGCTGAGTCGCCCAAGGCTGCGCCATCGGCCGATGCACCGACGCCGCCGCCACCGCCCCCGCCGCCTGCTGGCAAGACCTTGGACTCACCCCTGGCCGCGCTGGGCACCAGGGCCGCCGCGGGCGACCTGCCCCGCGGCGCCGCCGACGCTGGCCCAGGCGATGTTGAGATGGAGATCTTCGGGTCTGGTGGTGGGCTCTTCGGCGCCATGTCGAGCTTCAGGCACTAGTGCGCGGGCGCCGCAAGAGACGGGCCGCTCAGTCAAACTAGCCACTGCGCAGTGCAGTGCGACACTCTGGTGCAAGCTGGGGCGCACCTTGACCAAGAAGTCGTGACAGTCGGTCACGTTTGCCCATTGTTGGAATCCACATGTCGCTCCACCTTCCCTCTTCCCCCCCGCCCCCCCTTCCAGTCGCGTCGTCTCTGGGGCTCACCGCCCCATCGGCAACATTCGCGCGTTCCCATCCTGAACTCCGAGGTTAGGTCATAGTTCCCTCCTCCACTCCATGGCCCATTCACACTTGCACCAACGCCAGCTGTCTTCATTTTTCGGAGACACCCTGAGGGCCGTCTGACGAGGCGGAGGAAGCACGCGGCGAGACGGCAACATGCGAGGGGGCGAGGACAATTGGTGGAGAGGCGGGCGGGAGCATGACGAGTAGCGACGAGGAAAAGGGAAAGGCGAGTCATGCGGTTGTGACACGGCGCACCCCCCCTTCCCTTGTTCATCTACCATTCCCCCTTACACCCGCTCGTCCCTGCATTGCCCCCGCCATCCCCTTATATCGCCATTCCGCCGTTCTCAAGATCACGCTGATCGAACTGTGACCCCCTGCCCCCCGTGGTCACCCTCCTCGTCGGGGCCCCGCTGGTCAGGCCAATGGTTGTTCGCGCGAATCCCAACCAACCCATCCAGCAGCCCCGCCCACGAGAGCTGACGGGAAATGAAACGCATATACGCATATAGTGAACCAGCGCAGTCAACGAGAGGAAGGGGAATGCGTTGAGTCACGTCGGGGGGCTTATCGTTGAGCATCGAAGGTCTTCTTGGGACGGTTGGACCTTTCGGGGGCGTCGCGGGGTCCTCTCGGGGCTCTGTGGGGGGTATACGAGTGCCCCATTGAGGCTCGTTGGGTGGCGCGCGAATTCGCATGGGGCTTTTTGTGTGCGCATGCGGGCCCTCGCCCGTCGTGGGGTTCCCGCGGTGCTCTCTCGGCGTTCTCTTCGGAGCTCTGGGGCGTCTCCTGGGGCCATCTTGGATGCCGTCGATCCACGGAGGGGGTGCCACATGTTCGCCGCCCTGCTGGGGTCATCTGAATAGTCTCTCGTGGGGGTCTTGTGCGCCCGCGGGACCGTCGCGGGGGCTCACGGGCCCCTCTTCGAGCTCTCTTGAGCCATCTTGAGGCTGCCTTGAAGCTTCAAACTCGCATCGGAGGCGAGAAGGAGGCGACGCCAACATCGTTGTTCCCCCCTATGGTTTTCGAATGATGCTGGCTACTCGGGGAAATCCTGCGGGGTCTCCAAACACGGTTGGATCCGTCGCGTGGCCTTCACGGTGCCTCTTGGCGCCATGTTGGCTTTTTGAGCGATCTTGGAAGCCAAATTGGGCTCTTCCAGGCCCTCGTGGAACCGTCTTGAGCCATCTCGCACGCCCTGGCCGCTCGCGACCCTCCCCGCCCAGGTCTTTGGGCGGGCAACGGGGGCGGGGGTGCAAACGTCCCCCCAAAGGGGATGAGGGGTTTTCTTGGAAGGGGGGACGCTGGTTCGTTGGACCGCCTGTCGCGCATGAGGCTGGCGGGATATCTGCGGTCGCGCGCCCCCATGGCTGTGGACAGAGGGTGAGTGACGGGGTCAGGCAGAACGGGTTTGGGCATCGCATAGAGGGGAGGTGGAGTTGGAGCTCAAAGTCTCCATCAACAGGGAGTGCATGACCACGAAGAACCTCAATGAGGTCAAGAAGCGGATGACCGACGCCGAGTTCGAGGTGCTCATCAAAAAGCTGAACCAGGATCGGGGGCGCCTCTTGCTTGCCTCCCCAGGTCGCCTCGTCCACTATCAGCCCTCCCCCCCGACCATTCGCTCGTGCGGCTCACCATTATCACGTGGCCCGCCGCTCTCGGTTCCCCGAACTCCATCCGACCCTCTCAAGAACCCGCGCACCATGGTCGCCCAACATTTTCTCGTGGCGGGCCAGTGCCGCGCCCCGACCCCCCCCCCCCAGGAAATCCTAGACGCTTCGCGCATCCCCGCCAGCCCACCCAGAAACGACGCCCATGCGAGTTGAGAGGCGATCAGAAACGTGCTGGAGCAAAGAAGGGGACGGCTGGACCGCGCGGCGGAGAGAGGGGGCCAATGATACTATTAGATGGCCGGATGGATGGATGAGGGAGCATGGGGAAGGATGATGAATGTGATGAGGAGGAGGACGTGGGGGGCGAGGAGGATGGTAAGGGATGGGAGGAGGAAGGGGGATGAGGAGGAGGAGGACGAGAGCAAGCAAAATGGCTAGATGTCTCTTGGATGCTTCTCGGAGCCTCGTGAGGTATCTTGGGGGCGCCTTGGGGCGTATTGGGGGTCTCTTGGCGGTCGTTGTGGGCTCTTCGGCGTTCTGGGTGCATCGGGGGGGGGTGGGGGTGGGGGCGCTTGGGGTCCTCTTGGGGGCCTCCTGAGGGCCTCCTGGGTGCCTCGTGGGGCAATCTTGGGACCTCTCGGTGCCTCCTGTGCGCTTCTGTGGGCCATCTCGGATGAGATCGATCAATAAGCGGGCGCATTAAATAGCGCTCCCCCCTCCCTCCCGACGCCAAACATGGGGCCAACAATAAAACACATGATGTTGGCTTCCTCGCCGAAGCCGTTTTGGGCACTCCAGCGACTCGCGGACCCCCCCCCCGCCCAGGTCCTGGGGCGGGGGTGGGGTGGGGGGGCACGCCCCTCACCGAAGGGTAAACATGGGGGGTGGAAGATGAGACTGCCTAAATCACATACGCGCAGAGGGTTGGTGGGATTCACGCTCAGAATCGCCTCTCAGAGCTACCTACACCGCAGTGTACGCATGGTTAGGATGATTGGGAGCGATGGGGGGCGCGCGAGGACGTCACCCCGACGGTGGAGAAGGCCATGGCAGAAGTCGCGTCGATCTACCGCCAGAAGGCTGCCCGTGCCCCGAAGGAGACGAAGAAGAGGAAGGCCCCTGCAGCTTGAGCCTAGGTTGTAGTAAGCAGTTTTTGCGGCTGGCGCAGGCAACGCCCCAACCGACCCTCACCGAACCGCAAAATCCATGAAACTGCCAGAACCCCCCCCCCGAAACGTAACATCTAGTAAAAATGACGCCAGAACGCCGACCAAGTACCGTCCAAGTACCGTCCAAAACGGCTACCGGCCAAGTACCGTCCAAAAAGGCGAAAACCCTGTAAAAACACATGTAAAACCCATGGTCATGCCACCACCGCACCGACCAAGTACCGACCAAGTACCGTCCAAATACCGTCCAAAAACGCCCCCCCCCCCCGTCCGAACCCAATTGTGGCGGCGTTCGAGCCCTCGCTGGTGGCCGAACCGTAATTTTAGCCCCGTCGCCGTGTAAAAACCATTGCCCGTGTGGGCAGGGGGGGTGCGAATCTATGGTTTCGGCTAGTTTTCTGCGGATTTGGCATCTGGAATGCGCGGGTGTAGGGCGGATGCCAGCGGTAGAGGGGGGGATGTCCGAGAATCTGGCAGTTGGGGGTTGCCGCGCCATCATGCGCAGATTCATGAGCGCGCTGTGTGCCTAGTCCCAGGCTCTGGGGTTATGCTGGCATGGCCTCAGCGTTCTCAGCTGGCGAGTGGGCGCGCAAGGCGCACTGCTAATCGCCAGGCGTTGTCTCGCACCGAGGCCACCGAGCGCAACGTGCGCGCGTGCTGTCAGCCAGCAGTTTTTTTCGTTCGGTTGCGATGCCTCCGTGACGCTGTGATGTTCGGGCGAAGGGGGGCGTGCACATCACGCGTGCATTGTTTGACGGCGTGCGAGGGCTTGTGCGCGCACGTATCACCACGTAGCCCATCGCGTGCACGTGCTCGCATCACTGGTAGCGTCGAACACCGATCGCACGCGCGCGCATCATCGACGGCGCGCACGACTGCACGCGCAACATTGGAGAGCCAGGGGGGTCGCACGCACTGTGCACGAATGTTACGGAGCAGGCCGCATCAGCAGCGTCACGGCATGGCAGAACGGGCGCTGGTTTGAAGAAGCTGTGCATTGCATCGCCGCGTCGCTAGCTTTTTCCCCGCCATGCAGTGGGAGTGAGATGTGCAATGCATCTGGGGAGGGGCACAGGGGCGTCGATGTGCAACCCGCAGCCCTGGCACAAAGGATACCACACAGCACCGCTTTTTCGGAACATGCCGACGCATGCCGCCCAAAAACCAGTTCAAGCGACCATGGCGTTCTTCTAGGCGTGATGTTGAGATGCGCACCGCAGGGGCTGCGCTGTTCGACCACCTGTTAGGGATCTATGTGTCTGGGAGGCATATGACGGCTAAAGACTTTGCCATCGGGTGCCACTACTGCGACATTGCAGGGGTTGGCGGCGCACATTGGAAGTGGTGGGGGATGTCTCCTGGGAAGCCGTCTGGTAGATACAAAGACCATGTGGATCGCAGACTGCCACCGATAGGGCCGATGATGAAAGTGCGTATCCCGATGGCTGTCCGTGGGCGCGCCCACTTAACTACAGCACACGCGGACATCCAGCTTGTGTATGAATCGTTGTCCGAAGAGGTGCGAACCGATACCGAGTGCAAAACTATACTACAACATGGTACATACGATGCAGACTCAGTCACGACGACTCGCGCATACCAGAACCATGAACATGTACACGAATGTCTACACCAGACAGGGGATTGGCCCCTCCCCATTGCATTGTACGCCGGTTCAGTTCGGTACTCACCACTTCATGCTGGGCGTACGGACAGCGTCTTGAATGTGAGCGTGGTTAACTTGCTAACGAAGCGTCGACATTACATTGGCTTTCTGCGCACACTTGACAAATGCGACTGCGGGTGTGCAGGGCACTGTACACTATATGCATTCATGCATGTTGTCTGGTGGCAGCTCAAAGCGCTGGTCAGAGGGTGTGCCCCAGATGTGCAATACGATGGGACTCCGTGGGCCGTCGCTGGTGCTGCGGGGAAAGATCTTGGGTGTAGGGCGGTGTTAATGTACGTCAAAGGGGACTGGGCGGAATTCTCGCATTCGTTCGGTCTGTCATCTTGGTCGAGCCTGTATAACCCTTGTCCGTGCTGCACGTCGCCCTTGGATTCCATCAATGTTTGCTATCCTGAATTTGTTTGCCCCGACGGGATGGTTTTCCCACCTCGCACCCCGCAATCTTACCACGATGCATGTGATGCGTGTGAACGTATTATCAGCATTGATTCAGATATCAAACGAAATCATATATTAAGCATGTTAACTTTCGTGGAACCAGCCGCAAAACAGATGGGGGGGCTTGTTGTGACACATGAAATCGACGGGGTGCCACTTCAGATGGGAGATACGTTACTTCCCTCGCCGTCGCTTCTAGACATCAGGGAAGTCTGGACCAAGCCAGTACCGTTTGACTGCGTGTTTTGGCGGGTGAGGCGGGACGGCGCAGGTGTTTCGATTGACCCAGTGACCCACCGCAGCCCCGTATTCTCTGACGATTTGAAGTCGAGCCCTGCATCTACGCTGGCGCTAGACGTGCTCCACACAGTTCATTTAGGCGTGACGCAACGACTGGGATCAGTAATACTGCGGAGGATCATACTCGCAAACGTGTATTTCAAGCGTTCAGTACAGCAGAGAGTAAAGTGCGTCGAAGCAGATATGCATGCATGGTTCCAGGAACATCACATCCCACATGAGCAGAGGCTGGGGAGGCTCACGCCAGGCATGATCGGCGCGAGGTGCAAAGTCAAGCGGGCAAGAGGGGCCCCCTTCCCAGGATGCCCGATGAAAATTAAAGGAGCAGAGATGTCGATGTTGATCGTTTTTTGCAAAGACCTGCTGGGGAGATATGTTGATCGCGTGCCGCACGGGGGGTCCCTCATGATGTCTGTTGGCGCTTTGCTGGAATGGACCCGTGTGACGAAAGATATGGGTGCGCAGCCTAGCCATGCCGACTACACATCTGCATTGGAGGCCGCATCGCGGGTTATGTACCACGCGCAGGTTGCGCTTGTGAGACTGACCCCCAAGTGGCACTTATTCTGTCACTTGACCCACAGGACCCATCCATCTTGTGTTTTCGGAGACGGGGGGGTCGCCCTCACAAGCGCCAATTTTCAAAGCGCCCAAACATCTGAATTATTTATGGGCCCCTCCTAGCCCTCCACCTCGTCTCTGGGCGTCTGTCTTGGGTGCGCCCCCCCGTCTCGGAGTGAGTGTGATAGCGATACATGTACTTGTATATATATATATATATATATATCCGTCCGCAATCTGGCTCAGCGGTGCCACAGGTTGACTTTCTCTCGGACGCTGCACCACCACATCAGAGTTCTAGGCAGTCTTGGCCATTCTAAATATATTTACGCGTCCCCCATCAAGAAGCATGGCCGAGGTTCTGGGTTTGGGCCACGGCGTGCCAGACTGGCTAGCAGCTAGAGTGAGACAGGGATGGCCGGACGCAAACGATCACGTTCTTGCATGCGATAATTCTGATATCCTGATGGAAGCAGCATCGGGTGAGGTTGCTCGATAGATCACGGGGGATATGCCAGTTACCTTGGTTCGCTACCTAGATTGTTTCGAATTGTTCTGCGGCGCTGGTGGGGTCACCAACAAGTTGATCACCAAAGGATTGAAAGCTCGTGGTTTCGACAGGCCGCGAAGGGTTCAAAATGCACCACATTCATCAGTTCGCACACCCCCGAAGCCGGTTCGTTTTTGCAACGTCACCGCGCCGTATCTCGAATCATACAGAGTTGCATGGTCGTGACTTGGGCGCCACATGTTTACGTGTCTGAAATCCGCGCCAACCCACGCAGAAGCCCTGCCCACGAGAGCTGACGGAAAATGGAACGCATAACGCTGATGGTAAGACATACCAGTCAAAGAGAGGAGGGGGAGGAAGGCGCTGGGTCATTTTGAGGGCTATCTTTGAGCATCAGATGCCTTATTGGAGCTAGGCAGCGTCGTGGGGTCCTCTTGGAGCTCTTTTGGGGCGCAGTGGAGCCCGCGCGGAGCCTTCGATCTGGGGGCTCTATTGGAGCTCTCGCGGGGCCCTCTTGGAAGTTATTGAGCGCCTCCTGAGGCCATCTTGGGGACCATCGATCAAAGGAGGGGGGGGTTTAGAGTTTCGTCGCCCCTCCTGGGCCATCGAAATATTGGGGCCATCTCGGGGCGATCTTGGGCGCTCTTGGGGTTGTTTCGGGCGGCGCCTCGTGCCCTTCTCGGGGCTCTCTGGGGCCCTCGCGGGGCCATCTTGAGACCTCAACCAGTGCATCGGAAGCGAAACTGCGACAATGCCAACCCATGTGTTTGCGTTGAAAGACGCTGGCTTCTCGGGGGGGGCCTGAGAGGTCACTGGAAGCAGCTTCATCCGTATCGCTGCTTTCTCTGGGTCTCTTTTGCTAGCTATTTTGGGAATTGAGCGATTTGGGGTGCCATCTTGGGCTCTCTGATGCCCTCTTGGAGCCATCTCGGGCCATCTTGAACGAGCTGGCCGCTCGCGCCCGCCCCCGTCCAGGTCCAGGGGAGGGGTGATGGAGTATATCCACTCGAAAGTGAAGATTTGCTGTTGCGGAAAAGGACGCGACTACACCGTCAGACCGCATGGCACCCATAGGGCTGGCGCGATTTGGACGCAATTTGGACGCGTCCAAATTGCGACCAAGTCGGTTTGGATGCGACTTGGACGCGTCCAAGTCGCGTCCAAGTGGCGCCCAAATCGCGACCAAGTCGGTTTGGATGCGACTTGGACGCGTCCAAGTCGCGTCCAATTAGGTATGGCGCAAGTGACGTTGTAAATGTGATGGCCTAGTGCAGGCGTACATCGCATGTGTCTGAGGACGTGTGTGCGCTGCAGGGGCTCCTCACATGTGCGATGTGCGTGCTGCAGATCAAGCCTGGTGGCACGCTCATGATCGAGCCCGAGTGCAGCACGTGGGTGGGCGTTGCGATGGGCCACACGGTGAGGGACAGGGGCGCAAATATTCTCGGCGACGAGAGCAGGAGGGACGTTCTCGAAGCGAATTTCGTGGCAGAGATAATGCCACAGCCTTAATACACGACCGACAATCCTGGCTGTAGGGGTCGGGTGGATGATCGGGCGAGCGATTGTTGACGGACTTAGTTATGTCAGGCAGTGCGACCTCACGCAGTGTTTTGACCACGCAGGGCAGCTATTGCTCGATCGGTCGCCTCGGCAACGCGTCGATCGCGGCGAATGGTAGACTCTCGCTCCCCCCCCCCCGCCACGCCATTCTGCAATGTCAACCCCGCCCCTGCAATATCACCCCCCCTGCCTCCACCGCCAGCGTGTGTCTCCCCTTCGCCGCCGCTCCCTTTCACCCGTTCGCCCCAAACGCCACCTGTCCACATCTCCCGCCCCACATCGGCGGAACTGGCATCGACGATCGCCCGCCCCGCGCCAACCCGCCCTCCGATGGCTACCCAGGTCGCGGTTGATGGTTTTGGCTGACGCTCGCGGCGTCAAGGTTATATTGGAGAACCCTTCGTGTTCCATCTTGTGGCACGTTAGCTCCATCAAGGCCAATCGCCCGTACTGCCGCTTCTCTCTCTCTCTCTCTCTATATATATATAGATCTCTCTCTCTCTCTCTCTCTCTCTCTCTCTCTCTCTCTCTCTCTCTCCCCCTCCCTCTCCCTATATCGGTCTCCCTCTCTCTCTCGTTCGCTCGTCCGATCACCCGCCGTGTTTCGGTGTCCGTATTCCGCCTTTGTTCGCTCGTTTTCTCCGTCGCTTGCCGTCTCTCTCCTTATCTCGCCCCCCCGCATCCCCACGAGAACGCTATTGTGCGCCCCCGGTTGCTTTACAGAATCGCCCCCCCCCCCGCGGTTGGCCCCGCTCCGCCGCCACCTGGGGCGCTGAGAGTTGTTTTGTTTTTTCGGGGGCGGGGGGCGGCGGAGCGCCAGGGGGGGGGGGCGACGAGCAGAAAATACAACGCATTGAGAGAACACTGACAGCTGGGGGCATACCACATCATCCTCATCACCCGCCCTCATCGCCAACCGACATCGAAATCGATTCCCCTGCCTACTCGCCCCCCTGCCACCGACTAGAGAAACGAAACCAGGTAGACCCAGGCTAGTATTATGCCGCCGTTCTCACCGATTTCCCGCCGTAAGTTGTTCGGCTCTAGCTGCCTCCGCCCACGCCGACGCTTACGCCGCCACCGCCAGCGCCGAGACGAGCGATGGCAGAGCCAGTGGTCACCCTCGACGGCGCGAACAAAGTGATGAGGTGGTGTTGGATGGCGGATTGGCGCTGCTTCGTGCCAGTCTGGTTCCCAGTGGCGGGGGAGGGCAAGCACCCGCTCAACCCGCTCCCAAAGCAGATCAAGCAGGAGTTGGTCGAGACGTTCTCCCACCTGCGCAGCGCCTTCACCGACGAGGAGGCCCAGACAGCCATCAAGCTGTTCGCGACCAAGCGCGGTGAGTGGCAGTGGCTCTACAACGAGGACCCAGACGTCGGCGATGAGTTCCCTGATAACGGCTGGGTCGTCAACAAGAAGACGGCGATCGCCGTCGTCGTGGACTGGCCGACGGGCCCGCTCGCGTGCGATCAGAAGGGCGGCGACGGCGACGGCGAGGGCCACGACTCCGCCACCGACGGCAACAAGCAGAAGGGCAACGGCTCCGCCAACGACTGGTACGACGATCAGTACGGCTACAAGAAGGAGTACGACGACTACAAGAAGCAGTACGGCAGCGAGTACAAGGAGCGCTTGGACGACCTTGAGACTGCGGGGAAGACGAGCGCAGGAGGGCTTGACCCAGGGTTACGGCTCGTTGTCACCAAGAAGGCGTTCAAGACGATTTCATCGAAACTGATGGAGGATGCAGTGGAGAAGGCGTACAAGGCGGGTTTCAGGTCGGCCATCAAGATTGCCCAGGACCAGCAGCTGAACTAGAGTTCGCGTGAGTCTGGCAACTCGAGCACCTCGTGGCTCCACGCGAGCGCCAGCTGAGCTCGCGCGAAGGCGCCAGCATCAGAGTGGCAGCAGAGCGAGTGCACTCCTCGGACCAGCCTGGTCCTTTCGGCCATCTTGGCCGCGCGCGCGCAGAGTTAAGAGATCAGTCGGCCTGCCTGGCCTCAAAAAAACACATGTGGCCATGGGCTTGGCGTTAGATCGCAAGTCCCAGCGTGCCATCGCGGCTGCTGGGCGCACGTCGCCAAGTTTTGCCATCGGCGTTAGATCGCAAGCCCCAGCGCGCCATCGCGGCTGCTGGGCGCACGTCGCCAAGTTTTGCTCCAGCGAAGAGGAGGATCGATCGGGCGGGGCGGACGACGTGCGCTACCTGTTGAGGGTGGGCGCGGGTGGCGCAGGATAGTCCAATCGTTGCAGCGCTGGTTCGGGCCCGCCGCATTCTCGCGAATGGGGCGGGGCACTGGGTGGCGACCTTTCCCTGAGCACTGCCAAATGCACGTTTCTCTGCTGCTCGACAATGCTCCCTGTCTTGTCTGCGAGTCATCTACCCGTTCAACTCCTCGCCCCCGCCCGCCCCATCCCCATGGAGTTCTAGACGCTTCGCGCATCCCCGCCAGCCCATCCAGAATCGACGCCCAGGCGAGTTGAGGGGCGATCAAGGATTCACGGGGGCAAAGAGGGGGGCGGCCGAACCGCGCGATGGAGAGAGCGGGGCGAATGGGGAAGTTGGATGGATGGATGAGGGAGTAGGGAGAAGGAGGACGAATGAGATGAGGAGGAGGAAGGGACGGAGAGGGAGGAGGAGGATGAGAGGAGACAGGAGGAGGAGGAGGAGGAGATGAGACAGGAGGAGGAAGGAGGGGGAGGAGGAGAGCGAGCAAAAGAGGCAGATGTCTCCTGGATGCTCTTCGGGGCCTCCTGGTGTATCGGTTGAGCGTCTTGGGGCGCATTGGGGGTCTCTGGGCGGTCGTGGGGGGGCTCTTCGGCGCCTCGGGTGTCTCGGGTGGGCCTCTTGGGGCCGCTTGGGATCCTTTTGGGACCCCCCTGGGGGCCTCTGGGGCCGTCTTGGGGCCACCTCGGAACCTCTCAATGGGCACCTCCTGGTCGCTGCTTGGGGCCACCTTGGAGGAGATCTATTAAACGAGAGGGGTGCAGTAATTAGCGCACCCCCTCCCCCCTCCCCAGGAGGTCACTTTGGGGCCGAATCCCAAGGGACCAAACAGGATGGACGCAACACTGGAGCCATAATGGCGCCAGCACCCTCGTAAAAGCGCCCAGGCCAAGGAGGGGGCGTAGGGGGGGGGTAAACCACTCCCCGATGAGGAGAATGAGGGGTGGAAAAGGAAACGCCCTAAACCACCTGCGCCCAGAGGGCTGGTGAGATTTCGCCTTCGGCCGCGCCTGGCCGAGAGCTTGCCGCGGGCGCCGTGGCTGCGCCAACTGGGCCCGACATTCAGCGTGATACCGATGGGGGGCGCATGTGCATGTGTCCCCCATCGGTATCATGGCTGGGAGATGCCGCAATGTTTCGCGTCGCCCCCTTTTCACGCATCGGCGCCCCGCCCGCCCCAGATGCCCCCTTGACGTCGTGCTCTGTCATTCTGGCAATGTCGGCTCCCCATCTCTATTGTTCTCTCTCACTCTATCTCTCTCCCTATTGCTCTCTCATCTCTCCCCCTGCCCCTCTCCGCCCGTTCCTTCTGCGCAGCGCCTCGGCCCGATCTCCCATCTTGCCCGCCCCCGTCGACGCCGCCCGTTCGCAGCCGCTCCTGGCAGGCCAGCCTGAACATGATTAACGCTGGCAAACTGACAACGTACCTCGCAGTATTCGGCTGGGCAAGTTTAAAGCCGCTGGCTATGTTTACCACTCACTCTCTCTCTGCTGCGCGTATGCACATAGGTGCTACCAAGAGGGACGCAGCGCGTTCTCTGTCTGCTTCGGGCTCCCACGCCCCTCTAACGACGTTAGGCCCACGTGTTTCAAACCGTTCTCGGGCCGGCGCAGATGGAAAGGCTGCCATCACAGGATGGAAGACCAGAGCTTGGGTCAATAAGACCAAAGATCAGGCCGCATCCAAAGAATACCCACCGGCGTTTTGCGAAGCTGTCGCAGAGTTCATAGCGCAGACGCGCTAGACACACCGTGCACGCGGCGCTGTATATATTTACATTTATATGTATATGTGTATACATGTGTATATATATATATATCATATAACTGCAACTGACAGCACGCCAACGCACGTTGCACGCACGCACACGATGCATTTCATAACTAGCCAGCCTGCCGACGTTGCCAGCGCCCGAGCCAGAGAGCAGATTTGCCCATGGCTGCCACAGCCGCCTGGAAATATGAGTGCAGCGTGGACGGGATGGTGGGATGGAGGAATGGAGCTAAGATGATGGGTGCGAGGTCCGTGGTAATCGCACTGTGATGATCGAATGCGCCCACGGCGAATCACCGCCGCCCCCTGCCTTTAGGATGTGCCGCGCTATTGGGCCATGTGTTTCCCCAGCCTTTGTGGAAGCCCTTCGGAGAACACATATACCAGCATTCGCGTGAATGCCAGTGCATGTGAAATCCTCATCCACCTCGCGTGCAACGCGCCTTCTTCTCGCAATCGCATCACTGCCCTGCTCCCCCCCCTTCCTCCAACCCTCCTACTGATCTCGTCGGCCCGAGATTCGGCGACGCGCCGCCGATCCGATCGATGCTCGAGCTCATAATTCTATTGCTATCAAGTGGCGTCTTTCGGTCCTTACCGATTGTTGCACGCGAGGCCGTTCCACGCTCAATGCTATGATTTTCTTCCTTTTTTAAACAAAACAAGAAAATTCTTCAGGGGCCAGCAGGTGGCCCCAACTGGCTTAAACTAGCGGCCAGGAAGGCTTGCTCTGTAGAGTGCTGCGCGTGTCGGGCAGCTATCTCCTTGGCTGCAGCCCGAGAAATCGTGGGTCGCCCGCTGGCCCCTGGAGAATTCTCGAGATCCTCGCAAAGAGCGTCGAACGTCGTCGCGCGCAGTATTTCGATAGTTACAAAACATGAAAAAGATCAAATATGGCAAAACCATCCTAAACCAGCATGATATACTAAAACAAAATAAGAACAAACACCACGTTCTTAAATTAAGATCCTGGCGGCCCCTGGGGTTTGGGATTCGTCACCGGATCCAGCGGATCCAGCGGATCCGTCCGGAAACGGTGCCGGAGGCCGCTCTGGGCTCCTCTGGGCATCCCCCCCGGGGCCCGTTTTGTGAGGATGTCTCAGGCGAGGGCGCCGGTTTGGGATTCGTCACCGGATCCAGCGGATCCAGCGGATCCGTCCGGAAACGGTGCCGGAGGCCGCTCTGGGCTCCTCTGGGCATCCCCCCCGGGGCCCGTTTTGTGAGGATGTCTCAGGCGAGGGCGCCGGTTTGGGATTCGTCACCGGATCCAGCGGATCCAGCGGATCCGTCCGGAAACGGTGCCGGAGGCCGCTCTGGGCTCCTCTGGGCATCCCCCCCGGGGCCCGTTTTGTGAGGATGTCTCAGGCGAGGGCGCCGGTTTGGGATTCGTCGGATCCAGCGGATCCAGCGGATCCAGCGGATCCGTCCGGAAACGGTGCCGGAGGCCGCTCTGGGCTCCTCTGGGCATCCCCCCCGGGGCCCGTTTTGTGAGGATGTCTCAGGCGAGGGCGCCGGTTTGGGATTCGTCACCGGATCCAGCGGATCCAGCGGATCCGTCCGGAAACGGTGCCGGAGGCCGCTCTGGGCTCCTCTGGGCATCCCCCCCGGGGCCCGTTTTGTGAGGATGTCTCAGGCGAGGGCGCCGGTTTGGGATTCGTCACCGGATCCAGCGGATCCAGCGGATCCGTCCGGAAACGGTGCCGGAGGCCGCTCTGGGCTCCTCTGGGCATCCCCCCCGGGGCCCGTTTTGTGCGGATGTCTCAGGCGAGGGCGCCGGTTTGGGATTCGTCACCGGATCCAGCGGATCCAGCGGATCCAGCGGATCCGTCCGGAAACGGTGCCGGAGGCCGCTCTGGGCTCGTGCTCTTCGCGCCGGGGGTGAGGATGACGTGAGTTCCACAGAAACTCCCTCAAACCAAGACAGCCCATGAGGCCCCCAATAGTGCCCCAAGACGGCCCAAGAGAGCTCCGAGACGGCCCAATATGCGCCCCAGAATGCTCAAGAGAGGCCCCTAACAGAGCTCCAAAACGGCCACAGAGGGCTCCAAGATGGCCCAAGAGGCGCTGACGTCTGCTCAAGAGGGCCTAAGAATGGAAAACGAAGCCAGAATTAAAGCCTTCTGCCCCAAGAGGCCCCCAGCAGGCCCTCTTGCCTTCTCGAGAAATTGCCACCCATCGCTGGCACGGTGACAGAAGTGCCAGAGGCAGCTGGATAGACACTAAATCGACGCTCATCGGCGCGGCATCGGCACTTCCTCATCGATTAGCAGACGCTGGCGCACGCTCGCACACTCTAAAAACAAAATGTCGAAGACAGGCAAGACTCCCGTGAATTGCTGTCGAAAACCATGGATGTGCCCCGGTCTCAATCGGGGGGGGTTGCTGGCGCTGAGGCGAAGGCGCCATCCTCAACCAAGGATGTTGCCAGCGCTGCGGCGTGAACGCCATTCCGAGACAAAAACATGTGGCCAGAATGCAATGGTCACACTCGTTTCGCGTGGGCTTAGCTGGATCACCAGGGTCCGGGTCAGGTTGGATGGGTGGTCCTGGTTAGGGGGGGCACAGTGTTGATGACGCGCCGCTGTGGGGTCCGTCAGCGTGTTCATTTTAAGCTTAGGTCGGGCATGTCCTCCTGAAGGTGGATTTTGGGAAAACACATTCTGAAAAGTCAAAGGCATGTTCAAGCAGAGTAGAGCAAGTCGACCCGATACCAGTTGTTGTTACAAGAAAAGATGAACAATCCTCCTGTAGGGGGGGCATGCCCGACTTCATGTTAAGCACCAGTGTTCATAAGGGCTCCCAACTTCGCGCTTCGCGCTGCGCGAAGCGCGAAGTGCGAATAACTTCGCGCTCTCGCGCCGCCTCCCAGGGGAGAAGAGGAGGATGAGGAGGAATCGGAGCCGAACCGCGAAGCGCGAAGCGCGAATAACTTCGCGCCCTCGAGGGCGACCTTGTGTTCAGACCAAACAGAGAGGAACACATACTGACGGGCTCCCAACGGCGCCGTGTAGTTGCTACTGACTTCCCCTCCCGAGAAGGGGACCACCACAGGGCGTAACTTCATCGACGGGATGGCGACAGGAGGAGAGGAAGAGAGGCTATATATCAGGCTTCGTTAGGTGACGACGTCGACGACAGTGTCGGCGTCGACGAAGACTTCGACGACGACGTCGGAAGCGACGACGAAGCCGTGGACGATGACGGCGGAGGCTGCGGCGACGACGACGGCAGCGGCGGCGGCGATCACAGCGCCGATGTCGGTGGCGACGGCGACGTCGACGGCGTCGACACCCAGAGGGAAACAAGACTGAACACTAGGCTCCCCCACGGGACCAACTCCTTATCGTGGGCAGTTGTTTCACGGCCCCGGGAACAGCGGAACGGCCCCGGGACCGCAGAAACGTCGGCGAGGGATGAGGGGATGGGGGCATGCGACCCATCCCCGACTAAGTGGGACTTCCCACTGGCCAGAATATTTCCGGCCCAACTCGGGGATGTACGATGGGGGTGCGCCCAGCATCGACATGGGTGCGCTCAGATAGCCCCTGGGGGTGTATTCGGTAGTTCCCCTTCGTGTCTGGGCGGCCGACAGTCCTGGGGAGCTCGGAGATTAGGGGAACGACACCGCCTGCGACTCCCGGCGCGCCCCGAAGCCAAACGCGCGAGGGCCCTCGTGATGAAACCCTTCAGATCAATCCTCATCGGCTCGGGACGCCGGACCGAGCCGGCTGCCTACAGTCGGCCTCGATTGGACAGGACACGCGAGAGGACACGAGACCCTGCCGAGGGCCACATCGCCACTGGAGTGCAAGAAGGCACGTGTCGCGAGGCACAGGACACGAGGGTACCCTTGACCTGGCAGGGTCGACCTACTAATCTGGGCTGGCTGCCTGTCGGCACGGGGCCGAGGTCGAATCGCCCCCGCTGCGCCAGGCCGCGCTGCAGCGCCGCAACGTAGAAAACGGAGCCAGCAACGGAACAGCATCGGAGATCTCTGAGATCTGGGCGGTTCTGGAGGATGTGTCAGGCGCTGCTGCCGCTCCATGACGTTTGTCGCAGAGCGCTCTGGGGCGCTTTCCGAAGGCTCTGGCGCGCCCTGCAGCGACCCGTCCTGTTCCTGTTCGGTGGCACATCACGGGAGCCTATTTCAGCACTGGTGGT
Organism: Prorocentrum cordatum; assembly: GCA_963575745.1. Classification (NCBI taxonomy): domain Eukaryota; class Dinophyceae; order Prorocentrales; family Prorocentraceae; genus Prorocentrum; species Prorocentrum cordatum. The sequence goes on from CAUYUJ010014485.1 coordinate 374,779, forward strand.
CCTCGTCTTGTGCTATGTAGTGCTGTTTGGGGCCTGTCTGGAATCCTGGGCCGCCTGCGACATCGGAGCCCTACTATCGGGCCGGGCGAAAGGGGGGGATAGCAAAGGGGGGGGTTGAAAATCAGCTCGCGTAGCTGATTTTCCCGGCGCCTCCCGGCGCCGGGAGGCGCCCATGTATCGAGGATCGGGCCCCTCGGTGGGGCCCAAACCAGCTGCATGCAGCAGATTTCGTAGCCCCCCCTTTCCCAATCCCCCCCTTTCGTTCGGCCCGAACCACACCGTCTGGGGACCCCGACGGATCGCCCGGACATCAGAACAGAACCGGACCTAACCAGCCGGGATCGACATCGAGCATCCAGCAGATCGAATCGGTACCCGCCGCTGGCTTCAGGGTTGGAGCATGAAGCGGTACGAGTCAGCCCCGAGAGCGTATCAGCGCCAGGGGGAGGGGAGTTAAGTTCAGTTCTCAGGCCATTCGAATCCGTTTGTGGGTAAATGGAAAGCGACGTCTCTGGCTGGGGCCTGGGCGTTCAAGACTTCGCTTTGCCCCCTGTCCCCTATTCGCCTAGTGTGCAGACATGCTGCTGCTCTAACGCGCTGCTCTGTTCAGCCACGCACGGGGGAAGACTAGGCAAGAGGGAACATCCGACACGGCGACGACGGCGGCCCAGGGGAGCCACGAGGCGAGGAGAGGAAGGGGCCAGCACACGATCCGCAGGCTGACAAATCCAGCCTTGGGGCCCGGCACAGAGGCGCGGCCAAGAGGAGGAGGAGGAGGAGGAGGAGGAGGAGGAGGAGGAGGAGGAGGATCGGCATGGGGGAGCGGCAGACACGGCCAGACGTCGAAACCGAGCCGGCCGGGGTCGACACCGAGGCCAGGACGACCGGGCCAGAGCGGATCTCGCCACCGTTCGGACGTCCCTTCCCTGCGCATTTGTCGGCTTCGTGCGTGCTTTGTTGGCCTGACGGTCGAGGACTTTGTGGGCGCCGGAAACGGCAGGGCCGTTTTTTCACCGTTTCCAGAAACATGTCAGTTGAAAATGGAAACGGCAAAAAAACGACGACCGGCAACGGCAAAAAAACGGCTCCAGGATTGGAACCGGAGCCAGAACTGGTCAAAAAGCGGCGACGGAAACAGTAAAACAACGGCGTCGGAACCGGAGAAAAAAAACGGCAAAACGGAACCGGTAAAAAAACGGCCCTGTCGTTTCCAGGGCCCACTGAGGTCGAGGATGCTTCTCGAGGGCCCCCGCCGAGAAAACATACACATGTCCGAGCGCTGCCAGAGCGGATCCCCGCCTCGGCGAGGGCGGAGTCCGCCGAGGCCCGCAGGCCGAGCAGCGTCCGGTCGAGCGCCTCGTCGGAGGCCGCCTGCCTGCGGGGCGGCGCACAGCCCGGGGGGGGGCGCGGGCGGAGGGCGCCGACACGCGCGTGGCTCTCAAGGGGCCCAAGGACACACAAATAAATACACACAAAATAAAATGATTCCCCCTATTTTTCCATACTTTCTGGGTTTCTGTCTTCCCGCCCAATTCCCATATTTTCCAATATTTTCCTGGGGATCGACGATTAATTGTGTCTGTATGTTTTTTCCCCTCCTGAGATTCTTCCGAGCCTGCGCAGCCCGCGCGCCTCCTCCGCCCTCCCCGGGACGGCCGCGGCCACGGTGGAGCATCGGTGGAAAAATAAAGCTGCGCGTGCGCTTCTTGACTTCCAGCCTCGGCCTCAATACGGCCCCGAGGCGGCTCAAGTAAAACAGGGCTAGGATCGGGATAAATCGCTCCAGAGCGTTCCGGAGCGCTCTCAGAGAGTTCCGGAACGCTCTGGAGCGGCCGCGGCGCCCAATACATCCTCCAAAGCCGCCGATTCTCAGAGATTTCGAGTTATCCCGATCCGATTTTGTCCCGATCTTCGCGTCGTTTTATCAAGGGCTCAAGGTCGTTCCAGGGGCAGGTCAAGAGTCAAGAGCACCCTGCCAAGGCGCGGCCGGCCTGGGGTGGCCGACAGGCCGAAGTCCCCCCACGCCCTGAGGAGCCAGATCGGCCTCCTGAAACACAGGAGGGCGCTCGAAACGTTTTTACCTGAAAAACATCAGAGGCGCACGCCAAAAGTTTATGACTTGGGCAAACGGTTCCTTCACTGCGTGGAGCTCCCCCTGTGTGCGTCTATCTGCATGGACCTTCCCGCCGTGAGCGTTCCAGCGCAAAGAGAATTCGAACATAAACGGGCTCGAGCAGACTGAAAGAACATCTGACTGCGGATGAGTTGGAGTGTGAATGAATCTCAGTAGTACGAGTGAGTCGATGCGCGTGTGTCTAAGCTTAGTGTAAGTATGTATGCACGTCCGTGGCCTGAGCATGGCTGAGCGTGACTGAATCGAAATGGCTACGCGATCGTTCCCTCCATGATAAAACAAATCATAGGGGCCTCATGTAAACGCCGTGCGAACCCCTTGCGCTTCGTTGGCTGGCCCAAGAGATCGCACGCAACGGTTTGACAGGGATACAGCCAACCAAGCCACATGAAGGAGAAACCACGACTGTAGGAACGTACGGAAACCACCTAGGACTGGAGTCACAAGAGAAAACAATATATAGGGACATCCGTAAAACACAAAAAGGTTTAGTGTCCCAAGGGGGAACCAACCTATAGAAAAATATGCAAGCCACAGAAGAAGAGCAAGCTATAGGAGCATACGTGAAACACAAAACGGTTCCGTGTCGCAGGAGAAGCCCATATCTATATGAACATACGCAGCCACTAGGATTGAAGCCAAGCCTGCCTGTGGCCTCCTGGGGCTGCCTGGAGCCTCTTGGGGCCTCCTGAGGCCTCCTGAAACCTTCTGGAGCCTCCTGGGGTGTCATGGGGCCATGTGGAACCTCCTGGAACCGCTTGGGGCCTCCTGGGGCCTCCTGGGGCTGCCTGGGGCCTCCTGAAGCATCTTTTGGAATACCCGTCCGGGACCCGTCCATCAGGAGATACCCGACCCGTAGGAGCATACGTACAACACATAGGATGGAGCCACAGGCAGGGGAGGGGCATTCTATAGGACCAACCATAAAACACTAAGAACTCGTGCCCCAAGAGAGGCCCAATCCACAGGAGCACAAATGTATCACCCAGGGATGGAGCCACAGGAGAGGGGCAATCTATAGGCACACGCGTAAGCACTAAGGATTCGTGCCCCAGGAGAGGCCCAATCTATAGGAACAGTGCAGGAAACTCAAAGGATTGGAGCCACGGGGGAGGGGCAACATATATATATATATATATATATATATCAGGATCATGAGTACAACACAAAAAGGACCCGTGTCCCAAGGGCGGCCCAAAATGTAATAACATAAGGACGCACCCAGGGTTGGAGCCACGAGGGAGGCGCAATCTATAAGGACACACGCATAACACCGAGGATTCGACCTGAACGCAGGCGAGTCTGGCTACCAAAACCAGCAAATCGCTGGAGACATCCTCGCAATCGACCCCTGGGACGCGACAGCCAGCGCCTCGCCCGAGACATCCTCAACATCTGCTCCGAAAGCGGAAGATGTCGGGGCGGTAAAACAGGCACGCCGCTCGAGGCATCCTCGCAGCCTGGGCGCGAACGGAGGAGTGAAGTACCTCCTGGCAGCTCCCCCTTCGGCGTGCTGAAACATATACCTCGCCAAAGAAATCCTCGAGCCTGGCAACCAAACCAAGCAAACCGCTCGAGCCGCTCTCGCAATCTGGGCCCCCCTCCCTTGGATGCGAACCCCAGCGCCGTGGAGGGCGAAGCAAAAAACGCTGCACTCTACTCGCCACGTGGCACCGCAGTACAGTCGGGCTTGATTGGAGAGGACACGCGAGAGGACACGAGACCTTTCCGAGGGCCACGTTGCCGCAGAAATGCAGGAGGCATGGATCGCCAGACACAGGACACGAATGCACCCGTGATCTGGCAGGGTCGACCTACTATTATGTCGGGCGTGTCCCCCTACAGGGGGATTTTCGACGAAACAATAAAACAAATACTCCAAAAATACCCCAAGATGGTCAAAGCATACTCCAAAAATAGTCCCCAGACTATGTTTGGACTATTGTTTGACAATTTTGGGGAGTATTTCTTATGTTTCGTCGAAAATCCCCATGTATGGGGGACAGGCCCGACTTGCACCTGCTGATCCGGGGCGCCTGCAGGGGCGCGCGCCCGATCTCCGGGAAGCCCGCCTGCCCCCCGGCAGCCTTCTCAGAGGAGCTTCCGGGGCGAGAAGCAGCAGGAGGAGGAGGAGGAGGATGAGGAGGAGAGAGAGGGAGGAGGGAGGGAGGGAGGGAGGGAGGGAGGGAGGGAGGAGGAGGAGGAGGAGGGAAAGAGGAGGAGGAGGAGGAGAAGGGGAGGGAAGAGGAGGAAGAGGAGGAGGAGGAGGAGAGGGAAGAGGAGGAGGAGGAGGAGGAGGAGGCTTTTCGAGCGGGGCGCAGCCAACGAAAGGCCAAGGATTGAACGATGAGGCAAGGATGCAAAGGTACCCTTGGGAAGGTTGCCCATCCTTACCATGCGGGTTGACTGTAAGCCGTGCGACGCGCACATGGGCAGTGGAAGGGAGCTAGCGAAAACGGCTGTACTCTCGCGCCGTGCTCTTCCAGACGCGTGCCCGAGTGTAAGCATGGTGAAAAGCACGGCGAACAAACGTCTTCTGCACGTTTGTTTCTGATTTCGAGATCTTCCGCGCGAGTCGCCCGCCTTGACAGGCTCCGAGTTCTTTATTCTAGAGCAGGCCTGCGCGGGCCGATGTGTGCGTGTGCGGAGCGGCGACGTCACGGAGCGGAACACACTGCTTTTTCTTCGACATGTCACGCAGCAACGCGCGGGGAGCCAGACAACAGAAACTACTTTGGCCTGCTCGTCACGTGGCACCACCGTCGAGCGAACGAATATGAATATCCTGCTACTCGCCACGTTGCCACGCTGGGGAAAGCGAGACATAGCCCTCCACTCTACTCGCCAAGTGTCAAAGCTTTGGGGAGGACAAACGAAGACTCCCGTTTTCTACTACGAGCGTGGAAACGCAGCACGGGAAACAAGCCCATTCACCTGGACTCGTCGCGCGGTAGCGCCCGGGGGGCGCACAAGATAGTCCACTCGACGCCCTGATTTTGAAAACGTCCAGCACGCATACTGCACTTGGAGAGGAGTACTCTGTGAGACTGTCGTCGCCGAGAGGCCGCGGAGCAGGAGTACAGAAGGCGAAAGGAGAAGCAGAGAAGGAAGAGAAGGAAGCAGAGTTCCCGAATTGGCCGATCGTAGCTGTGTTTCGCACACCTGCGGAACTCCTGGATTCGGCTCGAATTCCGGGTTCCGGGTCTCGAGTTCCAAACTTCGAGGCTAATTCCGGGTGTCGCGTTCGAGGCGAACTCCTGGTCAGGACCGAACGGGTTCCAGGCTTGGGGCCGATTCCCTGGTTGAGCTCTCAACCTGACGCTACCAGATCCCAGCCTTTCCCAATCCCGCCCCTCCCCCCGGGAAACAAAGAAACGCTTTCTTCGGGGTCTACGCTGGCCCATAGGAGAGAGTTCGGTGGCAACTCATGGGAGCCACCCATACCATCTTGTCGGTTCTTGCGAATCGACGCTCGTCGACGCAAAATCGATGCTAATCGATGCTAAATCGACGCTCATCGACGCTAGCCGACTCTAAACCGGCGTTATCTCATCGACTCCCAGACGCGAATCGACGCTAGTCGACGCTGAAAACGGAATTCAGAAGGCATACCCATACCAGGCCCCCATGACTTGCCACCGAAAGAAAGGGAGGGAAAGGAGAGGAGCCTGGGGCCCAAAGTCTCAGGGCCTGCCAGCTCTTGGCGAGAACTACGCTGCCGATGTGACGGTTGCGCCCATCTCTCCCCCCCTCCAGGTGGAGGGGTGGGGGCCGGCCTTCCTCGCGCCTTCCCTCTTGGCATTTGCAAGCCGACTTTGGACGGAAAATTAGAACTAGTCAAAGAAAGCTCCAAACATTTTCAAACATGGTCAAAAGATACTCCCCAGAATACTTCGTTGGACCATTTTTGAATATTCCCCCTGTAGAGGGACAGGCCCGACTTGAGGGGAGGAGCAAAAGAAGGATGAGGAGGAGGAGGAGGAGCAGGAGGAGGAGGAGGAGGGGAGGAGGAGCAGCGACATCGAGGAGGAGGAGGAGGAGGAGGAGGAGGAGGATATGCTCCTCCTGGGGAGGCAGTCCGTGGACGGTTGGGGGTCGACGCGCTCCCCCCGTCCTCCCCGCGGCCGCTGCCCCCCGCCGAGCGAGGGCGGCGGCCGTCTCGCCGGCCGCCCGCCACGTGGGGGCACCCCCTGGGGCAGGGGAGTGCCCCACTCGCCGTCGCTCGGACGCCCATTTCCCGTGCATGTGCTCGGTTTCGCGCGTGTCTTTTTTTTGTTGTTGCTCGATGGTCCAGGATGGTCTTCGATGGTTCCCGCCGAAAAAAAACCATGCACACGTCCGAGCGATGCCAAGCCCGTGTGGTGCGCGGCTGGCCAATCGTGGCGTGCGCTGCGGCATAACTGCACAGAGGCCAGCGAGGTGTCTGGGCGCTTCGGCGCTGGAAGGTCATCATCATCATCATCATCATCATCATCATCACCACCACAACCATCATCAGCAGCAGCATCGTCGTTATCATCATCCGCATCATCATCATTATTATTATCAGCATCACAATCATTATCACCGTCATCAGCAGCAGCATCATCATCCATCATCCACCATCATCATGATCACCATTACCATCCTCATCCTCATCCTCAACCTCATCCCCATTATCCTCACCAACAGCATCAACACCATCATCACAATCATCATCCTCATCGGATGATTCATCATCGTCGACATGCAAACATAAGATCTCGAAACTCCGCGCGGGCCCGTGACTTCCTACGCATACGTCCCTGCCCGTCCCCCTCGTGCCACAGCTTGCGTGCCCGGGCTTGGCCGCCCCGCGCCCCCCTGAAGCCGCGCACCAGAGGCCACTCCGGTGAAGGGTCACTCTCACGTGCAGCCGACCCCCCCTTCTAGGGCTCCCGACTTCGCGCTTCGCGCTCCGCGAAGCGCGAATCACTTCGCGCCCTTGCGCCGCCCCCCAAAGGGAGAAGAGGAGGGCGAGGAGGAGGGGAAGAAGGAACGGAGACCGCGAAGCGCGAACAACTTCGCGCCCTCGCGGGAGCCCTTGCACTTCCGACGATGCGATGGCTGTCGGCCGGCATTCTGTCGTAGGCGACTTCGTCGGACCCCTCGATTCCATCCCTCGTGGGCGATCTTGTCGGACCCCCCCGGCCATCAACACGGGTCCGGGAAGAAGACCTCCCCCCCGGGGAAAGGCAATCGGCACCTCCGGGGCCAAGACTTGGACAAGCCAGACCGGCGAAGATCAGGATAAGAACCCTCTGCATGCTAATAACAAATCGGGGATGGGGCGACCAGCCTTCCGACGGGACGTCTCCCCCCCCCCCAACGCCGCTCCACGCGCGTCAAAAATTCCCACCCACCCCCAATTCCCCCCCTTCCGACGGCACGCGCCCGTCCCCCCCGAGCCCAATGGGGGAGGGGGGGGGGAAGGGTGCGATGCCATCCTGAGAAGGTGGGGGACGGCTTCCTGGAAGGCGGGGGCTTCCGAGAGCCACTCTTAAGCCGGGCAGGGCTTCGGAGAAGCCGATGGCCTGCCAAGAAGCCCCCTGGCTTTCCGCGAAGGTCGCCCCCTCTCCTCCTCCACCCCGTGTCCTTTCATGAGCATCCCCTCCCTGCCGCACCCCGAGGCGCGTCGGAAGGGCGGGGCTGGGCGATCTGCCCGAGACTTCCTCTCACCGCTTGTGATCCTCACGCTGGGGATCTGCAGCAGCTTCCTCCCTCCTCCTCCCTCCTCCTCCCTCCTCCTTCCTCCTCCTCCCTCCTCCTCCCTCCTCCCTCTCCTCCTCCTCCTCCTCCTCCTCCGGATGCAGGGCGGATCTTTTTGAAAATGTGGCTCTCGCCACCGCGCCGCGCACTCCGCCCGAAACGCTCGCAGGTCCCACGGATGGCAGGAGGGCCATTCTCAGAGCGTGGCTCCCGCTCGAGCGCCGCGTGCACTCTCGCCTTACGAGTCCGCAAAAACTTCCCGCGTGGAGGGCGGCACCCCTTCTGACAATGTGGCTCTCGCCCCAGCCACGCGAAAGTCCACAACAGGTTCAATGATTATTATGGCTGGCGTCCCCAGATCTTGTGTTTCGGCACGATGTAGGGCTGTGAGGGCGCAAATGTCATATCGATTCGCGGCGCTGAACTCCCAGGACTGGCGTTCTGGCATCGTGAGGACGCGACAGCACCGTTGATTCGCGGCGTTCGAATCCCAGAAATAACCTTCTCGCGTGGTACAGGATTTGCAGGCGGTTGTCTTCCAACGGGGCACTTCCCTCAGTGCAGACGGACCCCGCAGTGACCTATGGGGAGAGAACTTGGAGGAAAGATGTATTCTAACACCCTTGATGGGCCTTGGGTTTGCACACAGGTTGTTTGACATTGATCAGGCATGGAAGCTGTGTTTGTTGCGCCCTAGCAAGAAACAAGCAGCAAGGCCGCCAGATGCGAAGTACGAGACGGATTGGGAAGGGCGAGCGCAGTGGGATCAAGAAAGGCACCATGTACAAACAATACAAGCAGACCCGACAGGGCACAGAGTATGCGCTCGCTCTGGAGCAAAGAAGTGAGGTAGAGTCAGCTCCCGTCCTCCCTAAACTCCTTCTCAACGCATACAAGAAGGAACGGACTAAGGGAGATCGAGATACTCGCACAAGATACGGTGTAGAGTTTTGTTCGCCTGCATAGAGATCGGTGCGGGCGCCCATGGGTCAATGCCACAGGGGGGGCCAGGAAGCTGTAAACCTGATACTGTGTGTGTCAGGTTAGGCACCCCCACAGCTCAAGGTGTAATGCGAAATTGAATGTGTGCAGCTGGGTGAAGGTGAAAAGAATCACCAAGCAATAAGCGCTGTGACAGTTGGAGAATGGCTGTGTGCAACTTGTAGGCAACTGAAGTTTGAGGTTGTGAAGGGCCTCCGTCACTGGGTGTCCACAGTAGGGCAGTCGCCCCCCGCCGACGGCCAACCTGGCGGAGTGCTCCGCCTCCCCCCCAATCGATGACCGATGGCACCACCCCAGAACCCAACCAACTCCGATTCCGACCCTTCTGTATGGTCAGACTCAGCATCGCGAGGAGTGTTGCTGGCTGCAGTTGCCCTTATTGGGCTGGCTGGAAAGAGCAATCTGCAACGCAAGTGCTGGCGGCGGCTGAAGATTAGCAGTGAAGAAAAGTTATCGGCTGTAGCTGCCATGATACAGGCTGGCCAGGCCGGTGCTGGCTGGGCCGTTTAAAAGGTGTGTGGGCGGCTGGGCCGAGCATTAGAATCTTGCAGAGGCTGGCACATGATTAACTATGGCTGGCCTGTGATGTCCTTTGCAATATCTGATCCCCCTCCCCATTGCCCATTGCGGGCTCCTCCTCAAACCGCCCCTTCAATCTCACAAGTGCAGGCGACAGCAGCCGCATCCCACGAGGAACGACATCGTGCAAAACTGCCGAGTCGGCCTGTGCGGCCGAGGCGGGCTACGGAAACTGGCCCAGGCTGGCACGGAGCCTGGCTGGCCTGTTGCTGCTGCTCTCGGTACTGGAACTGGCTCGCCTGCCGCCGGCGATGCAGAAGAGGGCATGGCTATAGCGGCAAGGAAGGCCTCCACGGCCCCCCCATGCGGACCACCCCGCCGCCGACCCACCCCTGCGAAAATAGCGCAGCTGGACTCTGGAGCAAAGCCGGCAGTGTCCGGCATTGCCTGGCACAGTGTGACGGCAGGCGTGTGAGACATGGCAGGGCAGCCTCCTCCACCACGCGCTCTGCATCCGGCCAGCCCCCACGGACCCACAACTCCAACTAGCGCATGCCGCTGCCTCTGAAGCAGAGTCGGCAGCGTCAGAGAGTGCCGGGCAAAGTGGGCTAGCAAGCGTGTAAGCTGTGGCAGTGTAGCCTCTTCCGGCACCTCTCCTATGGCCAAGACTCCTGTAATCCAACAGTGAGGCGCTGCGCTCCAAGGCACACAAAGAACGGTAGCTGAGGCTGGCACAAGTCTTGCAGGCTGCCTTACGGCAGGAAGGCATAATTGAGAGACTCGTGCAATTCTAAGGATGCTCCCTAAGGTTTTCTCGATTCGCCCCGAACCTTCTCGGTGACTAGGCCATCGTGTTTGTTGTCCGTCTCCTTTCGGGATGAACAAGAAACCTTTAACCCTAAGACTGGTGGAAAGAAAAAACAATAGGATACCACAAGCATGCACAAGCGCGGGGAGAGAGAACAAAGCTGGGTTGCACCCAGTACTGAATAAGGATACTGAGTGCAACGCTTGTGAGTTGAGGAAGAAGAAGAAGCAGGCCAGCAATTGATGTCCATGTAGGAGTTGCCGCTCAGGAGGTAAAGTATCCCCAATATTATCCATCTTTCGGCTTCGGCGTTGGTCATGCTTTGTCCTCTGCTGTCGGAAATGTGGGTTTGAGCATTGATGGAGCTTTGAGCGCCATGGCGAGCTCGTCGCGGCGATCGGCCACCTGGTGGTGTAAGTTGCATGAAGCAACTTCTGCTAGGTTGTGATGGTGGTGTTGGTGTTGTTGGTGGTGTTGTAGGTACGTAGCTGCGGGTCAATAGCGTCGTCCAAGTACTGCATGTCGTACCATCCAGTGCGTACGTACTGGCACTGGTGTGGAGCCAGCTTGGCCGTCGAGCCTGGCTGGCGGAGCCCTGGGTGGACGTATGCATAAAAGGTCGCCTGTGTCTATGGTGTACGTCTCTTTGGTGGGATGTCCACAAGGGGATCTTGAGCTGGGGTGGTGGTGGGTGTATCAGACTGCGGGTGGCCCGATTGCCTGTGGTAGTCTGTGGTTTTGGAATCGCAGCTGTCATGGTTCTGTTTGGAAGTAGGTTTGCCTGCTGGTGTGTCGGCTTTTGTATCCCGAACTGGTGGTGGTGTAGTCTGGGAGTGGTCACTGCTGTCGCGTGGCGAACTTGGTGTAGGCGCGCCAATAATTCCGACAAAGGTGGGCCATAATAGTTCTGCCGTCCCGTGTAGGTTAACCGCCCAGTCGCCCGTCTGGCAGGGGTGGATCCATCCCGAGACTGCAGTTAATACTTGGGTAGTACGCGCATCAGCTGCACTAGTGTTCGTCTGCATTGTATTGCAAAGTTACTGGCTGAAAGGCGTGACCGCCAGTCTGAAATCATCGTCTCGCGTGTACAGAAGCGCCATGTCGTCCAATGGCGTGCCCAGTATTTGCTTTGGTGCATCTAACGGTTTGGGAAATGCAGTGATAAGTCCGTGTCAACGTGACTGGCTTCTTTGAGTACCAAGTATGCGGCTGGCTCCGTGGGTGGGAGTTGGTAGCGCGACATTGGTGTAGTAGCCATGCCTGGCCAAAACCGGTGGGTCCGGAAGTAAGTACGGGTAGGAGTTGCTGATGACGCGGTTTGATATGTATGTCGAAGTACCTGTGCCACGTGTTCATCAGCATGTGGTTGTTTGGATACATCCCCAGGCCAAAAGTTCGTTCCTCTTGGACTAAAAATACGACAACATCAAAGGGTCCAATTGGATCCCTGTTCGGGTGTGGGGGAATTTTGTGGATCTTATTTCTGTGTTGCGCGGATCCAACTGCCTGTGTGTGAAAAGCGATGGATCCATGTATTTCCCGGAAACAAATATACAATAACAATTAACATCCGGGAACCAGGCGAAATTGGATCCGCGGAGCACCGCGAGTGAAGCACCATGCTATCCACGGAACTGTGGATCTGCGGACCAATGTTATGACTCTACGGGGGAAGGGGGGGTCTTCCCACGATGAAGAGGGGAAGGACGAGGGAAAAGGTAAGAGGAGGTGGGAGGAGAACAGAGGGGACGCAAGGGGGGAAGGAGGAGGAATAATCAGGGAAGAGAAGGGGGGAGGAGGAAGGAAAAGGAAAAGGAGGATGAGGGAGGAGGAAGTAGAGAGGAGGGAGGCGGACGGACGAAGGAAAAAGGAGGAGGACGGAGGAGGCGGGAGGAGGAGGGGGGAAGTGGGAGAAGGAGGAGGAGGAGAGGAATGGATGAGGGAGGGCGAGGACACACAAGCAAAGTGTCCACATCGGAAGCTCGAGCGCCACAGCGGGCCCGGCCACGTCCCTTCACTTTTCCCATAACATGTGGTTGTGCTCACCTGAACGGCGCGTCGCTTCCAACATGTTGGGCTCAAGAGGAATATCTTTCGGCCTGCGGAAATGTGATTTCGAACTGCGTCTCCCCCGCCAACACCATTGCGTGGGAGTGCGAGATGGGCGCTAAACCTTTCAGTGGGATTTCGGACTGCGTCCCCCCCGCCAACGCCCCTGCGTGGAAGTGCGAGAGGGGCGTTCAATCCTTAGTGGGATTTCGAACTGCGTCTCCCCCGCCAACACCCCTGCGTGGGATTTCGAACTGCGCCCCCCCCCGCCAACACCCCTGCGTGGAAGAACGAGAAGGATGCTAAATCCTGCATGGGATTTCGAACTGCGTCTCCCCCGCCAACACCACTGCGTGGGAGTGCGAGATGGGTGCTAAACCTTTTCAGTGGGATTTTGGACTGCGTCTCCCCCGCCAACGCCCCCGCGTGGAAGTTCGTGAGGGGTGTTCAATCCTTAGTTGGATTTCGAACTGCGTCTCCCCCGCCAACACCCCTGCGTGGGATTTCGAGATGCGCCTCCCCCGCCAACACCCCCGCGTGGAAGTGCGAGAAGGGTGCTAAATCCTGCACGGGGTTTCGAACTGCGTCTCCCCCGCCAACACCACTGCGTGGGAGTGCGAGATGGGTGCTAAACCTTTTCAGTGGGATTTCGGACTGTGTCTCCCCCGCCAGCGCCCCTGCGTGGAAGTGCGAGAGGGGTGTTCAATCCTTAGTGGGATTTCGAACTGCGTCTCCCCCGCCAACGCCTTTGCGTGGGATTTCGAACTGCGCCTCCCCCACCAACACCCCTGCGTGGAAATGCGAGAAGGGTGCTAAATCCTGCACGGGTTTTCGAACTGCGTCTCCCCCGCCAACACCATTGCGTGGGAGTGCGAGATGGGTGCTAAACCTTTCAGTGGGATTTCGGACTGCGTCTCCCCCGCCAACGCCCCTGCGTGGAAGTGCGAGAGGGGCGTTCAATCCTTAGTGGGATTTCCAACTGCGTCTCCCCCGCCAACACCCCTGCGTGGGATTTCGAACTGCGCCCCCCCCCGCCAACACCCCTGCGTGGAAGAACGAGAAGGGTGCTAAATCCTGCATGGGATTTCGAACTGCGTCTCCCCCGCCAACACCATTGCGTGGGAGTGCGAGATGGGTGCTAAACCTTTCAGTGGGATTTCGGACTGCGTCTCCCCCGCCAACGCCCCTGCGTGGAAGTGCGAGAGGGGCGTTCAATCCTTAGTGGGATTTCCAACTGCGTCTCCCCCGCCAACACCCCTGCGTGGGATTTCGAACTGCGCCCCCCCCCGCCAACACCCCTGCGTGGAAGAACGAGAAGGGTGCTAAATCCTGCATGGGATTTCGAACTGCGTCTCCCCCGCCAACACCATTGCGTGGGAGTGCGAGATGGGTGCTAAACCTTTCAGTGGGATTTCGGACTGCGTCTCCCCCGCCAACGCCCCTGCGTGGAAGTGCGAGAGGGGCGTTCAATCCTCAGTGGGATTTCGAAGTGCGTCTCCCCCGCCAACAGCCCTGCGTGGGATTAAGAACTGCGCCTCCCCCGCCAACACCCCTGCGCGGAAGTGCGAGAAGGGCGCTAAACCCTGCATCCCCAGCCCGAAAGATGTTTCCTCTTGGACTAAAAAATTGACAATATCAAAGGGTCCAAATCGATCCCTGTTCGGGTGTGGGAGAGTTTCGCGGATCCTATTTATGTGCTGCGCGGATCCAATTGCCTGTATGTGAAAAACGATGGATCCATTTATTTCCCGGGAACAAATATATAATAAGAATTAACATCTGGGACTCAGGGGAAATTGGATCCGCGGAGCACCGCAAGTGAAGCATCATGCTTTCCACGGAACTGTGGATCTGCAGACCAATGTTGTGATTCTACGGGGGAGGGATGTCTTCCCAAGATGAAGAGGGGAAGGACGAGGGAGGAGGTAAGAGGAGGTGGGAGGAGAACAGAGGGGACGCAAGGGGGGGGAGAGGAGGAATAATCAGGGAAGAGACGGGGGGAGGAGGAAGGAAAAGGTGAGGGAGGATGAGGGAGGAGGAAGGAGAGAGGAGGGAGGCGGACGGACGAAGGATGAAGGATGAGGAGGGAGGAGGCGGGAGGAGGAGGGGGGCAGTGGGAGGAGGAGGAGGAGAGGAAGGGATGAGGGAGGGCCAGGACACACAAGCAAAGTGTCCACATCGGAAGCTCGAGCGCCACAGCGGGCCCGGCCACCTCCCTTCACTTTTCCCATAACATGTGGTTGTGCTCACCTGAACGGCGCGTCGCTTCTGACATGTTGGGCTCAAGAGGAAAATCGTTCGGCCTGCGGAAGTATGTAAAAGTGCAGATGTTGCCATCTTCGTTGTGATAGACTGTATCATGCCGACTGTCTCGTCAATTGTCTCGTCCGGACCTGGGTCTGAAAGTAGTGACTCCAATGTGAAAGGCTTGGTGATGTATCCGTAGTCGCCTTTGTCGCCGTTTTCCCCCTCCTCGTCCCCTCCTCGTCCTTGTCGCCCTCGTCCTCTTCTTCCACCTCCTCCTCCTCCTCCTCCTCCTCCTCCTCCTCCTCCTCTTCCTCTTCCTCTTCCTCCTCCTCCTCCTCCACCTCCTCCACGAGGACGAGGACGAGCACGAGCCAGGCCCACTTCGCAGCCTGGTGTACCAGCTCGAGGCCAGGATGCGCGCGGTCGAGCACATGGGGTTCGTCAGCGTGCTGCTGGATCGCAACCACCCGTGCATCGTGGAGAGCAACGCGGCGTTCCAGCGGTTTCTCACAGACAAGAAGAACCACCCGGAGGAGGATCGTGGCACGCCAGCGTGCCAGAGTGCTTTCGCAGTTCTAGACGCTTTGCACAGCTACAACTACAAGGACACCTCACAGCGTCGGGCCGCCTGCGGGATGTGCATCGCCCGCCTGATGAAGATGATCGAGCACGGCGGCCCGACCATTGCACAGACGTGGATCACCGAGATGGTCGCGAGCCCCACATTCGACCAGCCTGGCAAGACGCAGAAGTCACGCCTTACTTTCAACCTCAAAGGCCAGATCCTCATGGCCACGCAGGTGGCAGACCACGAGAAGCTCATGGCGGCCATCGAGGGCGGAGACGACACGATCAAGCAGGTGAGCCCCACGGAGATGCCCACGACGATCCTCAACATGCCAGGCTACCTGATGGACATCAACCTGCTGCTCGCCGAGCAGATGCGCGCGGCGGGCGGCCGCCACCTAGTCAACAAGGCGCCGCGCGGCAACATGGCCAGGAAGCTCGGCGGCGGCAAGGGCAAGGGCCGCCAGAAGTAGGTAGAACACGCGATGCAGCAGTCACGTATCATAGTGTACGCCCGCCGCCAGGCCTTGAGAGCGTCTCCGCTCCTGCCAGGGACCCTGGACCTCCTCCCCCTCCTCCTCGCCGCCTGTTTGGACCCGCCTCGCACTCGGCGAGTCAGAACGCTCCCGACCCTGGCACTCAGGAACCCGACCCCTTCGAAGCCGAAGAGGACGTCGCCCGCGAAATGCACTCACCTTAGGATATATATTAGCGCTGCTTGGTGCTGCGAGCAACAGTCCTCCAGATCACTCCCACTTGATGGGCGCCTCACACGTGCGCCCCCCGTGCGGGCGCCAACAGGGGCGCATCCGCCCGTGCCTCCGTTTCATCGGCACGGCAGGCTCCAGAACGATGTGGAGCGAGAGAGGGGCGAGGCAATGGCCACCGCCCCAACCCAGAGCACATATGACCAGGCATGGATCGTTGCTTGAATGGGTTCGAGACGAGACGAGACTCCACCTCCTCCTCCTCCTCCTCCTCCTCGCGCCGCTTCGTCGCGCCGCCACCACCTGGCGCGCAGCTCACTCTGCGCCCGCTCCTGCGCCTCCTGCAGCGCCCGGAGGCCCTCGTCCAGCCTCGCCTCCGTGGCTCGAGCCGCCCTGCCCACGCCGTCGAGGCCTCGCCGGGGCGACGGCAGCCGTGCTGGGGACAGGGACGGGCGGCACCAGCACCAACACCAGCAGGGCGAGCAGCGCTCGAGACCTCCCCAGCCTCCAGCTCGGGGAGGCACCGTGGACCTCCTCGCTGGAGGTGGCCCCCCTGGTGTTGGTGTCGCTTCTCCCCCCTCCGACGTGCGGGCAGCCCGGCCCTGGCCACGCCCGCCTTTGGCCCAGGACCGGTGCACAGCCAAACCTGGGCTGCGCTAAGCGTCGGTCGAACAGAACCGCGGCCGCGGCATCCGCGCCTCCACGCCGCCCTCACTGGGCGAGCCCTGGCTTTGCCACAGGACTCGCCCCAAGACCAAGGGGCCTTCCCGATCGAGCCAAACCTGATGTCAATCACCCCCCCGTCCCAGTCACGGCCGGAACTGCAGTCGGCAGGTATCACAAGGACGCGCGATAAAGTTGCAAGGGCCTTGGACGCCCGTATCAAGGCTTTTCGAGCGGGGCGCGGCCAGCGAAAGTGGCCTAGGATGGACGAGGAGGCAAGGCTGCAAGGGTACCTTGGACATGTTGCCCATCCTTACTATGTGGGTTGATTGTAGAACCGAAGACCACCCTTCAAAAAGATGAGATTCTCCGCTGGCCAACATGAAGAACATTCGAGGGTACCCTCCCCCTGGATGCAAAAGAACACCCAACAAACATGAAAAACATGGGGGTACCCTCCCCGAACCAGCCTCGATCTTATACCTCGGTCCGGCCGTACGGTGAGGGCCTTGGATAGAGAACCTGTGGATAAAGAATCCAAGGTCATGGAACTCCAATCGTGGATTTGCCAGGGGTATCGCCGCCGCCCTCTTCAGGCTCCCTGGTCTGGAGCGTCCTGGGCATGTTCGATAAACGATGCCCCTTATCCGTGGGGTCACGGCCCTGGGGCCCGGACCGCGAGGCCGCGAATAGGAACGAATGAGCGAACAACCGTACGCCGTACAGTCGGGGCGCTGACCTAATGAACCCTGAATAAGGAACGAGGCCCCTTTTCTCCAGAAGTTGAACTTCGATTTCCCTTCGAAAACCTAAGGAAAACCTGAGGCAAACGATGAAACAATCAAGGAACACCGAGCCCCTCCCCAACGAGAAGGGTTCTTTCTTCAAGGCCCCAACTGTAAGCGCGAGGCCGCGGATACGGACATGCTTTTCGCCGACGGGCAAAATCAAACCCGATGAGAGCCCCCCCCGCTCCAAGTACCCGCCGCTCCAATTACCGGCACCTTGGTGCGCGTCCGCTTGGATGTACTACAAGTGTGAGCGGCTTGGACCCACGATGAGGATGCAAGCTCCCAAGTTGGAGCTTGCCTGAGTCGGCGAACAACTGGCAGAAGAGGCAAGGATGCAGGGGTACATCCTGACAAGCTGCTGGTCCTATTGACAAGCTGCTGGTCCTGCTGTGGGGTCTGACTGTGCACGCCCTCATCGCTTGCTCAAAATGGGCAACTATGGGACGCGCAGGGACGTACTAATACTGAGACTGTATTTGAGCAGGGACCGACCGTCCCCGCATTCTCATAGTCCTACAAAGAACCCAAACATGTTCTCATAACAAAAACGATGTTCTTACAACATGAACCAGATGTGTGAACACAAGACAGTCCCAGCCAGAAATGTTCTAAGAACATGTCGTGGAAACCACAAAAAGGTTGTTAGAACATTGTGGTAGGGCTATAGGCACGCAGGGACGCTTCGCCACTGTTTGATGTATGTCTTCTTTGGAGGCACGCGTCCGACCCGAAGATGTGGTATACCCGTCGTGCAGGAGTTCGCTTCCCGAGCGGCGTGGCCAGAAAGCGCCCGCGACGTCGCACACACCATAATCATAAGATTCCTCGCGGCGGGCGTCGCCCCATGGCTTGCCGTCGCTCGGACGTCCATTTCTTGTGCATTTGTTGGTTTCGTGCGTGTTTTTTTTGCTCGATGGTCCAGGATGGTCCAGGATGGTCCTCGATGGTTCTCGCCGAGAAAAAATGCACACGTCCGAGCGATGCCGAGCGTGGGGGGGACCGACGCGCACATCGCCGTAACTTGCTGCTGCGATGCCGAAGATATGCACCGAGCCCATCAGACTTCGCCCCTCGCGCCCCGCGCGCCACGGGGCGCGCTTCCCGGAAGGGGAACCGGGACACACAAATAAATAGACACGAATAGCCAAACTCCCAATATGTTCCCATGGTTTCTGAGTTCTTGTCTTCCCCCCACATCTTCCCACACTTGCTGGGGGGTCGACGATTAATTAATTGTGTCTGTGTGTTTCTTCCCCCTCCTGATATATGCACCGAGCCCATCAGCCCTCCCCCCTCGCGCCTCGCGCGCCACGGGGCGCGCCTCCCTCGCGCCCCGCGCCGCCCCTGGGGAAGACCCGGTCGGCGGCCCGAGCCGGGGCGCTCGCACCGGTGGGCAGCTTCGCGCCCCGTGGCGCGACCCAGCGACGCCGAGCCCGGGCCGAGGATGGGCATGGCTCAAATCGGGCGTGTCCGGGGGTTTCCGACGAACAATGACCAATACTCACACAAATACCCCAACAGGGTCAACAAAAATACTCCAAAAAAAAAAAGTCCCTGGACTACTTGTGGACTATTCTTGAATATCCCCCCTGTAGAGGGACGAACCCGACTTAAGGCATGGTCTGGGCCGGTGCGCCGCGCGTGCGGATCTCGTCGCCCGGGGCCTCTGCCGAGCTCCTCGTCGGCGCTCTGCAGGCGCGCCGCCACGGCCTCGAGGCCGCACGCTGCGGCAACGGAGCCGGACGACCGGCCGAGCCGACCACGAAACCAAAACCGACCGACGCCGAGAGGCCGCAGGCAGCCCAGGAGGGTCCTCCTCCTCCTCCCCCTCCTCCTCTTCCTCCTCCTCCTCACCCTCCACCTCCTCCTTTTCCTCTTCCTCCTCCTCCTCCTCCTCCTCCTCCTCCGCCGCCTCCTCTCCTCCTACCCCCCCTCGCGTCCTCCTTTTCCCCTCCTTCTTCCTCCTCCTTTTCCTCCTCCTCCTTTTCCTCCTCCTCCTCCTCCTCCTCCTCCTCCTCCCCGTGCTCCAGTGTTCCAGCTGCAACCCAGATCACACATGAATGCATGCTAGGGTAAAGGAAGAAAGAGCGACGCACCAGAGAGAGGCTCGGGGCGGTCCCAGACGAACGCCCGCCCCTGGCAGCACTCTTTGGCGCAGCTTCCGCAGCTCTGCGAGCTGCTTGGCTGGCCTGCAGGGTCCTGAGAGCCACTGGCCGACCTTCGTGGAGGCACAACCTCCGCACCTGCTGACCAAATTGCAAGCATCTCGGGTCCTTCAACCCAAGAAAGGAAGAGAGCATGGCCCTGAAAATCGTCTCTCTCTCTCTCTCTCTCTTTTTTTTCTCTCTCTCTCTCTCTCTCTCTCTCTCTTTCTGCGAACATACGGAGCGAGTCGTTCACTCCTCTGCACGGCCCCGAACTCTCAACCCCCGACCTCTCGAGCAGCGCCTGCACCGCCATTTACTCGTCGAGCTCCACCACACGAACTCATGACGGGGAGGGGGGTCGGGTCGGGGCTTCCTCTCACAAAGTTGTCCGTCGAACTGGCCAAACTGCTCTTGAATGGGGATCCGCTCCTCCTCCCCATCCTCCTCCTCCTCCCTTCCTCCTCCTCCTCCTCCTCCTCCTCCTCCTCCTTCGCAGCGACGCAGCAGCGGCACGACAACCGAGCGAGCCGACTCGACCAAGCGTTACCGACTGCAGAACCGACCGAGCCGCGGCAACCGCTGGGCCTCAAGGGTCTTCACGGACGTGCCAAACCGCTGGACCTCGTCAGCGAGCCTGCGGTCGACGCCCGAGATCTTCTCGTTGAGCGCTGCCTTGGCGGCCTCTCGGCAACGGCACGCAGGGGGCAACTCTCCAGGCGACTGTGGATCTCGGTGCGCGGGGGGGGGGGGGGGGGCAACGCCACACGCGTAGGCCCGTGCTGAAGGAACCCTTGCCCCCTCCGGCAATTCTCAGATCGACACCTCCAGGTTAGATTTCTGAAGACTCGGCCCAGGCTCAGAAACCCAAAGATGTCTGCAGCCAAGTGAACCCCAGCGGGGGTGTCCAAGACCCCTGCAAAGAGTGGACCGCCAGGGGTAGGGTCCGCAAGTGGTCGCACATCAGAACGTGCAGTGACGCCATTGCCCACCGAAGCCCTTGGACAAGACGCTGCCGATGTAAGGAGGGCCGGCACAGGCTGCGCGCAATCGGTGAAGTGATCGGGATAGTTTCAAATGCCGGTACTACCGAACAAGCTGGACCAGGACATCCAACATGCCTCGTAACCATTGTGTTCAAGACGGCGGCACGAACAGAACAATGACTGCAACATACCCAGAATAAACCCGGACGTGGGCCCTAATTTCTTGCAACAGACCCCTACGTAAATCTGGACAACATCCGGATCTTGTAGCGCAGCCCAAGAATCCTGCACTGGATGGCCAAATCTTACTTTGCGGGTGAACTTAAAGTTTGGCCGACATGCCAATGTCCTGGTAAGCCGGTGTCCTGGGCCCCGGGGGCCTAATCAATACCCATGGCCGCTTCCGGAAGCTCCACATGCAACAACAAACACAATATTTGAGGGAGGCAACTTGTAGTTCCGCCGGCTTCCAGTGGCTTCCCTTGCTTCAGAATGCTGCGCCCAAGAACCCTCAACCATGACACTTCGTGTGGGGCCTACACTACACCAAAACCTGAAGAATTCGGCGCCTCCTCCTCCTCCTCCTCCTCCTCCTCCTCCTCCTCCTCCTCCTCCCCCTCCTCCTCCCCCTCCTCTTCCTCCTCCTCAGAGCGAGGCCGCCCCCACCGGCGGAAGGCCAGCGGGAGCCGGCGGGAGCCGCTCCCACGGTGCCGCCACCCCCGAGGCAGGGGCGCCTCACGGTGCCGCTCTCACGGTTATGATTCCTCCTCCTCATCCTCCTCCCCCTCCTCCTCCTCCTCCTCCTCCTCCTCGTCCTCCTCCTCCTCCTCCTCCTCTCCTCCTCGTCCGCCTCCTCTTCCCCGAAGTTTGGGTGTTGGCACTTTTGTTCATACACTCCTCCTCCTCCTCCTCCTCCTCCTCCTCCTCCTCCTCCTCCTCCTCCTCCTCCTCTTCCCCGAGGTCTGGGCGTTGGCGCTTTTATTCACACACTCCGGGTCTTCGCCCAGCGCTGGGCCCCGGGACCGTGCTGCACATCCCCGCGGCTCGAAGAACGACGCGACGGGAAAGTGGGTCTAGGAGGGCTCCGGTCGTGACTTCTCGCGACGTGTGCCTTGCTCCGCCACGTCGGATCGGAGCTCGGGGTTCCCTCTGTCTGCCCAGTGTTGAGAAGGGCCCAAAGAGACACACACAAATAAAACACGCACGTGCACAAGCCCCCGGATTCCCTACATTCTCTTACATCTCCTGGATTGTGCGTCCGCCCCCCCCCCCCCACCACTTCCTACATCTTCCTACTCTTCCTGGGCGTCGACGATTCGTTTTGTGTCTGTGTCTTGGTTCCCCTCCTGAGCTCTGTTTGACCAGTGTCGGTGAGGACGCCCCACGAGCACGGGGGACGGGGCAAAGAGAGAGAGAGCGGACGAGGACGAGGACGGGACCAAGGCGGCCCCGTGAGGTACTAACGGAGGCGCTGGGGATGGCGATGCTGCGACGATTTGCTGTTGCGAAGGTAGGGCAGGATGGGGCACAGGGGGGGGGGGGGGGGCAAGGAGATGAAGGAGGGATGAAGGGAGGGGTGAGGAGGGGGGAGTTAAGAGTAGGAAGACGAGTGAGGCGGAATGGACGAGGAGGGGAGAATGGAGGATGGAGAAGACAGGACGGTGGGAATCGGGAGGGAGGAGCCAAGACGACCCGCACATCCAGCAGTGCGCTTTTTCCAAACAGGTCCAGGCCCCGACGCCCTCCGCGGGGACGCCCAGTACCAAAGGAACGGCGTCGGGGTGGAACGAAAAAAACATGTCGTCGGAGATCTGGGAAAGGAGAGTCGGGGGCGTCCAAGAGCGGGTGCCGCAAATTATGGCCCGAGACACGTGCGCGGCCCAGGCGAGGGGGGGGGGGGGGGGCACATCGAAATGACATCCGGGGGTACGCCATGGCCCAGGTCGATGATTCTCAGAACGTGTGCTGAGTTAGCGTGTGTTTGTCCACCGAAGCCCTTCGGTAAGTTGAACGTTGTGTAAACGCACAGCTTCGCGCGCAACCGAGTCTCGGCACGCTGGTGGATCGCAGGTGCCGCACGCGAAGTGAAATGCGGACTTTGCGGCTGACTCAGATCAGATGGGCTGGAGGAACGCGTGTCCCTCGTGCGTCGCGGGAACCAAACTCTGCCACAGGCCGCGCAAATAACTGACGGAACTGACGGAACCGACGGAACGTTTACGTTACTGACAGGGGGACTCCGTCACTGACGGAAACGTTACGTCGGCAACGGAAAGTTACGTCGGCTTCT
The DNA here is from genome assembly GCA_963575745.1 of Prorocentrum cordatum. Lineage (NCBI taxonomy): Eukaryota > Dinophyceae > Prorocentrales > Prorocentraceae > Prorocentrum > Prorocentrum cordatum. The sequence goes on from CAUYUJ010014485.1 coordinate 397,413, forward strand.
CTGAACGACCGAGAACACGATTCTATGTCTACGTCAACAACCACCCTTACTGATGGAAAAAGGGTTACTTCAGTAACGGATGATTGCGTCGGTAATGTGCACCAGCTGTCGGCGGAGTACTGGCGAGGGGCAGAAGCGGGGAAGAGGAGAGAGGGGATTAAGGAGGCGGAAGAACTAAGAGGACAAGGACGTGAACAGGAGGTGAGGGTCAATGTTTGAGCAAGGGCAAGAGGCAAGCCGCATCGAAAAGACGATTCTGCGGGACCCCGACAAGCCCCGCAACACTTGCTTCCGCGCGCTGATGACTGTCAAGAGCTGCGAGTTACCGGCGGAGCTGAGGGAGGACAACACACATTGGGCTAGCACGCTTTCGGAGGATCATCGGCACGGCCATGATATGAGAGGCCTCTCAGATGGAGTGCTTGCAAAAGGGCGGCGGATGGTCGCGTCGAGTTCCCGATGCATCGCCGATGCTTCGGCGATGCATCGGCGACGTCGGCGATGCATCAGCGACGTCGGCGTGGCTAGGCTCGGGATCCACATCGGGGCGTATCACCGAAGCATCGGCCATGCGGCGCGATCCTTCTCTGCTCCCATTTGAGAGATCTCCCCCCCAAATCATCACCAGTCTCTTGGCCGACCTCGAAAATCGGGGAACCAGAAAAACAACTCATACAGCTACGCCCCGGACCTCCCCTGGGGTGCATTCTGACCAGAATCTCGAAGCGAATCAAGCAGCAGCCACGAGGACCGCCCAGGAGGCCCAACGAGGCGCAAACAAGGGAAAGGCAACGGAATCGGTACAGACAGCCCCAGCCAGAATTGTTCTAAGAACATTTCGTGGAAACCAGGAAAGGTTCTTAGAATATTGTTTGGTAGACCTATAGGGACGCCGGGACGCTTCGCCGCTTCGCCACTGCTTGAAAAAAGGGCCATTCTTGCTGCGCTGGCCGAACCTCGAGCTGGCCCAGCAGCTCCGCCGACATCGCCTGCAGGTCCTCCGGGGGCGCTGGGCGCTCCCCGACATCGCCGTCGCCGTTGCCGCCGTCGGGGCGGTCGCCGCCGCGGATGCCCTGGCGCATCTCCTGGGAAATCTTCGGACAAAAAAACATACCTCAAGGGCTCCCAGCTTCGCGTTTCGAGCTGCGCGAAACGCGAAATGCAAATAACTTCGCGCTGTCGCGCAGCCTCCCAGGGGAGAAGAGGAAGAAGAGGAGGAATCGGAGCCGAACCGCGAAGCGCGAATAACTTCGCGTACTCGAGGGCGCCCTTGTACCTAATGGTTACTGAACCAAGCCCGACGACAAGGACATACCAAATGAGGCCCAACATCAAACTGAACCGTTCCAGACCTGGCCAGCTTTCGACCGCGGATATAAAACCGCCGATCCTGAATTTAACCTCCCAAGCGCATCCTCGCCGCCGCCGCCGTCCGCCGCCGCTGTTTCGGGCGTTCAGCAACAATCGCGACACCCGCTGTTTCATGGCCGCCGTCGCCGCTCCGTCGCCGCTTCGTCGTCGCCGCCTCAGATTGCACAGCGTGACTTGCACGGGCTACACCGCACCACAAGGATTGCACTGCATAGTTTCTCCGTTTCTGACAAAGTGTTAGGATCGACCAACCCCCAAAAAGTAACGGTACCCATTTTCGTATTGCAATTTACATACAGTGTTGCCCCATCGCCCATCATGAATATGAGCCCGGGCCATCCCAAGCAGGCCGGTATCGGTACCCCCCACTCAGCTTCAACAGAAAACCATATGCGCGCACACTCGTTTACCCAAAATCATAGACTTACGAACAAAAATGTGAACAATGGGACGATGTGCGCACGAACGTTGTAGCGCGCGCGTGCGGGAATCATTTTGCAAACCTTAGGTTGCGTAGCGAAGTCAAAATTGAGTGTCCCGAAACGTATAACAACCCAGGGTTTAGCATCATGTGTACAGCAAACTTGCGTTCGGGCTCGCGCGGATGATTGGAAGAAACACGGTTTGTTGTTCAGCATGTTCACAATGTGCTACCAGCCTGGTCTTTCGCGCGCGCATGTCGGAATCGTGTGAACGCCCCACGGCATGTGGTGTCGCCAAAAAAACGCTGCAAACGACTGGACGCAATGCACACGCGCGCGTCGTCGCGCGCGCATGCGGACATCCGTTGGGGCAAACCTCCAGTGTCGAACAGATGTCCAAATCGAGTGTCCCGAAAAGATGTTTAAACACATGTTATTCCAATGCCAGTTTGCAAAAATGCCTGCGCTCGCGTTCCTGCGCATGCTGAATAAACATCGTGCCTTGAACAGTTGCAATAGGTTTGGCCAAACGAGCCCCTCGCGCCGCACGAAGTAGTCATTCGAACGCCCTCGCGCACGTGTTTGGGCGGGGGTATAATCCGTTTTCACATAGCACCATGCGGGCCACTGTCGCGCGTCGGCTGCGCGCGCATGTCGAAGTTCCTCCGAAACCTGCATCACCGACGCGAAAGCGTCGTCATCGTCGGCGTGGTCAACATCTGCACCGTCACTGGTTTTGCCGTCGTCGTTGTCCGCGTCGCCACCAGCATCGTTACCATCATCATCGCGTCTACCGTTGTCGACGTTGCCAAGCTACCGCGCCCGCACGAGTCGCCGACGCGCACTGACGTGCCCAGCGGTCAGCGCCACTGCGGCCGCGTCGGTAGCGCCGAATTGTCTGGCTGCTGCGCGCGCGAACATGCGCGGGCGAGCGCGGCCGCAAACATGCACCAGCCAACTCCAAGAACTTTTGGCAATCGCCTTCGCATGGGTTTTGCAAACCAAGCTGCGGGTAGGTGGGTGGGATGGTTGCTCGAGCAAGTGGAGTGGACAACTGGCAGCTCACTGCGAACAGAAAACTACGTGCATCTCACAAATTCTCCTTTGAAAGCAAGGAATAAACTCTACCACCCCCCGGAATTAACTATTGACAATCCCCCGTGGGGTACTGCGATTTCAAAGTTCTGCGAACTCGTCCATCCTAAATAAGAACCGATACTATCCCAGCCAAGCCGGCATCGATCCCCCCCCCGCCATCCTCTGCAACAAATACTATGCGCGCGTACTCGTTTATCAAAAATCAAAAGTTTCCATGAATCCATTGCAAACAACTGGACGACATGCACACGCGCGCGTCGACGCGCGCGCATGCCGAACTCTGTCAAAAACACTCGATGCCGGAAAGATTTCAAAATCGAGTCCCCCCCCAAAAATATACCCACAAAAACACTGGGTTTCGCAACGCTGATTTGCTAACAAACTTTCTCGCGCGCGTTCTTGCGAAATCTTGAGGGAACAATAGGTTTTCAATATTTCAAGAAGTACTACCAAACGGGCTTCGCGCGCGCGCATGTGGAAACCTTTCGAGCGCCCTTGCGGAATCCTCCGCAAAACAAGAAAAAGCACGAAGTGCGCACGCGCGCGTCGTCGCGCGCGCATGCCGAAATCCTTCAAAAAACCTCGGTTTCGGAAGGGTATCAAAATCGAATGTCCAAAACACCATACCAAAACACAGGGTTTCGCAACGCGGATTTTCAACGAAAAGCGCTCGCGCGCGCTCTTGCGTCGTCGTCGTCGTCGTCGCCGTCCTCCCTCCTCCCTCGTCGTCGTCGTCGTCGTCGTCGTCGCCGTCGTTGCCCTCTGTCTTTCCTCGTCGTCGTCGTCTT
>CAUYUJ010014486.1:0-127500 GCA_963575745.1 Prorocentrum cordatum
CAGAGCTCTTGGCGTGAAGGAGCTCCCAGAGGATCGTTCCCAGGGTAGTGAACAAAACATATCCTCAAGAGCGTGCGCAGACCTCTCTGGGAGAGCTAACCCAAGGAAAATTACCGATATACCGGATTCACATTCCCCCGGGCTCCGGCGCGGTGCCGGCTCGGGCTCTGATTCCGGCTCGGGCTCCGAACTTGGGCGAAACTCCGAGCTCGGGGCTCGGTGGGCGACTGTGGCGCCGGTCTGCGTTCTCCTGTGGGCTTGGTTTGTGTCCCTTGGGTGCTCCTTTGGCCGCGGACTCTCTCAAAGGTGTCTGTTTCGAGCTCCCTTGAATGCTGTTTCGGCCGCGGGCTCTCTCAAGCGTGTCTGTTTCGAGCTCCCTTGGGTGCTGCTTCGGCCGCGGGCTCTCTCAAGGCTACGCGTGCGACTCTTCGCCCGCGCGGGCCTAGGTCGCACGCGGAACTTTCGCGAAGGACGACTCTTCTCATTCATCCCTGGTACGCGGCCACTCACTCTTGCCGACGCCTGCACACTTCCCCCCTTGCTAGGGGGGAGCGAGGGGGGTAGACCACCCTAAACCCTAAAAGCACTGACTCTGGGCGGATGGGGCGGGACTCAACGCACCCATCCATCCCCCCCTACACCCTGGTGAGGGGGGGATAGGATGGTTCTGCCCATAAACCCTAAACCCTAAACCCTAAACCCTAAACCCTAAACCCTAAACTGCAAGCCACGGGCGGTGCATCGTCAGAAGCCCGTGGCGCCTGGCCGAGCGATCAGCGAGTCCGCCCATGCGCGCACGCCGCACCGACGAAGCGCGTAGCGCTGAGGAGGATGCGCTCCCCCGCGGGGATGCCTCGTGAGTTCTGAGAGATGAACAGAACCCTTAACCCTAGGCCCAGCCAAAGGCTTCGCTACGATTGGTCCCATCCCCTGGGGCTCGAAACCTATGAAAATACAGCATGCGGCGCCCTTTCGGCCGTCCGTGGGGCCGCAAACCATATGAAAATACAGTATGCGGCGTCCTTTCGGCTGGCGCACGTCCCAGGCGCTCCCAAGCGCTCCCAGGCGCTCTCAGGCGCTCCCAGGCGCTCCCAAGCGCTTCCAAGCGCTTCCAAGCGTTCCCAGGCGCTCCCAGGCGCTCCCAGGCGCTCCCAAGCGTTCCCAGGCGCTCCCCAGCGCTCCCAAGCGTTCCCAGGCGCTCCCAGGCGCTCCCCGGCGCTCCCAAGCGTTCCCAAGCGCTCCCCAGCGCTCCCAAGCGTTCCCAAGCGCTCCCAAGCGCTCCCCGGCGCTTTCGGCACGCTCCCAAGCGCTCCCACGCGCATGGCGCCTTCAGGCGCTCTCAGGCGCTCCCGGCACGCTCCCCGGCGCTCCCAGGCGCTCCCTCGCGCTCCCAAGCGCTCCCAGGTACTCCCAAGCGCTCCCTGCACGCTCCCAGTCGCTCCCAGCCTGCTCAGGCGCTCCCTGCTCGCTCCGAAGCGCTCCCTGGCGCCTCCGAGAGCTCCGGGGCGCTCCGAAGCACTCCCAGGCGCTCCGGCGCGCTGCCAGGCGCTCCCGGCACGCTCCCAGCTCCCACAGGTGGTCCCAAGCGCTCCCCAGCGTTCCCAAGCGCGTTTCAGCAGTCCAAGCGGTCCCATGGCGCCCCCAAGCGATTTCATGCATTCGCAAGCACTCGGCAGCGCTCCCCGGCGGCGCTTCCCGGCGCTCCCCCGCCATGCAGGTGCTGCCGCAGCCATGCGCGCGCATCGTAGCGAGGGGGTGCCAGTCCCACCCCCTCGCGCTCCCTCTCCAGCCATGCGACATTCGCGCCGAAGGTGGCTGCGTCGACAATGCAATCGCTTCAGCGGGGGCGACGCCAACGGTCCTGCCCAATGGACAGCCCACGGCCCGCACTCGCGGTGCACTCTGCGTTCGCACGCTCCCAGACGCTCCCGCGTGCTTCCATCCTGGGGAAACCTCGAAGCGCTCTCTCAGCGCTCCCAGAGAGCTCTCCCAAGGCATTCCAAGAAGTCTGCCATGGAGGTGCTGCAGCAGCCATGCACGCGCATCGTAGCGAGGGGGTGCCAGACCCACCCCCTCGCGCTCCCCCTTCCAGCCATGCGAAATTCGCGCCGAAGGCGGCTGCGTCCGACAATGCAATCGCTTCAGCGGGGGCGACGCCAACGGTCAAGCCCAACGGGCAATTCACGGCTCGCGCTCGCGGTGCACTCTGCGTGTCCTGTCGCGCTCCCAGACGCTCCCACGTGCTTCCATCCTGGGGAAAGGTCGAGGCGCTCCCCCAGCGCTCCCAGGGAGCTCCCCCAAGGCATTCCAGGGGGTCTGCCATGGACGTGCTGCCGCAGCCATGCGCGCGCATCGTAGCGAGGGGGTGCCAGACCCACCCCCTCGCGCTCCCCCCCCCGCCTTCCGAAGCTCGCGTCGACAGCGTCTGCGGATGATTGCAATCGCTTCAGCGGGGGCGACCTCAAAGCAAAACCAAAGCCGCGGGCGAATACAACTGCCGTGCGCGTCGCCGTCAGCGAGGAGCCCGACGGCGCGGCTACTCGCTCGAGGCCCACGGGGGCCCATGGGATTGCCGCGCCAGCGCCTCGCAGTGCTGCTTTCCAACGCCGAAGGCAAATGCGGACCCCTGTGGATGCGCTGCGCCAGCGGCAGCCGTCCACGACGGCGGCTGCAAGGGCAGCCAGGCCAACGGCAAAAGCCAATGCAGGAGGCTTACTGGAACCAGGGGCAATGCTGCGTCTGCGACAGGCCAACGCCGTAACTCAAAACCTAATGCGGCGACGCCTGGCCTTGAGGCCTCTCCTGTGCCTTCTGATGGCAATGAACACCCGCAGGAGAAGAATCCGTCCTTCGGCAAAGCCATGCGCCAACTGGGAGCCAGCCGAATGCAGCTAAACCCACGGCAAAAAAGTATTGGCCATGCGACGACGCTGGCGTCTGCGCCTGCGCAAAGCGCTTTGCGCGCGTACCAAGGCTCGCGCTCGCGGTGCACTCTGCGTGTCCTTTCGCGCTCCCAGACGCTCCCACGTGCTTCCATCCTGGGGAAAGGTCGAGGCGCTCCCCCAGCGCTCCCAGGGAGCTCCCCCAAGGCATTCCAGGGGGTCTGCGATGGACGTGCTGCCGCAGCCATGCGCGCGCATCGTAGCGAGGGGGTGCCAGACCCATCCCCTTGCGCTCCCCCTCCCGCCTTCCGAAGCTCGCGTCGACAGCGCCTGCGTCGATGATTGCAATCGCTTCAGCGGGGGCGACCTCAAAGAAAAACCCAAAGCCGCGGGCGAATACAACTGCCGCGCGCGTCGCCGTCAACGAGGAGCCCGACGGCGCGGCTACTCGCTCGAGGCCCGCGGGGGCCCATGGGATTGCCGCGCCAGCGCCCTCGCAGTGCTGCTTTCCAACGCCGAAGGCAAATGCGGACCCCTGTGGATGTGCTGCGCCAGCGGCAGCCGTCTACGACGGCGGCTGCAAGGGCAGCCAGGCCAACGGCAAAAGCCAATGCAGGAGGCCCTACTGGAACCAGGGGCAATGCTGCGTCTGCGACAGGCCAACGCCGTAACTCAAAACCTAATGCGGCGACGCCTGGCCTTGAGGCCTCTCCTGTGCCTTCTGATGGCAATGAACACCCGCAGGAGAAGAATCCGTCCTTCGGCAAAGCCATGCGCCAACTGGGGGCCAGCCGAATGCAGCTAAACCCACGGCAAAGAGTATTGGCCATGCGACGACGCTGGCGTCTGCGCCTGCGCAAAGCGCTTTGCGCGCGTACCAAGAACGCAATGTCAAAACCGCGTCGTCGTGCTCCCCGCGGAATATTCGCATTCGCGACAACACGAAAGCCCCCCGTGATAGGGGGGTTGGGGGGAGAAACCCTAAACCCTAACGGGCTTTACTGTGGGTGGTCTGGGGCGGGAGTGCGACTAACCGTGGCGCGCGCGGCCTGGGCAGCGATCCCCCCCAACAACCTTGATGTGGGGGGGATCGCAGCCAGCGCGCTGCTTGCCAATGCAGGCCCTAAACCCTAAACCCTAAACCCTAAACCCTAAACCCTAAACCCTAAACCCTAAACCCTAAACCCTAAAACCCTAAACCCTAAACCCTAAACCCTAAACCCTAAACCCTAAACCCTAAACCCTAAACCCTAAACTGCAAGCCACGGGCGGTGCATCGTCAGAAGCCCGTGGCGCCTGGCCGAGCGATCAGCGAGCCTGCCCATACAGCGTGCGCCGCACCGACGAAGCGGCGATAGCCGCTGAGGAGGAATTCGCACGCCGCGCGGTGCATCCCCGTGGGTGTTCTCCCAAGAAAAGGAACCCCTAACCCTCAGCCCTAGCAAGCGGGTTCGCTACAACCGCCTACATCCCTTGGGGCTCCAAACGTTTGAAAATACAGCATGCGGCGCTCCCTGGGTGCTCCAAACCTATGAAATTACAGCATGCGGCGCTCCAAGCGCTTCCAAACGCTCCAGGCGCTCTCCAGGACTTGCCAAGCGCTCCCGGCACGCTCCCAGGCGCTCCCAGGCGTTCCCAGGCGCTCCCAGGCGCTCCCAGGCACACCCAGGCGCTCCCAAGCGTTCCCAGGCGCTCCCAGGCGCTTCCAAGCGTTCCCAGGCGCTCCCGGCACGCTCCCAAGCGTTCCACGGCGCTTCAGGCGCTCCCGGCCTGCTCCCAGGCGCTCTCGGCACGCCCCCAGGCGCGTTCCCAGGCGCGCGCTGGCTGCGCTCCCAAGCGCTCCCAGGCGCTCCCAAGCGCCCCCGGCACACCCCCAGGCGCTCCCAGGCGCTCGCCGGCGCTCCCAAGCGCTCCCGGCACGCTCCTGGCGCGCTCCCAAGCGCTCGCAGGCGCTCCCCAGCGTTCGGCGCCACGCAGCGCTCCCATGCGCTCCCGCGCGCTCCCAAGCGTGCCCAGGCGGTTCCAGGCGGCCCCGGGGCTCCTGGGGGAAGCTCCAGGCGCTCTCCCAGCGCTGCCATAGGGCCTCCCCGAAGCATTCCACGGGCTCTGCCATGGAGGTGCTGCCGCAGCCATGCGCGCGCATCGTAGCGAGGGGGTGCCAGACCCACCCCCTCGCGCTCCCCCTCCAGCCGTCCGAAGCTCGCGCCGAAGGCGGCTGCGTCGATGATTGCAATCGCTTCAGCGGGGGGGCGACCCCAAAGGCGAAACCCAAAGCCGCGGGCGAATGTAACTGCCGTGCGCGTCGCCGTCAGCGAGGAGCCCCACGGCGCAACCACTTGCTCCGGGCCCACGGGAAACCATGGGATTGCCGCGCCAGCGCCTTCGCAGTGCTGCTTTCCAATGCCGAAGGCAAATGCCGGACCCCTGTGGAACTGCTGCGCCAGCGGCAGCCCACCGGAGAAGCTCCACGCCGAAGGTGCAAACGGCTGCCTCATCGAGGAGGCGACCTGACGCGCCAGCGCCATGCACCCAGCGCGCGTGCTCGCATCGGCGCGCATTGCTACGGCCGCGGCCGCACGCGCGCATCCCAGCATTCACAGCCCAGTGTCACAACCCAGTGCCGAAGGCAAAAGCGGCAACGCATGAACATGCTGCGCCAGCGGCAGCCCAACGGCGAAGCTCAACGCCGAAATCGCCACAGGCTGTCTCTTCGACGGGGCGACGAGCCGAAGCGCCGCTTACGTCACGCGCCCTGCGCGCATGCTCAAGTGGATGCGCAGTGCCACGGCCGCGTCGGCGATCGCCTGCGCGCAACACTTCGACAGCCCCCCGTGATAGGGGGGTTGGGGGGAGAAACCCTAAACCCTAAAAGGCTTCACTCTGGGTGGTCTGGGGCGGGAGTGCGACTAACCGTGGCGCGCGCGGCTTGGGCAGCGATCCCCCCCAACAACCTTGATGTGGGGGGATCGCAGCCAGCGCGCGCTTGCGCCAATGCAGGCCCTAAACCCTAAACTGCAAGCCACGGGCGGTGCAACGTCCGTAGCCCGTGGCGTCTGGCCGAGCGCTCAGCGAGCCTGCCCATACAGCGTGCGCCGCACCGACGAAGCGGCGATAGCCGCTGAGGAGGAATTCGCACGCCGCGCGGTGCATCCCCGTGGTGTTCTCCCAAGAAAAGGAACCCCTAACCCTCGGCCCTAGCAAGCGGCTCCCTGAGGGGCCGATCCTTCCTCTGGGGCTCCAAACCTATGAAAATACACCATGCGGCGCTCCCTGGGTGCTCCAAACCTATGAAATTACAGCGTGCGGCGCTCCAAGCGCTTCCAAACGTTCCAGGCGCTCCCAAGGACTCTCCCAACGCTCCGGGCACGCTCCCAGGCGCTCCCAAGCGTTCCCAAGCGCTCCCGGGCGCTCCCAGGCGCTCCCAGGCGCTCCCAAGCGTTCCTAAGCGCTCCCAAGCGCTTCCAAGCTTTCCCAGGCGCTCCCGGCACGCCCCCAAGCGCTCCATGGCGCTTCAGGCGCTCCCGGCATGCTCCCAAGCGCTCTCGGCACGCTCCCAGGAGCTCCGAAGCGCTCCCAGGCGCTCCCAAGCGCTCCTGGGCGCTCCTGGCACGCCCCCAGGCGCGTTCCCAGGCGCGCGCTGGCTGCGCTCCCAGGCGCTCCCAGGCGCTCCCAAGCGCTCCCGGCACGCCCCCAAGCGCTCCCAGGCGCTCGCAGGCGCTCCCAAGCGCTCCCGGCACGCTCCTGGCGCGCTCCCAGGCGCTCGCAGGCGCTCCCCAGCGTTCCCATCGCTACCACAACTCCGAAGCGCTCCTAAGCGCTCCCTGGCGCTCCCAGGTGCTCCCAGGCGCCCAAGCATACCCACGCGCTCTGAAGCACCCACAAGCGCTCCAAGGCGCCACGCGGCGCTCCCATGCGCTCCCGCGCGCTCCCAAGCGCTCCCAAGCGTGCCCGGGCGGTTCCAGGCGGTCCCAAGGGCTCTTGGGGGAAGCTCCAGGCGCTCTCCCAGCGCTGCCAGAGGGCCCCCCCAAGGCATTCCACGGGCTCTGCCATGGAGGTGCTGCCGCAGCCATGCGCGCGCATCGTAGCGAGGGGGTGCCAGACCCACCCCCTCGCGCTCCCCCTCCAGCCGTCCGAAGCTCGCACCGAAGGCGGCCGCGTCGATGATTGCAATCGCTTCAGCGGGGGGGCGACCCCAAAGGCGAAACCCAAAGCCGCGGGCGAATGCAACTGCCGTGCGCGTCGCCGTCAGCGAGGAGCCCGACGGCGCGACCACTCGCTCCAGGCCCACGGGAAACCATGGGATTGCCGCGCCAGCGCCTTCGCAGTGCTGCAAACCAATGCCGACGGCAAATGCCAGAACCCTGTGGAACTGCTGCGCCAGCGGCAGCCCTCTGGCGAAGCTCCACGCCGAAGGTGCAAACGGCTGCCTCATCGACGAGGCGACCTGACGCGCCAGCGCCATGCACCCTGCGCGCGTGCTCGCATCGGCGCGCATTGCTACGCTGGCTGCGCTCCCAGGCGCTCCCAGGCGCTCCCAAGCGCTCCCGGCACGCCCCCAAGCGCTCCCAGGCGCTCGCAGGCGCTCCCAAGCGCTCCCGGCACGCTCCTGGCGCGCTCCCAGGCGCTCGCAGGCGCTCCCCAGCGTTCCCATCGCTACCACAACTCAGAAGCGCTCCTAGGCGCTCCCTGGCGCTCCCAGGTGCTCCCAGGCGCCCAAGCATTCCCACGCGCTCTGAAGCACCCACAAGCGCTCCAAGGCGCCACGCGGCGCTCCCATGCGCTCCCGCGCGCCCCCAAGCGCTCCCAAGCGTGCCCAGGCGGTTCCAGGCGGTCCCAGGGCTCATGGGGGAAGCTCCAGGCGCTCTCCCAGCGCTGCCAGAGGGCCCCCCCGAGGCATTCCACGGGCTCTCCGAAGCGCTGCCCAGCGCTGCCACAAATTCAGAAGCGCTCCCAAGCGCTCCCCGGCGCTCCCAGGTGCTCCCAAGCGCCCACATGGAGGTGCTGCCGCAGCCATGCGCGCGCATCGTAGCGAGGGGGTGCCAGACCCACCCCCTCGCGCTCCCCCTCCAGCCGTCCGAAGCTCGCGCCGAGGGCGGCTGCGTCGATGATTGCAATCGCTTTTCAGCGGGGGGGCGACTCCAAAGGCGAAACCCAAAGCCGCGGGCGAATGTAACTGCCGTGCGCGTCGCCGTCAGCGAAGAGCCCGACGGCGCAACCACTCGCTCCAGGCCCACGGGGAACCATGGGATTGCCGCGCCAGCGCCCTCGCAGTGCTGCTTTCCAATGCCGACGGCAAATGCCAGACCCCTGTGGATCTGCTGCGCCAGCGGCAGCCCAACGTCAAAGCTCCACACAGAGGGCGCAAACGGCTGCCTCAAGGACGAGGCGACCTGGCGCGCCAGCGCCATGCACCCTGCGCGCGCGTTCGCATGGGCGCGCATGGCCACGGCCGCGGCCGCGCGCGCGCTTCCCAGCATTCGCAGCCCAGTGTCCCAACCCAGTGCCGACAGCAAGCGACAACACATGGGCATGCCGCGCCAGCGGCAGCCCAGCGGCGAAGCTCAACGCCGCCATCGCCAACGGCTGCCTCTTCGACGGGACAGCGAGCCGAAGCGCCGCCTACGCCACGCGCCCTGCGCGCGTGCTCACGTGGATGCGCAGTGCCACGGCCGCGTCGGCGATCGCCTGCGCGCGCCACTTCGACAGCCCCCCGTGATAGGGGGGTTGGGGGGAGAAACCCTAAACCCTAAAAGGCTTCACTCTGGGTGGTCTGGGGCGGGAGTGCGACTAACCGTGGCGCGCGCGGCTTGGGCAGCGATCCCCCCCAACAACCTTGATGTGGGGGGATCGCAGCCAGCGCGCGCTTGCGCCAATGCAGGCCCTAAACCCTAAACCCTAAACCCTAAACCCTAAACCCTAAACCCTAAACCCTAAGACGAAAAACACCACGTATTGAGCAAGCTCGAATGGTGCCATTGCGAAAGACAGTGAAACGATACCATGCCGAACGATGTAAGCGAGCCCGGCGCAAGCTTGCGCGAGCGCCTGATGGGCGCGCCAACCATATCCGACGCTCCGAGCGAGCCGGCGCGAGCGGAAGCGGCTCCGGAACAGCGCGCCGGCACGCTCCCAGGCGCTCGCAAGCGCTCCCGGCACGCTCCCAGGCGCCCCCAGGCGGTCTCGAAGCTCCCAGGCGCCCCGAAGCGCTCCCAGGCAGGGGCTCCCAGGCGCTCCTAAGGGCTTCCGGCGCGCTCCCAAGCGTTCCCAAGCGCTCCCAAGCGTTCCCGGGCGCTCCCGGCACGTTCCCGGGCCGGGCCCGCGGCTGGCTTGCTCCGGCATCCAGCCGTGGCCCGGCACGTCGGCCTCGCGCCGTTCCGCCGGGTCCGGCACGTCTGGGAATCAGCCGCCGCGCGGGAGCGAGCGCGATCTTCGAGCGGGCACGCACGGAAGCGCTCTCGAACCAGCGCAGGCAGACAGCCGCCGCGCGGGAGAAAGCGCGATCTTCCTGCGGGCACGCGCCCGGCACGCTCCCAGGCGCTCCCAGGCGCTCCTGGGCGCTCCCGGCACGCTCCCGGGCGCTCCCAGGCGCTCCCGGCACGCTTCAGCCGCCGCGCGGGGGCGAGCGCGATCTTCGAGCGGGCGCGCACGGAAGCGCTCTCGAACCAGCGCAGGCAGACAGCCGCCGCGCGGGAGGGAGCGCGATCTTCGAGCGGGCACGCACCCGGCGCGCTCCCAGGCGCTCCCAGGCGCTCCTGGGCGCTCCCGGCACGCTCCCGGGCGCTCCCAGGCGCTCCCGGCACGCTCCCGACACGCTCCCAAGCCCTCCCAGGCGCTCCCAGGCGCTCCCAGTGCTCCCAGGGGCTCCCATGCGGGGGCGCGATCTTCGAGCGGGCACGCACGGAAGCGCTCTCGGCGATAGCGCAGACCAATTGAAACCGCCGCGAGGTCCGCAGACGCTAATACGTTGTGTAAACCCTAAACCCTAAACCCTAAACCCTAAACCCTCAAGGCGAAAAGCACCACGTATTGAGCAAGCTCGAGCGATGTCATGACGAATGGTGGAAACAAGACCGACGAGGATAGAGGGATGACGCGAAGCAGGTATACAATGAGCACTGTCTAGCTTCTGCTATGTTTCATTTGCTGTTGGTGCTCGTTTTGCTGATTCTAGCGCTTCTGTGCTCAAGTTGCCCTCTGCGGCGTCTCGGTGCTTCAAATTGCTGTTTGCAGCGTTTCCGCTCAAATTGATGTTCGCAGCGTTTCGGTGTTCAAAATGCTGTTTGCAGCGTTTCGGTGTTTCAACGGTCGACCAGGGCTTGCAATTCTGGATTCAAGTTTCAGCGTGTAGATTTGAGGACTCGGGCTTGGGCTCGGGCTCGGGCTCGGGCTCCGACTCGGTCTGGGACTCGGGCCGTGCCCGCGCCCGCATCCGCGCCCGACTCCGTTTCCGCGCCCGTGCCATGACGCCCCCGACTAGTGGAGAACCAGAACAAGCCAAGAGCTTGAAACATCATGAGAATGAGAAAAGGCCGAGGACCAATCCCCTGGAGCAACAAATCCCCTAGAGCCAGGAAAGACTGAGAGCCAGGGGGGCAACAAGACCTTGCCAACCTGACGAGGATAGAGGGGTGTCGCGAACGAGCTATAGAATAGCAGGATGATGCCTTTCTTTGTTTTTTTGGCGATGTCTCGTTTTCTTCGTTCCTGAGGGTACGCGGCTGCTTCGCTTATGATGTCCTGTTCTCATCATGGAAAGCATGCCTGTGAGACGTGCGTTCGCTTCGTGCCGTCCTGCTTGGGGAATGCGAAACCACGAAGCGATAAACTTTGTGCAGGACGCACCGCACAGCAATTCTCCGCATGCCGCTCTTGTTTTGAGGCCCGAAGAAAGTAACCGAAGACAGCGATGCGATGAAAGTCGGCTGCGGCCGTTGTTTATTTTTCTCATGGGGGAAGCAGGGGGGCATGCGGGCACATAATCGAACGTGTTTTGCGGAGTGCGGTGGCCGCGGGAACGGGGGATAAGTTGTCCAGGCGCCCTGCCGGAGACGATGGATGTCGACGTGCCGCGAGGGTGATTTTCCATGGCAACGACGCCCCTCGGCCTGACGGCAGCTCAGTAGAGATGAGCAAAAGCACGCGCGCATCGAAAGACAAGCCGCGAGCATTCAAGCGGCATATGTACACCCGCTTGCCATCGCGGGAAGACTCAGCATCTGCCAGCGCGGCTCCAGCGCCGCGTCTGCGCTGGCCGCCCGCGGCCTGAGGGCCGACGACCCTCCGAGCTCATGCCGGGGAAGCTGGGCGAAAGGTCGACGCCAGGAACGGCACGGCCAACTCCGCGAACTTGCGTCTAGGGTGTCTACGGCACATGCGCCGCAGGCGCGGATCGTCCCACATGATCACGAAGAAGCGCATCTCATCTGCGAGCGGCAGCGGCAGACCGCGCATGCCGAGGGCGTGGACGGAGTTGCCGCCAGTGGTCACCTGGATCTCGCCGCGCGCGCGGTCGAGGCGCGCAGTGCACAGGGTCTTTCTGGGCCCGCCGCGTCTGGAAGCTCGGAAAAGAGGTGGCGCGGGCGGCGCGGTGCGTCTCATGCCCATCTGCTCCAACGTGGCCATGGCTATGTCCCACCCGTGTTCGGGAAGCATCTGCGCGTGCACGATGCGATCCGTCTTGCGAGTCCCTACGTGGAAATCATTGCGAACGGAGATGTCGTAGGCCTCCGCGAGCTCGTCGAATGTCCTCGCGCTCGTCCAGCCTACGTCAATGGGCGCCCACAGGTCCACGCCGTCCTCGCCAAGCTCTTCGCGCATCAAGCATACCTCGTCGGGCGCCCTGTCGGCAGTCAAGCAGGCGAGACAGGCCTCGCCGCCGGTCCTGAGAAGTTTCCAGAAACCAAGCTCGTGCGTGGAGATGTTCATCCTGGCCTCGTCCGCAACGACATCTCTATCTCTCCAGGAGACGTTCTGGACGCGGAAGCTCTCGGTCTGCCACAGGTGAACAATGGCGTGGGGCACGGCGGGCGGAGCGCCCAGGAGGTCCAGCTGGGAGCACGTCAGGTACACTCGCTCGGCCGAGCGCCACGACGGCAGCCACGCCGACAACTGCTCGCGGGTAATGCCCCCCGCCCCTTCGATGAAGACCTTCTTGCCGGCCCAGAACGTCGGCTCCCTGGCGGTCGCGCGCCAGTCGCGGCAGACCCTGGCGAGGTAGGCGATGCTGTCGACGCCAAGCGCGTACTGGAAGATGCGCTCCAGAGCCACTTGGGGGAAGCTGATCGCGGCCGCGGGAGCGGCGAGAGAGGCCAGCCGCCTCTGCGGGCGCAGCGTCTGCGGCGCAGGGAGGGGCGCCTGCCGCATCCTTGGCGCCTCGCCCTGCTTCCCGCGAGTGCGAAAACGCGGTGCCCCCTCGCCGGATACTCCTGGCTCCATGGCTGCGCTCGGTGGATGCGACGCCAAGAAGAACTGATCTGCGCTGCCGCGGAATCGTGGAGCCGAAATACCAGCGGATCGTCGACGAAGCCGACTGGGGCGTCGGCGAAGGCAACGGCATCTCGATAATGGCCGGATGACCGTCCTGTGCCTCTTCGCAACAGCGCGTCGATAGGTCCCATGAGAACCGGATGGGGGCCCGGGTGGATCGACGCGTGGTCTTTTACATTGACCGGTAGACGAGATTCAGGAGACTGGGGGCCGCCCCAGGGAGCACCCCTGCGGATTCTCATGCGGGAGGGAGGCTAGGGGACCCACAAAGGCCCCTCGGGGAGCCTTCTGAGGCCCCTCGCAATAGCTGGTCGATGAGCACGGGGAGGTGGGCTGGGGGATCCTTGAGGCCCTTCAGAAAAAAGCTGGTCGATTTGCCTTGTGGGACAGGGCTCGGGGAGCCTTCTGTGGCTCCTCGCAAGAGCTGGTCGATAAACACAGGTGGGCGGGGGGGGTGCTAGGGGCGGCGGCGAGTCGATGTGCCCCGGGAGGGACCTGCACATGGCGCCTTGTCGCCTCTGGAGCCCCTTGCAATGCGAGTCGCAAGGCTCCGTGAGTGTCGCGACATTGCCGCCCTGGGGTCTGGAGATGACTATGAGATGGCGACGACAACGACGACGACGAAGACTACTACCATTCACATGGATCCACCCCTCGATCTGCAATGGGTTCAGAGGCGCGAGCAGCCCGACGGTTGCTAGCGAAATATATGATACACGTGGCGCAGGCGGAATATGACTGTAGGGCGCCCACAGGATGCTGCCGCCGCGCGTGCGTCTGCGCGGGCGGAGGCGCAGTCAGAGCGACGGGCGGCGACGGCTGGCCCGCCGCGCCCGCCGGAGCGCCTACTCGGGAATCTGCAAGGCCGCCTTCTCGTAGAAGAGGAGGTACGTGTGGCCCGCGACGTGGTCCCGCACGAACCTCTCGGACTCCCTCGCAGAGGCGGGCCTGATGACGCGGTCGCTGCACGTGTACCAGCGCCCTGCTCGGAGCACGAAAGCGACGTAGTGGCCGCTCCGCGCCGATCTCCCCTCGTGCGTGACCACCGCGCGAAGCAAGTAGGTGGCGCCCGGCAGGCGCAGGACGGCATCGGGCACCACTCCGTGCGGCTCCAGCTGACCCGTGGCACCCCAACGGACGAGGTGGAGAACGAGGATGGCCGGCCACAGCGAGATGTTCGACACCTTTGCTGGGTTGTCCGCCGCAAGACCGCGGGCCACGCACTGAGGCGCCTTGCAGGCCCAGTCGTCCACCTCGACGATCTGCTGAACGTTCAGGTAGTGCATCAGTGCATCGCGAGCCGTTGAGAGAGGCACGTCGTTCTGCGCCCGCAGCATCATCGACAATGAGCAGAACCTCTCGCCGGGTGCTTGGCGCCCGAGGAGCCCGCAATGCTGGCAGCACAGGCGCGGGGTATCCATGCCGCTGCAGAGCGACGCCCAGGCTGGCGCGGCCTGCAGCACCTGGTGCTGCAGGAACTCGTGGGCGTCCTCCTGGATGCCGTGGTGATGATCGAGAAAGAGATTCGGAGCGAAGCGCCTGCCCGTCTCGGCGCTGCGGAAAGTGGCGACCAACCTCCCATCTCCACTGTCCTCGATGGGCATGGCGCCGCAGAGCTCCGCGGTGAGATCGAGGGCGAATATCGCCTGCAGAGTGGCGTTGGCGTAGCAGGAGTTCCCGATGTTCAGCAGAGGGCAGGGCGCTGGCCGCGGCGGCGCAGGCGGCGCGCCCGCGCCTGGCGCAGCGGGCGCGGCGTCGCTGGCGGCGCCCCGCAGACCGGCGGCCCCGTCCGCAGCGGCGCGCGTCTCGCCTCTCTGCGCGGCAGGCGGCGCAATCGGCGCGGCCGCGGCCGCGGCCGAGCCCGCGCTCGCCGTGCCCCCGGCCCCCTCGGCGCCCGGCAGCGCGACCTTCGGCGGCGGCGCGTCGACTCCGGAGCCCGCGGCCCCGGGCGCGGCGAGCGCGACCGGCGCAGCTGCGCTGGCGGTGCGCCGCTCGCCGTCGGACTCGTCCGCCGCGCTGCCCGCGGCCCGCGCCGGGCTGGCGAGCCGCGGCCTCTTGGGCGGATGGCGCGCGGGCGGAGCCGCTGCGGCCGTGCCGAGCTCGACGCGGGCCCGCTGCAAGTCCGCGAGCCTTGCCCGCCGGCGCGGTGCCGCAGCTGGCGTGGACGCGTCGGCCGGCAGGGCGGCGTGCTCGGCGTGGTCGGCGCCGTCATCTGGCTTGCTCTCGGCGTCCTCCTCGCAGCCGTCGACTGCTGCCTCTGGGCGGGGCCGCGCGGCGTGCTCGTCAGACGACTGCGCGTCGTTCATTCGCCGGCGGCCCTTCGGAACCTGTCGCAGCACTGCCACGGCCCTCTCGGGGTCGACAGGCCGCGGTAGAGGCGGTGCCCCTGCAGGGCGCTTGCGCGCGTGGCGCGCCAGCGGGCAATACGCCCGCTGGTGGAGCTTGCAAGCCGGCTCCGAGAAGAACATCTCGCCGCAGTGTGAGCAGCCGTGCTGCGGGGCGTCGCCGCGCTCCTCCGCGGCGCGGGCCTCCAGGGCGATCTCGCGGTTGAGCACGAAAGCCGGCGGCGGCGTCTCCTCCATCCTCGCTTCCAGCGTTTCCACCGACTCGCTGGGCGCGAAGCAGTCGCGCCAATTCTGGTCCGGCTGATCTGGGCCGCCAGCCACGTGCGCCTGCTGGACCAGCAGCTGCAGGAGGGCGTAGTCCACGCCCGTCGCCGCGACGAACGCCTTCGAGTCGAGGTGCATCAGGTACAGGTCGTCCAGCGTCTGCGCGCGCGACAGGGCGACGTACGCCATGGCCGGCCTGGCGGCGGAAGGATTCAGGTACGCGACCACGCCATCAGTCATGGTCGACCCCTGTGCCTTGTGGATAGTCATCGCCCAGCAGAGAACCAAAGGGAACTGCGAGCGCTCGATGGCGTCGCCGTCTGGGGTGTTGAACGAGCCCTTCGTCCGCACGATGGCGACGCCCGGCTCCTCGGCATTGTCCGCCGCGCGCGCGGCGCGGCCGACGCCGCACGGGAACTCGACGCGCACCTTTGCCAGGTCGTCAGTGTCCCCGACGGTGAGGATGTCCGTGACGACACCGCGCGCGCCGTTCACCAGCCCGTCCGAGACGTCGAGGTTGCGTCGCAACATCACCTTCGCGTGCAGTGCGAAGCGCGCCTCCGTCTCCAGGCCGCCCGTGTCTGCGGCATCGACGAAGCCGTCGTCGAGCTCCATGGGCATGCCGGTCTCCTTCGAAGTGTCGGACGCTGGCACGGTGTAGATCGGCACGCCATACTGCTCCGCGTGCGCTCGAAGCTGCTCATCATTCACCCGCGCCACGTCCATCCGCGTTGCCAGCAGGTGCGGTGCGTCGCACCCGGCAGGCGGTCGCCGCACGCGCGTCTGCAGCGTGGCCATGTCGTCCTCCGTCTGTTGACCCTTGCGCACCCGCTCGAGCAGGGCGGCGTAGGCTGGGTCCTTGGCTGCCCTGTGGTTGCCCTGCAGCTCGCAGAGCGTGAGCAGCTTCCAGAGCTCTTCCGCCGCGAAGATCGGGCGCCCGCCCGGCGGCGGCAGCTGGTACAGGTCGCCGCACAGAAGCAGGTGCACGCCGCCGAACGGTACGCCGGGCATCTGCTTGTACACCTGCAACCGGGCATCGATGCGCGCAAGCGTCTCAGCCGACACCATGGACACCTCATCGACGATGAGTGCTCTCACTGGCTTCCAGAAGTGTCGGAGGCTCTCCAGAGCCGGCCCCGTCGGCGGCGGCGCGTCCGAGGCGTGACCGAAGGAATTGTTGGTGATCGGCAGGTGCAGGCACTGGTGAAGAGTGAGACCGTTGACCAGGAAGGCTGCGCAGCCAGTAGGTGCCGCGATCGCCACGCCGTGCCCTCCCTGTCGAAGCAGCGTCGCCACAGCGCGGATGACGACGGACTTGCCGCAGCCTCCGGGGCCGTGGAGGAGGACTCGGGCAGGATCTCTGTTGCCTTTCTGCACCTTGTCGCAGAACCAGTACACGATGTCCTGCTGTTTCGACCGCTGCGCTCCTTCTCCGAAGAGTAGCTCAAGCGCCTGCTCTCCCCCGTCGACGGGTCCGAACACGCTCGAGGACCCCGGCGCAACGCCCGCGGCCGCCTCGAAATCGCCATCGCTGTCGTCGTCCCCGTCGAGCTCGTCCTCCGCCCGGCCAGCAGCGAGCCGCAGTCGCCGCAGCAGCTCCCGGTGGGCCTCCCACTCCATGGCGGCGCCTGGTGTCTGCATGGCGGACCTCAGGACAAGCGCCGTTTTCAGGCGTCTGAGCTCGCGGAGGGCTGCCTCAGCGAGATTGAGCTTCGGGAACACGATCGACTTCATGAAATGGTCTGCGGCACCAAGCCGCTGCACTGCGAACTCCGCAGCCTCGCCGTCGTCATCGGGAGCGCGCTCGCTGCCCTCCAGGGGCTGTGAATCCTGGAGCGTTTCCGCCGCAGCTCCTCGCTCCCGTACCAACCTGGTGAATGCGCTCTTGTGACTGCCTCGATCCTCTGGCACGAGCCACTCCGGGCCCGTCTCGTCTTCAAACTCCGCCCACGGATAATGCAGCAAGAGCTTGGCATAGAAGTACGCCTCGGCGTCCGCGTCCGGATCGTACGTCTTCGAAGACACCACCGCAGCCTTCTCCCGCAGGGTGACGTCAGACTTGTACGGCGTCTTGTAGGACGCCACGAAGTCGAACAACGTCAGCTCGCGCGGGTCGATGAACTCGTATGGACTCGCCGATGACGCTCGCCCTTCCACGAGTAGCGGCACGCCGACGTGGCCCGTGCGTTCTGCCTCGGCCACAGCCAGGAACTCCTGGACCTTGCGGGCGCGCCACTCAGCATAGCGAGCGATGACGGCCGGTGGCGCAGGCTCGGGCAGCTGCTCCGCCTCGGGATTCTTGATCGCCGTCTGCCATAGGTGGACTGGCACGAAGGCAGAATACGTCTCGGGCATGCCCGTGTGGATCCATTGGAAGTCCCGCGAAATGCGCACCACCGGCAGGCCGAGGAGCATGTGGCACGCCTCGAAGGTGGACGTCACGCGGCCTTGCGTGCTCATGTACGCGAGGCGGTACACGCCCTTGGAGGCCACCGGCGCACCCTTCGGCAGCTTGGCCACCTCTTGCTGCAGCTTCGCCGCGGCATCCTTGGCCGTGTCGTTCTTCAGCACGTAGCCGAGGATGTACCTCGCCACAGCAAACGAATTCTCCACCACCTGCAGGTCCATTGAGGCTCTCCACCGCCGCAAGATCCGCGGATTGTACATGCCCATCATCGCTGCGTTGTCGCGTCGGCGCACGAAGTATCGATTCTTCGAGCCGTTGTTCCACAGCTGCGACTGGTTCTCCTTCACGGTGCGCTTCTGCTGCGGCTGCGGGAACCCCCAGCGACACCGACCGAGCGACCAGCGACCGCAATACGGCGAGTGTTTGTGCAGTAGTGGCTGCGTCAAGAGAGCCATGACGCCGTCCTTGTAGACCCTCAGGTGTCGCGCTGGGGCAGTCGTCCGGACGTGAACATCGTAGACCGAGCAGACGTCCTCTGGTCTGGCTGGGCCGAGCGCCTCGTCATCCGTGGACTCTGCATTCCCATTCTCCCAATCGCGTGGGCGTAGCGGCATCCCCGCCGAGTGCAAGACGGTCAGCAGCTCCTGAATCTCCGCCCGCCCGCCCTTCGAGCCAACGCCTCCCGCATAGCCCAGTTTGCGCCTGATGTCGACCATTCTGTGGACAGGGCAGCCGCCCATCTCCTTCTCCACGTAGAGCAGGTACAGCCTGGCAAGGTCGTCGCCGCGGATCAGCGCGAGGCGCGTCAGAAGTCGGGGCTTTGGCTGTGCCTGTCTCCCTGGCTGCGCCGTTTCGTGGACCAGCGCAAGGGCAAGCAGGTGGCGTTGCTGATTGTGGCTCATGCGGCAGCGCCCCAGGAGTTGATCGTGGTCGTAGTCCAGGCTCCTCGTCGCGAAGCAGATCTTCGTGTATGCATTTCGGAACTCGGTCTCCTTGTCGAGGGCCTCGCCCGCGACGGCAGCGGGCTCGACGTCGCCGCGAGCGTTCGGAGCTTGGGCGTCGCACTCCGCGCCAGATGGATTGCCATCGTCCTCGACCGGGCGCCCCCCGCAGTCTGCGCCGGTCGCCTCCGCGCTGTCCTCGCCCCGCGGCGCGGGCTCTTGGCCGGACTGCGGGAGCAGATGTGGCGGCGCAGGCCTGAGCGCCGCGGGGGCGTCTGGCGGGTTCTCTCGGTCCACGGCGGAGAACTTATGATCGCCCACCGCGTTCTTCCCAGGATTCCTGTATGGGATGGGCTGCTCCAGCATCTGGATCATCAGGACGTCTACCAAATATGTCGTGGCGTACTTCATAGTCTTGCGCATCAGACCGTGTCGTGCGCTCTTGTCCGTCCACTCCTTTTGCGACATCACCCTCTTCGCCTTGTCGCAGTAAATATAGCCGATGATCTGGCAGCGCTGGTCACCGCGCTGCGCGAGCCATTTGCGGGCAGCCTTGGGCAGGTTGCGCGGGCGCGCCAGCGCAGTGGCGCGGCCGTCAAGCAGTCGCTCCAGCTCGTCCGAGTCCACGCGCCAGACGGAATCGCCCTCCTTCGGAGGGTCGCAGCACCTCCGAGGCTGCGCGTCAGCATCTGCCGCGGCGCGCTTCGCGTCGCGAGCGGCGCCCCAGTCCTGTATCCACAGCATGATGTGCGCGTGCGGAAACCCCCTCTTTTGCCACTCTACGCGACTCACGAAGTCGCTCACGAGAAAGGGCGGATCCTCGTTCAGTTGTCCGTCCCACTGTGTCCAGTCTGCCTCCGTGAACGCGTCGAGGCCGCATGCGGGGCCGTCGATGTCTGGTGGTGCCTCTCCGTTCGCTGGACCATCCGCTGTGAGCTCCTGCGCGACGTTGCTGTCCCCCTTGCTCTGGCTGCTCCCACGCAAGTGCGGCTTCGGGAACGGCGGACAGCCTTCGCCGACGTCTGCCCTGCGATTAGTGAGCCAGCCAAGAATCCGCTCCAACTGCCTGTTGAATTCGCGCTCGACGTCTGCTGGGTATTGCTGGCAGAGTTGCAGCGCCGTCAGACGACGAGTCCCTGGGCGGGACGGATCCGCAGCCCATTTGTGCTCAGGGTCATTCACGTAGCACCGCACAGCTTCAGCCACGGCGCTCCTGCGCTCTGCGTCACCGATGAGCGGATTGATGCTGAGCAGGTGCGCGGTGACGCAAGCGGCCAAGATCTGCGGCTGCCGCTCGTGGCTCGTCAATGTGAGGAACTTGTCCGGGCGGCCCAACTGCCGCATCATGTGCACCGAGTGCGACCTCTTCTGGCCGAGGAACGCCGTGGTCCCCGGAACCTTGCCCAGCACCGCGTAAGCCTTCTTCTCCGCTGCCTCTCTGCCGGGCACGTCCCGCGTGCCGACGTAGATCGACGCGGCACCGCTGATCTTCTTCCTGAACCATGTCTCCAGCAGGTAGAAGGTGTAGTCTGGATCCTGCTGGAATGCTGGGTCGAAGCTGGCAAGGCGCCGCGAGACGTAGTCTGCGAACTTGCACTCCTGAGGGCACCAGCCCGCGCCGCTCGGGAACAGGTGCGGGAATACCGCGGGCCCCATGTCCATGCGAATCTCAGCCGAACCCTTTGCACCTTTGATCTCCGTGACTGACGCCCCGGGCGGCGGTGGGCCGCCCGCCGTGAAGTACGTTGCGTCCTCCTGCCGCTGCTCTCTGGCTTCGGCCTCTTCGGCCTCAGCTATCTCTGCCTCCTCGCACTCCTGGATCTTGGCCTTGAGCGCCTCCACCAGCTTCTCGACGCGAGGCTTCACTGCGATATCCTGGTAGTGCGCGTTGTGCTCCAAGAGCCAAGCGAGAGCGTCCCTGATCTTCGTGGCGCGCACGGGAATTGCAGACCCTGGCACGCAGCCGCGGACGCGGCACCACAGAATGCCCTTCTCGATGTGCACGTCGTCGCCCTCGAGGATCTGCGCCGCCTGCGGCGCGTCCAGTGGCGCGACGAAGGTGCCGCCGCGCTGTGCCAGCGCGCCGCCCTTGGGCATGTGGACCAGTATGGCGTTCGTCTCCCACAGCGCGAGCAGGCGCCGCTCATGTTGAGTGAGGTCAGCCATGGCCATCGGAACGTCTCCCGCGTCGAGGACGTCGTCGCTCACGCGAACCCCGTCCTCGTCCGCGTCGTAGCAGGAGTCGCAGATGTAGACCCGGGCGGCGGCGTCGCCCACTGCCCCAGCGGCCGCCGACTTATCGCGGGCCCTCAGCATCCGCGCCGCAATCATGCGATCGGGGCACGGTCGATTGCAGTGATGAGGCGGCCTCTTCCGGCAGCAGGAGCCGCACACGCGAGACCAGCCGTCCTGGTCCCACTTCGCAACCCACGAGAGCCACGCAGCCTCGTCCACCCTGATCGGGCAACCGCTCGTCTCTGCCTGCTCAGCCTGAATGGTGCCCTGGCTCTTCGACGTGGACGCCCGCCGCAGATCGACGCCCGCCGCCTTGCACAGCGCCTTGAACTGCATGTGGTCCCTTCGAAGTATCTTCATGATATCGTCCTTTGTGTGCACGACAGTGCCGTTCGGATGCTGCAGGCCTATCAGCTCCTTGAGCGTGGCAATCTCCTCCTCCGTGAACACTCCAGGCTCGCGCACGGGGCGTCGTGGTAGCAATCCAGCAGCTGCGAGCACCGCAATGTAGTGCTGTTTGCGCCTTTTGACCGCCTTCATGATGGCGCCCTTGTCGTGCGCTGGTCCGCCTTCAGGTGTCTTCGCCGCGTGCATTTCGCGCACGAGGGCGCGCTGCTTCGGCGTTAGTTCGATGCGAGGGTCGACTCCAACGGCTGCGCAGGCGTCTGGGTAGCGGTAGTCCGCCTTGCCCAGCGCGCGCATGATGTCCACTGGCGCGTACGTGTACTTCCCGTCCGTCGTCTGCTCGTCGTTCATCTCGAGGAAGATCTCCGTCTGCTCCTGTGTCAACGCCATTGGCATCGCCCGGCGCTTCCCCATAGGTCGACGCGGACACCCCGCCGCGTAGGCGGCCTCCGCCGCCTCATGCAATCGCCGCTTGTCTACGCCCATTATATTGCGAATGTCTTCCAGCGAGTACATCCACGCTCCATCGTCGTCCCGCGCCGCGATCAGCCGGGCGCACATGGCCTCGTCGCTCTCTCCCTCCAGGCGTACCTCATGCCGCGCTGCCGCCGCAGCCTCCACGTCGAACACGCGGCGGCCGCGCTGTCCTCGAGGCTGAATGCGCTTGCCCCAAGCTGACCAGAACTCCCGAAGCTGTTCCTCGGTGAATACATCGTCTTGCGAAAAGTCGATGACGTCGGGGTGCGCTGCTGCGAACATGCGCACCATGAGTTCGTTATGCTGCTTCTCCTGCTTGCCCATCTTCTCTATGATTTCCGTCATCTCGAACGTCAGCTCGCCATCGTCGTCGACCTTCGTGAACATGTCATAGAAACTCACCAGCTCCTCGCGGGAGAACTCAGGGCAGTCACCAGAGACAGCGGCGAACTGGGAAGTCGCCGCGCCAATCTCCCCGACATCGCCAGAAGGGGCCGCGGCGTCCTCTTCCCCCACGCGCCCCTCCGGACGCATCGCCGTTGCTGCCGCCAGCGCCGCGGTGGATGGGCCGCCCTGCAGCGCCGCCGCCGGCGGAGCGCGCTGCCCGTCATCGCCTGCAGCCCAACCTGATCGGGCGACGAAGCGATCGCCGAAGGAAGTCCCCGACCCAGAAACCGCCGAGCCTGATCGAGTCCACAATCGCACGTGCGACCGGTCTACGAAATCGCCATCGTGATTGCGCTCGATCGCTCGAGATCGATCCCCGTGCAAGCGCCAACGCATCCACTCGACCGCGCTTGGAGGCGCGGTACCCCGTCGATCAGTTCCCATCAAGCCGCATCTGTCGATTGCCCCGATCGACGGCTGGATCTCGATCTCCGTGCAGGCGAGACCGCATCCGCCCGACCGCGTCTCGAGGTGCGGCATCCTATCGATCAGATCCCATCCAGCCGTGGCTCGCGATCCGCTCGACCGAATGCTATTACAGAGGCTGCGAGCGGCGCCTCCGCCGCCTGCCGGTTGCTCCATCGCGGCGCCTGGCAAATGCTTGCGATGTGAAGTGAGTCGTATGATCGCCGAGTGCTTTGAAGCGCTCGGGCCCTTCGATGAAAGATCAAGTTCCTCTGGGCTGAGTCTGCAGACACTAGGCTCGGCCGACGGCTGCAGAAAAAGAGATGCGGGGAAGGCGCAGGGGAAGATGCAGTAGAGGACGTGAAATGAAACGACGCCCGAAGGGGAGCAAAGCTGGAGAGAAGAAGATGCATGGATTGATGGCGGCGCTGGTTTATGATCGGAGGCCGGAGAAGAAGTCGGGCGCGCGGGCTCTCTGTGGCCCCTCGCAGTAGCTGTCTTCTCGCAATAGCTGGTCGATAAGGACTAGTGGGGGACACGCGTGCTACCTCGGTGGTCCCTCACAATAACTGGTAGATCAGGAATGGTGGGGGACGCGTGGGCTCCCTCTGTGGCCCCTCGCTATAGCTGGTCGATGAGGATTGGTGGGGCGCGTGTGGGCTCCCTCTGCGGTCCCTCGCAATAGCTGGTCGATAAGGACTGGTGGGGGACGCGTGGGCTCCCTCTGTGGCCCCTCGCAATGGCTCGTCGACAATGACTGGCGGGGAGCTCGTGGGCTCCCTGTGGCCACTGATAATAGATGGTCGAAAAGGAGTGGTGGGGAACGAGTGGGCTCCCTGTGGCCCCTCATAATAGCTGGTCGAAAAGGATTGGTGGAGGGCGAGTGGGTCGAAAACACATTCTCAACAAAAGGTTCTGGTCCCGAGGCGCACTGATGCAGGTCGCGAGTGGTCGAGAAGGATTGGCGGGGGGCGAGCGGGGCTACTGATAATAGATGGTCGAAAAGGAGTGGTGGGGAACGAGTGGGCTCCCTGTAGATGGGGCACTGAGCGCACGGACATGGTTTGAGCCGAGATTCCAATGGCGAGGGGGCGCGAGGCAGTGGAACCAGCAACAACAGCAGCAGCAGCAATCCGTGGAGCCGAGAAAAGAAAAGGAAGGGGCGCAGGAGGGAACGCCAGGGCGCTTTCAGTGGCCCCTTCACAATAGATGGTCGATAAGGGCTCCCGGGAACCAGGAGCGTCCTCCGTGGCCCCTTCACAATAGATGGTCGATAAGAGCTCCCGGGAACCAGGGGGGTCCTTCGTGGCCCCTTTCACAATAGATGGTAGATAAGGGCTCCCGGGAACCAGGGGAGGGTCCTCCGTGGCACCTTCAGATGGTCGATAAGGGCTCCCGGGAACCAGGGGGGGTCCTCCGTGGCCCCTTCACAATAGATGGTCGATAAGGGCTCCCGGGAACCAGGGGGGTCTTCCGTGGCCCCTTCACAATAGATGGTCGATAAGGGCTCCCGGGAACCACGGGGGTCCTCTGTGGCCCCTTCACACTAGATGGTCGGTAAGGGCTCCCGGGAACCAGGAGAGTCCTCCGTGGCCCCTTCACAATAGATGGTCGATAAGGGCTCCCGGGAACCAGGGGGGTCCTCCGTGGCCCATTTCACAATAGATGGTCGATAAGGGCTCCCGGGAACCAGGGGGGTCCTCCGTGGCCCCTTCACAATAGATGGTCGATAAAGGCTCCCGGGAACCAGGGGGTCCTCCGTGACCCCTTCACAATAGATGGTCGATAAGGGCTCCCGGGAACCAGGGGGGTCCTCCGTGCCCCTTCAATGGATGGGCGATAAGGGCTCCCGGGAACCAGAAGGGTCGTGGGCCCTTCACAATCCCAGTAGCCTAAGACTATCAATTTTCTAGAACCTTATTAATATTAACATAGCGGCTGGTGCTTTAACTAAACTGCACTTAGCCAACATTAAAACAACCACGCGCTAAATAGCGAATAGTTAACTTAAGTTATAATGCGGCACATATGTTATAACTGGCGTTAAAGAAAACATGAACGCAGCATACTTGGTTTCGGGGGGGGGATGATATCGAACGCCTGCGTGATGTGCAGATATCCTCACATGCCTAGTGTGCTGAAGACAGAGTGCTCAGCGCGGCGGATATGTTTTTGGATGCCTTTGGCGATTGCGTGCTGCAACATGCAGCTTACGGCACGGAAAATCACGAGACTTACGAGAGAAAGCGCTCACTGAGTACCCCCAGACAGAAAGATGGGGGCCTCTGACATGGGCGTGTTCGTCGTCATCGTCACCGCCATCTTAAGCATCGTCATCATCATGGTCACGTAGCCATTTGGGCTCAAGCGACCATGGCGCCAAAACGAATCAGGCCTCGTATATACCATTTTGTTGTTGATGATCTCATCAGCAAGTGGCAAGAAATTTTAAACCTTCGAGATCCAGGCTTCCACTGGGACGGTTCATCATTCGATAGCAAGGCCACAGACTACAGTAGTTTGGAGAAATATCGGACGCCTCTTCAAGGTCTTCTGGAACTGGCTCCATCTGGTTTCCCTTCTCATGTCGATGTCAGAAGCACCTTCGCAAAATTACAGAAGCGCTATGGCATCTTCTCCAGTGACAATGTGGTAAACGAGCGGGCTCTGGACGAGTCTACGGCAGCGTGGAGACTGATGGCAAAACAAATCTACAATTTGAAGAAGAATGACATCGACATACCGTCCCTTCGCAACCTCACCGCGATCATCAAGCTGCCAGGCGAGGTCCCCGAATCCTCCGGCGGGGACACTAGCTCCTCGAGGGGCACATCAAGCGAGAGGCCGCCTCCAGAAAAGGCCTTAAATCTGGAGGATGTCGAACAGCTGTACAACGTAGGCGACAACCAGAGCGAGGAGGAATGCTACGAGGCTGAGGATGTTGAGTGCCAGATGCTTTCAATGACATGCCATTGTCCAGAGTGCGCTAAGATGCGCTCCAGCAGCGGCATCGATGCCATTATCATCGACGACGAGGGGGACGACAAGCCCTTGGACAAGAAGCCTGCGAAACCCAAGGACAAGAAGCCCGCGAAGCCCGAGGACAAGAAGCCCGCGAAGCCCGAGGACAAGACTCCCGCTGGTGCAATTCCTGTTCCAAACCCGATTGCTGGCAAGCAGCGCTTCGATACCACCATGGTTCCGAAGGTTCGGTTCAAATCCAAGAGGCCGCTCACGATCCCCAACCTGCTGGGGGTCAAGCCGACCAAGCCGATGAAGAGTGCAAAGAAACAGAGTCCGACTTCGAAGAAAAAAGTTGGTCTTGACCCGAAGGCTTGCATCCCCATGCCGATCTCGATCGTCCACAGGAAGACGTCGGAAAAGGCGAAGCTGCCAGAAGCCTACCTCATGGCAGGTGGCAAGTTTCTCGCGGCGCAGAGTTCGGCCAAATGCGCATCGTACCTCGAGAACGCGAAGGAGTTGAAGATCAAAATCGAGGCGAAGGAGGTGCGTGCACCCGAGGCTGCTAAGAAGTGGCTTGAGGACAAGCTGGAGTAGACAACGCATGGGAGCTGTGCTTAAGCCGTGCTTTGTGGTTAGTTGCCGCGGGCAGCGTTTGGGGCTGCAAGCCTGCGACGGAGAGAAAAACAATGATTAACCATCCGACCCCTCCTCAATCCCTTCTCCCCTTCCTCCTCCTCCTGCTCCTCCTCATTATGCCCCCCCCCTCCCTCTCCCTCTCGCCGCTCCCCTTCGTGCTCGGTATATTTACACACGCATTTGACATGCAAACACTCCCCCTCCTCTCCCTCCCCTCCTCCTCCCCATCCGTACCATTCATCCTTCCTCCCCTTCCCTCCCCTCCCCTCCCCTCATCATCCTCCCTTCCTCCCTCCCTCCCTCCCTCGCGTCATCGTCGTCGTCGTGTCCGTCAGCGTCCATTCACCGACCGATTGATCCATTCGTAGACTCGTGGACCTTTCCATTGATTGATTGATTGATGGGCGCATGGATGAATTTCTAAACCTTGAGATGGGTACAAGTGGGTCCTTAGATGGTGGACCTGATTAGGTTTCCATCCTTCCTCCATCCCTCCCACCCTCCCTCTCACCTTCGTTCCGTCCATCCCGATCCCCATCCCCTCCTCCCTCCGTCCCTCCCTCCGCCCTCCCCCCCCCTCGCGTTATCAAATTCGTCGTCGTCGCCATTATGAGAATGAGAATGGCAATCGCAAACCGTCGATTTACGTAGCCAGTTTTGCTCTGATCGAGTGACCACTTGCATGCAGCATGGCCAAGCACGCCCAACCCACATTGCCATGTTTCCTCAAGCTCAAGGTCGAGCCGTCAGCTGCACCAGGCTCGGTGGTTGTGAAAACTGAGCCTGGGGGTGACCCAGGCTCGGGGGCTAGCTCGGCTAGTTCGTTGGGCGGAAGCGGCCCCCTTTCGAGCGACAAGGCGAAGTACAACAAGTTCAACTACAGGCTCAAGCTGCGCGGCGACGAGTACAAGGATTACTACAAGAAGCTTGTGAAATCCAAGGACCAGGCGGCCATCGATACGTTCGTCACCGACTTGATTGAAATGGGCGCAAATCTACCAAGCGATTATCTCGTTCGCAAGAGGAAGGTCGTGGAGGAGAAGGAGCACGACGACTTTGTCGAGTGGGTGCCCTGGGCGAAGGCCGCTGAGCGGGAGGGGCGCGAGTGTCTCCTGGAGATGGTGCAAGCTGGTACTGTCTTGAGCCGCAAGAACCCCAAGCTGCCTGCAGACTCCAAGATCGAGTTCCCCTTCAACCAGCAGGTCAAGCAGCAGAGGGAGGTCGAGCACAAGAAGAACAAGACGATCGATGAGAGGGAGAATGCCACGCATGAGGCAGTGACCAGCGACGGCAGCGAGGCGTTCCTGAAGGAGTTCACGCACGCGTCCATCAAGGAGTTCACGCACGCGTCCCCTGGCGTCTGCGGTGCATGGGCCTGCGGCTTTTGGAGGACTCTCAGTATCCCTCAATCTCCTATGCATGTTCTTCAACGTTGTTGGTTGGCAAAATACAAAAGGTTATAAACAGGTCCATCTTGCGCCATACTTGTTTGAATTCAACCTTACTCCATTGGTCTTGATATGCCTGGGGTGGGTTGTCACGGTTGAGTTCTCACTCGGCTTTGACATTCCATTTTGTATGCCTCCGTATCTTCTGGGTTCATTGCGTGCTTGGGACAGTCAGTTTCTATTTTAGACTTTCGTTCCGTACATATATCCGTCTTGGTTGCTACTTATGTTCAATGGGTTTCATGGGACTCAATGAAAGATTTCTTTACTTCTTGCTTACTTCAGACCTTGGGACCATATGCCCCCAAGATTGGCTTCAAGAGCTACTCAAGTCACTCAAGATTGTTGATCAATTTGAGCATACTCCTTTATCTTGCATTACATTTCTCATTTTTCTCTTCTTCATTCAAAGCAAGAGAGACCTTGTGGTGGGATTCATTTGGGACATCGGACAATCTATCATTCATGATTTCTTTCAGTATCATGGGCTTCAATCCTGGGCTGGGCTTCTCCTTTCTTCTGCTTCATCTTTCTACCGCCTCTCCTCCCGCCTCCCTCTTTCTCTACCGTACGCATTTGGCGTATTGGTGGCTTCTCAGGTTTGTGTTTTGGGAGAACCGACCTTTCAAGGCGCTTCATCATCATCATCATCATCAACTCGGTTCTCAAAGAGGGCTCTGGAAATCCGCCCACTACCGCGCCAGTGTCCGTGCTCTCTGGAGCCAGCGTGGCAGGGAGCGGGACCCATCCGCCCGACGATCCAAAGGTGAAAGTGGCCATTCAAGCGATTCGGAGATCTCACAACGTTTGGGATCGGTCTCTCCGCGATTTCGCAGCACTCGTACAGAAATCCAAGGATCATCCAAACACGCAAGGGTGCAAATTCGAGAAGGATCTCGAGTCGATCTCCTCCCAGGGCGATCTTATCGACAAGAAGCTGGTCAGCTTGGAGCAGAAGTACATGAACACAGGGACCCTCGACGACGACGATATCAAGCTGGGGGCCGAGCAGGTGAGTGCAATTCAGGATGTGGTCAAGCAGGGGAACAAGAGGGCAACCGCCCTGCGCCCCTGGTTCAAAGTGGACTGAGCGGGGTTGCCTTCTCGTCGAGGGTTCGCTGCCGAGCATGGGCCTCCACCCAATGAGCTGGCCGAGCGGCACTGGTCTAGAGCTTAGTCCGCTGACTCAGCAGGCATGGGCAAAGCGATGAGAGACGCAATTCAGATATGTTTAAGATATTTTTCAGATATCTGAAAACCTCTATAAAGAAATCAATAAGAACATTCAGATTTTTTTCAGATATCTGAAAGAAATCTGAAAAAATCTGAACTGTGATATGTCTCAGGTCTGCCAGCCCTTGCCAGCTCCCCTCCTCCTCCCTCCTCCTCCCTCGTCCTCCCTCCTCCTCTCCTCCCCCTTCTCATCATTCCTCCTTGCTGCTGCTGCTGCTCCTCCTCCTCCTCCTCCTCCTCCTCCTCCTCCTCCTTCTGTTCCTCCTCCTCTCCTCCTCCCCCTCCTGCTCCTCCTGCTGCTCCACCTCCTCCTCCGCCTTACTCTCCGACCTTCTTGGGTAGACGCCACGTGCAGCGTGCGGAGAACGCGGGAGCCGCTTTCATTGAACGAATGCCTCCTCTCTCCTCCCTCCACCTCATCGTCCCCCCCATTGTCCTCGGTTGTTTTTCAAGCACACTTGAAAACAACAAAACCGAACAAAAAAACAAGAGCAAGCTAACTTGTTTGCGGTTTATCATGGCCAGCTCCGTGTCCAAGGGTTCGGGGGGTGAGATCCGTCACAAGTTGCCCCACAAATTGCCTGTATGACCCCCCCCCCCCCAAGGATGCTTAGGGGGGGGCGGGGGGTGAAAAATGCATTTTTGAGCCACCCCCCGCCTCCGCTGCCAATGGGGCTCAAGATTGAGCCAATACAATGTTTCTTTCATCAGTTCGGTGGGTCTTCGGAGTTTCCCTGGGGCCCGAGGGCGATTCCCCCTGCAGGGGCCCTCCAATGTGCGATTGGGGCTGGGTGACGAGTGCCAGCCTGGCCGGCCGTGATTCCGACCCTCACTGCACCTGTTCCGTTTTTGCGGGAAGATAGGGTGGGGGGGCGGGCACGCCTTCTCCGTGGTGTGGCCGCTGGGGATCTCGGCCCACGCCATCCAGTGTTTGAGTTTATTGTTGCATGACACCCTCGGTCAGAGTCCAAGCTCATCCTCATTCTCCTCCTCATCCTCCCTGCCCCCCCTCTTGTGTAGCACTTTCGGCTCCACGAAACTATGTATCTGTGCGTATACAGTATACACTTGTTCATATGCTCATCCGTTTACTTGTACTCTGTCTGCCGATGTCAGCTTCGATTTTGTTTGAGCCATTGCATGTCCAGGAGCCAAGGCGCCTGCGAGGTGGTTGGCGACAACGCGCTCGGCAAGCTCGCGAGGAGGAGCCGCAGCGAGTGGCTTCGCCCTCAAGGCTTGCCATGGGCCATTTGTTGGAGTGGAGCGATGGCAAACTATCTGCCACACAAGTGCAGCTACACATGGGCAATGCTGCACATGATGGCATTGTTGATCCTCTTGTCAATCGATTGAGCCATCTCGGTGTCTCGCCGCAACACTGCCATGGTAACTTGATGTCGTTGCTGGGCGAACTCCCTCTGATGGATGTAGTCACACCAGTAGCAGGGAACACATGGACTCACGTCATATTGCCGTCTTCCTGGATCAAGTTGTTGCTTCGGTTCAGCCCTCGGGAGTTTCGCCTGAGGCTGGGTGCCGATGCATCGAAAGTTAAAGCTTTCTGGGAGGGCTGGTACCGATTCCCAGTTCGGGTGGCATGGTCCCAAGACCACGCGCACCTGCGAGGCAAAGCAGCACCTGACTTGTTCACAACCGCCCCGCTGGCAGTGCACGAAGACGCTGGTCCTGTCACGAAAAAGCTGTCTGCTCGATGTTTAAGTTTCTCTGGTGTTTTAGGCGTGGGGACAGAAAAGCTCACGAATTTGTTGTGTGCGTCTGCTATCAAGGGAAAGAAGGGCGAGGACGACCTCAAAGCATGGGATGTCATAATTGCTGATCTCGAAACTTTGGCGTCTGGCGGATTCGAGTTGCGAGACGCAGATGGATTATTGTGGAAGTTTGTTCTAATGTTTGCAAAAGCAGACGAAGAGTGCAGATGCAACGATTGGGGTTTGGTTCATTTTTCTTCTGCTGATGAAGTTTGCCCAGAGTGTTTGGCAAATCGTAGCAATCGTCCTTACACGGATCTGCAACGCAGTGCAAAATGGCGACCGACAGAGGCCATGCCCTTTGAAAGTTTTAAAGCAAGGCTCAGAGTGCCATTGCACCCTTTGGCGAAATGCGGATCCATGTCTCGGTTTCTCTTCTACCCAGATCTCATGCATATGATGGATTGTAATGGGGTTGCGTCAATAGTCTTCGGATCCGTTCTCGTGCGATTGACAGGCGAACCCCATCTCGGCAACAACATCGCACAGCGCTTGGACGTGATAAACGACCAGCTGTCAGAATGGCATCGGCGGCGGCCAGGGAGCCACCGACTCCCTCGTCTTGCCCAGGGCAACTTGGTCAACAACGGCTGGGCTGTCTTACATGGCCCCGCAATCAACGCAGCGAACACGCGAAAGGCTTCAGGTTTCTTTGCGCAGCTGGCTGCGCAGTACCTTGGGCACGGCTCCGACTTCGACAAACATATAGCCTCGGCGGCGAGATTACTGCACGAGTTCTACTCAATCATATACGCAGCCCCTGTTTTCGTGAGTGATCACGATGTCGGTCGGCTGCGTTCTGTCTGCGTTGATTTCGGCGAGGCTTTCATGTGGTGCAGGGAATTCTCTCGTCGGGCTGGCCAGTTGTGTTGGGAGATCACTCCGAAGACCCACAAGATGATGCATGTCCCTTTAATGGCCCAGATCGTGAACCCTCGGACAGTACATTGCTACGCAGGTGAGTCGCTCATAGGCACAACGGCCAAGGTGTGGAAAGGATCGATGTCTGGCCGTTGGAAGAAAGCTGCGCAGAACGTTGTCTTGTCAAAACGTTTGCTTGGCGTGTTGCTTCGAATATGTATGCCACCGTTGCGGCAATAGATCGTGCATGCCATTTCTTGTGCGGGAGAGGCTGGCTGAAGAGGTCCAGCCAGTGAAAAAAATATCACAATCATCATCGTCACCATCCCCCCTCTCCTCGAGGGGAGGGGGGAGAAGAAACAAGCGAACCCCAAACGCAGCTACACAAATCAAACACCCAACACCAGCAACAAAACAATCACATCCACAGCACAATCGAGGGCCGTTCGCGAGTCACTTGCGGCCGCTCAGCATGGCTCCCATGGTTCCTCCTCCCTCCTCCTCCTCCTCCTCCTCCTCCTCCTCCTCCTCCCCTCCTCCTCCTCCTCCTCTCTGCTCCTTCTCCTCCTCCTCCTCCTCCTCCTCCTCCTCCTCCTCCTCCTCCTCCTCCCTCCTCCTCATCGTGACTCCTTCGGGATGCGTCCAACCCCCTCCTTGGAATATCAGGACAGTCCTGAGATACCAAACGTGGGTACGTTTGCTTCTGTCCGTCCTGAAGGACATGTGGGTACGTTTGCCGCTCTCAGTCTTGAGGGACCGAATGTCGGTACGTTTGCTTTTGACTGCCCTATGATACCACATGTGGGTACGTTGCCGCTGTTTCCCCTGGGGAACCAACAATGGGTACGTGCGATCCTGTCAGTCCTAGAGCAGCGCGTATACGAACTAATAATGACAAGTAACATTAAATAAACAACATTAAGATGAAACCAACTTAAGTACCATGAACTTAACACTAATTAGTTAGATTAATCTTAATATCTTTAATATTAAGTAAACTAGTAACTTAGAAAAGTAGCCTATTCAGGCTACTGGGATAGATGGTCGATAAGGGCCCCCGGGAACCAGGGGGGTCCTCCGTGGCCCCTTCACAATAGACGGTCGATAAGTGCTCCTGGGAACCAGGGGGGTCCTCCGTGGCTCCTTTACAGTAGATGGTCGATAAGGGCTCCCGGGAACCAGAGAGGGTCCTCCGTGGCCCCTTCACACTAGATGGTCGATAAGGGCTCCCGGGAACCAGGGGGTCCTCCGTGGCCTCTCACAATAAATGGTCGATAAGGGCTCCCGGGGGCCAGAGGGGGTCCTCCGTGGCCCCTTCACAATAGATGGTCGATAAGGGCTCCCGGGAACCAGGGGGGTTCCCGGGGTTCCCGGGGTTCCCGGGGTTCCTGGGGTTCCCAGGGTTCCCGGGGTTCCCGGGGTTCCGGGGTTCCCGGGTTTTCCCGGGGTTCCCGGGGTTCCCGGGGTTCCCGGGGTTCCCGGGGTTCCCGGGGTTCCCGGGGTTTCCGGGGTTCCCGGGGTTCCCGGGGTTCCCGGGGTTCCCGGGGTTCCCGGAGTTCCCGGGGTTCCCGGGGTTCCCGGGGTTCCCGGGAGCCCTTGCCGACCATTTATTGTGAAGGGGCCACGGAGGACCATGGTGGATCCCGGGAACCACGGGAGGTCCTCCGTGGCTCCTTCATAATGAATGGTCGATCAGAGCTCCCGGGAACCAAAGGGATCCTCCGTGGCCCCTTCACAATAAAAGGTCGATAAGGGCTCCTGGGAACCAGAGGAGGTCCTCCGTGGCCCCTTCACAATAGATGGTCGATAAGGGCTCCCGGGAACCAAGGGGGTTCCCCGGTGTCCCGGGGTTCCCGGGGTTCCCGTGGTTCTCGGGGTTCCCGGGGTAGTTCCCGGGGTTCCCGGGGTCCTCCGCGGCCCCTTCGGAATGAATGGTCGATAAGGGCCCCCGGGAACCAGGGAGTTCCTCCGTGGCCCCTTCACAATAGATGGTCGACAAGGGATCCCGGGAACCAGAGGTGGTCCCTCCGCGAACCCTTTACAATAGATGGTCGATAAGGGCTCCCGGGAACCAGGAGAGTCGTGGCTCCTTCACAATAGATGGTCGATAAGGGCCCCCGGGAACCAGAGGGGGTCCTCCGTGGCCCCTTTGAAATAAATGGTCGATAAGGGCTCCCGGGAACCAGAGGGGTCTTCAGTGGCCCCTTCACAATAGATGGTCGATATAAGGGCTCCCGTGAACCGCGGGGGATCCTCCGCGGCCCCTTTCACAATAGATGGTCGATAAGGGCCCCCGGGGACCAGAGGAGGGTCCTCCGTGGCCCCTTCACAATAGATGGTCGATAAGGGCTCCCGGGAACCAGGGGGGTCCTCCGTGGCCCCTTCACAATAGATGGTCGATAAGAGCTCCCGGGAACCAAAGGGGTCCTCCGTGGCCCCTTCACAATAGATGGTCGATAAGGGCTCCCGGGAACCGGGAGGGGTCCCGGGGTTCCCGGGGTTCCCGGGGTTCCCGGGGTCTCGGGGTTCCCGGGGTTCCCGGAGTCCCGGGGTTCCCGGGGTTCCCGGGGTTCCCGGGGTTCCCGGGGTTCCCGGGGTTCCCGGGGTTCCCGGGGTTTCCGGGGTTCCCGGGGTTCCCGGGGTTCCCGGTTCCCGGGGTTCCCGGGGTTCCCGGGGTTTCTCTGAGTTTCCCGGGGTTCCCGGGGTCCCCCAGGGTTCCCCGGGGTTCCCCAGGGTTCCCCGGGGTTCCCGGAGTTTCCCCGGCCGGTTCCCGGGGGTTCCCCGGGGGGTCCCGGGGCCCCGGGGGTTCCCCGGGGGTCCCGGGGGTTTCGGGGGTCGCGGAATTCCCGGGGATCTCGGGGTTCCCGGGGATCCCGGGGATCCCGGGGATCCCGGGGATCCCGGGGTTCCCGGGGTTCCCGGTGTTCCCGGGGTTCCCGGGGTTCCCGGGGTTCCCGGGGTTCCCGGGGTTCCCGGGGTTCCCGGGGTTCCCGGGGTTCCCGGAGTTCCCGGGGTTCCCGGGGTTCCCGGGGTTCCCGGGGTTCCCGGGGTTCCCGGGGTTCCCGGGAGCCCTTATCAACCATCTATTGTGAAGGGGCCACGGAGGACCATGGTCGATAGGGTTCCCGGGAACCACGGGAGGTCCTCCGTGGCCCCTTCATAATAAGTTGTCGATCAGGGCTCCCAGGAACAAGGGGGGTCCTCCGTGGCCCCTTCGCAATAGATGGTCGATAAGGGCTCCCGGGAACCAGGGGGGTCCTCCGTGGCCCTTTCACAATATTAGTCAATAAGGGCTCCCAGGAACCAAGGGTGTCCTCCGTGGCCCCTTTCACACTAGATGGTCGATAAAGGCTACCGGGAACCGGGGGGGCCCTCCGTGGCCCCTGAACAATACATGGTCGATGAGGGCTCCCGGGAACCAGGGGGGTCCTCCGTGGCCCCTTCACAATTAGAGCCAAGATCGGAATGGGGTGGCAAGACACATCGTTACAACAATCATTATTATTACTGTTAATGATGTGTCCCCATGACGGCACGATCACAACCGCTACAACTGCACCACCTGCCCCTGCGCACCGTGCATCCCCAGTTGTTGTTGTAATAACCCAGGCTGTGGCTGCATCCCCTGCCCCACAACACCGCTCAGTCCCATCTGCTGCTGCACTGGCGGTAACTGCAAACCGTGTCCCTGCGCGCCGTGGATCCCCATCAAGTAGTGCACCGCGCCCGGCAGTAGCTGGATACCCTGAGCCTGCGCACCGTCAATCCCCACCAAGTGGTGTAGCCATCCGATATCTGTCATGTCACATTCCTGCGCGAGAGAATTGGGACGCAAAAGGAAGATCTAGCAGGTAAGTGGAAAGGAGGAGGAGCCAATAGATGGTTGATATGGGTTCCCGGGAACCAGGGGGGCCTTCCGTGGCTCCTTCACAATAGATGGTCGATAAGGGCTCCCGGGAACCAGGGGGGTCTTCCAGGGCTCCCGGGAACCAGGGGGGTCCTCCGTGGCCCCTTCACAATGGATGGTCGATAAAAGCTCCCGGGAACCAGGGGGGGCCTCCGTGGCCCCTTCACAATAGATGGTCGATAAGGGCTCCCGGGAACCAGAGGGGTCCTCCGTGGCCCCTTCACAATAGATGGTCGATAAAGGCTCCCGGGAACCAGGGGGGTCCTCCGTGGCCCCATCACAATAGATGGTCGATAAGGGCTCCTGGGAACCAGGGGGGTCCTCCGTGGCCCCTTCACAATAGGACAAGATCGGAATGGGGTGGCAAGACACATCGTTACAACAATCATTATTATTACTGTTAATGATTTGTCCTCATGCCGGCACGATCACAACCGCTATTGAAAGACACCTGCCTGCAACTGCACAACCTGCCCCTGCGCACCGTGCATCCCCAGTTGTTGTTGCAATAACCCAGGCTGTGGCTGCATCCCCTGCCCCGCAGCGCCGCTCAGTCCCATCTGCTGATGCACTGGCGGTAACTGCAAACCGTGCCCCTACACGCCGTGGATCCCCATCAGGTGGTGCACCGCGCCCGGTGGTAGCTGGATACCCTGAGCCTGCGCGCCGTCGATCCCCACCAAGTGGTGTAGCCATCCGATATTCGTCAAGTCACATTCCTGCACAAGAGAATTGGGACGCAAAGGGAAGATGTAGCAGGTAAGTGGAAAAGGGGAGAAGCCAATATATCATTGTCGATAAAAGCTCCCGGGAACCAGGGGGGCCCTCCGCGGCCCCTTCGCAATAGATGGTCGATGAGGGCTCCCGGGGACCAGGGGGGTCCTCGAGGCACTTTCACAATAGATGGTCGATAAGGGCACCCGGGAACCAGGGGGGTCTTCCGCGGCCCCTTCACAATAGATGGTCGATAAGGGCTCCCAGGAACCAGAGGGGTCTTCAGTGGCCCCTTCACAATAGATGGTCGATAAGGGCTCACGGGAACCAGGGGGGTCCTCCGTGGCCCCTTCACAATGGATGGTCGATAAGGGCTCACGGGAACCAGAGGGGGTCTTCAGTGGCCCCTTCACAATAGATGGTCGATAAGGGCTCCTGGGAACCAGGGGAGTCGTGGCTCCTTCACAATGAATGGTTGATAAGGGCCCCCGGGAACCAGAGGAGGTCATGCGTGGCCCCTTCACAATAAATGGTCGATAAGGGCTCCCGGGAACCAGAAGGGTCTTCAGTGGCCCCTTCACAATAGATAATCGATAAGGGCTCCCGGGAACCACGGGGGTCCTCCGTAGCTCCTTCACAATAGATGGTCGATAAGTGCTCCCGGGAACCAAGGGAGGGTCCTCCGTGGCCCCTTCACAATAGATGGTCGATAAGGGCTCCCGGGAACCAGGGGGGTCCTCTGCGGCCCCTTCACAATAAATGGTCGATAAGGGCTCCCGGGAACCGGGAGGGTTCCCGGGGTTCCCGGGCTTCCCGGGGTTCCCGGGGATCCCGGGGTCCCCGGGGTTCCCGGGGTTCCCGGGGTTCCCGGGGCTCCCGGCCGGGGTTCCCGGGGCTCCCGGGGTTCCCGGGGTTCCCGGCGGTTCCCGGGGTTCCCCGGAGGTCCCCGGGGGTCCCCGGGGGTCCCCGGGGTTCCCCAGGGTTCCCGGGGTTCCCGAGGTTCCCGGGGCTCCCGGGGTTCCCGGGGTTCCGGGGTTCCCGGGGTTCCCGGGGTTCGCGGGGTTCCCGGGGTTCCCGGGGTTCCCGGGGTTCCCGAAATTTCCGAAGTTCCCAGGGTTCCCGGGAGCGTTTATCGACCATCTATTGTGAAGGGAACCACGGGGGGTTCTCCGCGGCCCCTTCACAATAGATGGTCGATCAGGGCCCCCGGGAACCAGGGGGGTCCTCAGTGGCCCTTAAGGGCTCCCGGGAACCAAGGGCCCCTTCGCAATAGATGGTCGATAAGGGCTCCCGGGAACCAGGGGGGTCCTCCGTGGCCCCCTCGCAATAGATGGTCGATAAGAGCTCCCGGGAACCAGAGGGGGTCCTCCGTGGCCCCTTCACAATAGATGGTCGATAAGGGCTCCCGGGAACCAAACGAGTCGCGCCCCCTTTCACAATAGATGGTCGACAAGGGCCCCCGGGAACCAGAGGGAGTCCTCCGTGGCCCCTTCGCAGTAGATGGTCGATAAGGGCTCCCGGGAACCAGGGGGGTCTTCAGGGGCCCCTTCACCATAGATGATCGATAAGGGCTCCCGGGAACCACGGGGGTCCTCCGTGGCCCCTTCACATAATAGATGGTCGATAAGGGCCCCCGGGAACCAAGGGGGTCCTCCGTGGCCCCTTCACAATAGATGGTCGATAAGGGCTCCCGGGAACCAGGGGGGTCGTCCGCGGCCCCTTCATAATCTAGATCGATAAGGGCTCCCGGAAACCAGGGGGGCCCTCCGCTGCCCCTTTTCGCAATAGATGGTCGATGGGGGCTCCCGGGAAGCAGGGGGGTCCTCCGTGGCTCTGTCACAATAGATGGTCGATAGGGGCTCCCGGGAACCAGGAAGCTCCTCCGTGGCCCCTTCACAATAGGAGCCAAGATCGGAAGGGGGTGGCAAGACACATCGTTACAACAATCATTATTATTACTGTTAATGAATTGTCCCCATGCCGGCACGATCACAACCGCTATTGAAAGCCACCTGCCTGCAACTGCACAACCTGCCCCCGCGCACCGTGCATCCCCAGATGTTGTCGTAATAACCCAGGCTGTGGCTGCATCCCCTGCCCCACAGCACCGCTCAATCCCATCTGCTGCTGTACTGGCGGTAACTGCAAACCGTGTCCCTGCGCGCCGTGGATCCCCATCAGGTAGTGCACCACG
Organism: Prorocentrum cordatum; assembly: GCA_963575745.1. Lineage (NCBI taxonomy): Eukaryota > Dinophyceae > Prorocentrales > Prorocentraceae > Prorocentrum > Prorocentrum cordatum. The sequence continues at coordinate 38,021 of CAUYUJ010014486.1, forward strand.
CCCGGCAGTAGCTGGATACCCGGAGCCTGCGCACCGTCAATCCCCACCAAGTAGTGTAGCCATCCGATATTCGTCGTGTCACATTCCTGCGCAAGAGAATTGGGACGTAAAGGGAAGATGTAGCAGGTAAGTGGAAAAGGGGGAGGAGCCAATAGATGGTCGATAAGGGCTCCCGGGAACCAGGGGGGTCCTCCGTGGCTCCTTCACTCTAGATGGTCGATAAGGGCTCCCGGGGGCCAGGGGGGTCCTCCCAAGGCCCCCGGGGAACCAGGGGGGTCCTCCGTGGCCCCTTCACAATAGATGGTCGATAAGGGATCCCGGGAACCAGGGGGGTCCTCCGTGGCCTCTTCACAATAGATGGTCGATGAGGGCTCCTGGGAACCAGGGGGGTCCTCCGTGGCCCCTTCACAATAGATGGTCGATAAGGGCTCCCGGGAACCAGGGGGGTCCTCCGTGGCCCCATCACAATAGATGGTCGATAAGGGCTCCCGGGAACGAGTGGGGTCCTCCGCGGCTCCTTCACAATAGATGGTCGATAGGGCTCCCGGGGACCAGGGGGGTCCTCCGTGGCCCCTTCACAATAGATGGTCGACAAGGGCTCCCGGGAACCAGGGGGGTCCCCCGTGGCTCCTTCAGAATAGATGGTCGATAGGGGCTCCCGGGAACCAGGGGGGGTCCTCGTGGCCCACTCACAAAGATGGTCGATGAGGGCCCCCCACACAGAGGGGGCCCCTCGTGGCTCCTTCACAACAGGTGGTCGATAGGGGCTCCCGTCGATAGGGGCTCCGGGAACCAGGGGGGTCCTTCAGTGGCCCCATAAGGGCTCCGGAACAGAAGGGTCCTCCTGGCTCCTGCACAATAAGATTGGTCGATAAGGGTCTCCCGGGAACTCAGGGGGGTCCTCCGAGGCCCCTTCATAATAAATTGTCGATAAGGGCTCCCGGGAACCAGGGGGGTCCTCCGTGGCCCCGTCACAATAGATGGTCGATAAAGGGCCCCCGGAAACCGGGAGGGGTCCTCCGTGGCCCCTTCATAATAAATTGTCGATAAGGGCTCCCGGGAACCAGGGGGGTCCTCCGTGGCTCCTTCACAATAGATTGTCGATAGGGGATCCCGGGAACCAGGGGGGTCCTCCGTGGCCCCTTCACAATAGATGGTCGATAAGGGCTCCCGAGAACCAGGGGGATCCTCCGTGGCTCCTTCACAATAGATGGTTGATAAGGGGCTCCCGGGAACCAGTGGGGGTCCTCCGTGGTCCCTTCGTAAAAGATGGTCGATGAAGGCTCCCGGGAACCAGGGGGGTCCTCGGTGGCTCCTTCACAATAGATGGTCGATAGGGGTTCCCGGGAACCAGGGGGGTCCTCCGTGGCCCCTTCATAATGAATGGTCGATAGGGGCTCCGGAGAAACAGGGGGGTCCTCCGCGGCCCCTTCATAAGAGCTGTCAGTAACCTGCTGCAGTTATGCAGAGAATAAACTGGAACACTGATTTGCGTCAGTAAGGTGTTCGCACACACGCGCGGGAAACAGGGACACCGATTTGCGTCAGTAAATCTGTTGTAGCCACACGCAGACAAAACTGGGACGCCCATTTGCGTCAGTAAGCTGCTGCAGCTACGCAAAGACCAAGGACTCCGTGTTACGTCAGTAAACAATCGCAGCTGCGCGCAGACCTCACTGGAACACCGATTTGCGTCAGCAGTAAAGTGTTCACTCACACGGTCGCCGAACAGGTGCAACGATTTGCGTTAGTAAACTGTTGTAGCCACACGCAGACAAAACTGGGACACCGATTTGCGTCAGTAAACTGTTGCAGCTACGCAAAGACCAAACTGGGACACTGCTTTGTGTCAGTAGGGTGTTCACACACACGCGCGCCAAACAGGGACACCGATTTGCGACAGCAAATCGGTTGTAGCCACACGCAGACAAAACTGGGACACCGATTTGCGTCAGTAAACTGTTGCACCTACGCACAGACCAAACTGGGACACTGATTTGCGTCAGTAGGGTGTTCACACACGCGCGGACACCAGAGACACCGATTTGCGTTAGTAAACCTGTTGTAGCCACACGCAGGCAAAACAAGGACACCGATTTGGTTCAGTAAACTGTTGCAGCTACGCACAGACCAAACTGGGACACCGATTTGCGTCAGTAAAGTGTCCACGCACACGCGCGCCAAACAGGGACACCGATTTGCGTCAGTAAATCTGTTGTGGCCACACGCAGACAAAACTGAGACACCTGCTGCAGCTGCGCACAGACCAGACTGGGGCACCGATTTGCGTCAGTAGTGTGTCCACACACACACGCGCTGGAAACAGGGACACCGATTTGCGTCGCCCATTTCAGAATAAATGGTCGATAAGGGCTCCCGGGAACCACGGGGTTTCTCCGTGGCCCATTCATAATAGATGGTCGATAAGAGCTCCCGGGAACCAGGGGAGTCCTTCGTGGCCCCTGCATAGTAGATGGTCGATAAGGGCTCCCGGGAACCAGGGATTCCTCCGTGGCTCTTTCACAATAGATCAATAGATGGTCGATAGGGGCTCCCGGGAACCAGAGGGGTCCTCCGTGGCCCCTTCGCAATAGATGGTCGATAAGGGTTCCCGGGAACCCGAGGGGTCTTCCGTGCTCCCTTCGCAAAAGATGGTCGATAAGGGCTCCCGGGAACCAGGGAGGTCTTCCGGGGCTCCTTCACAATCGATGGTCGATAAGGGCTCCCGGGAACCAGAGGGGTCCTCGGTGGCCCCTTCACAATAGATGGTCGATAAGGGCTTCCGGGAACCAGCGGGGACATCTGTGGCCCCTTCACAATAGATGGTCGACAAGGGCCCCCGGGAACAAGGGGGGTGTCTCTGGCCCCTTCATAATATAGATGGTCGATAAGGGCTCCCAGAAACCAAGGGGGTCCTCCGCGGCCCCTTGTTAATAGAGGGTTGATCAGGGCTTTCGGGGACCAGAGAGGTCTTCCGTGGCCGCCTCATAATAAATAAACGATAAGGGCTCCCGCGAATCAGGGAGTTACCTTTCCACTTACCTGCTACATCTTCCCTTTGCGTCCCAATTCTCTTGCGCAGGAATATGGCATGACGAATATCGGATGGCTACACCACCTGGTGGGGATACACGGTGCTCAGGCTCAGGGCATCCAGCTTTTTATTTTTTTTTTTTTTTTATTTTTTATTTTGTGGTTCTTTTTTCTTCTATTTTTTTCATTTTTTTCATTTTTTTTTTTGTATTTTATTCTTCTTCTATTTTTTTTTTAAATTTTTTTTATCATTATTTTTTTTTTTTTTTTTTTTTTTTTTTTTTATTTTTATTTTTTTATTTTTGTTTTTTGTTTTATTTTTTTTTTTTTGTTCTTTTTATTTTTTTTTTTGTTTTTTCTTTTTTTTTTTTCAACTACAACGGTGCGTTGCACCACCAGATGGGGATCCACGGCGCGCAGGGACACGGTTTGCAGTTACCGCCAGCACAGCAGCAGATGGGAATGAACGGTGCTGCGGGGCACGGAAACATCAACGACATGCCAGTCAGTCCGATACAGAAGTGTTGCAACTCAGATCAGAGACGTTGGTGTATCGCGTGAGAAGAAGGTCGAGTGAAGCAGCGAGAACGCCAACACGACATGGAGATCGCACAAGTGTTGGTGATACGCCTCATTGCGAGTGCGCCCACGCTTTCACTTGTAGTCAATAGATTTGGCAATTCTTGACGCTTCGCGTATCCCCACCAGCCCATCCAGAATTGATTGCCAGTTTTCTTGAGGCCTCTTTGAAGGCTATCTTGAGCCATGCTCGGCTAGAGGCTGTCGGAGGCTATCTTGAGCCATGCTCGGCTATCCTGGGCCATATTGAGGGTGTCTTGAAGTTTCTGGGAGGTTTGTCGGAGGCTATATTGGCCGATTTGCGTCAGTACACTGCTGCTTCCATACACAGGCCAAACTGGGACACCGATTTGCGTCAGTAAATTGTTGTAGCCACACACAGACCAAACTGGGGCACCGATTTGCGTCAGTAAACTGTGGTGGCCATACACACAGACCAAACTGGGACACCGATTTGCGTCAGTAAACTGTTGTAGCCACATACAGACAAACTGGGACACCGATTTGCGTCAGTAACCTGACATTGCCATACACAGGCCATACTGGGACACCGATTTGCGTCAGCAAATTGTTGTAGCCACACACAGACCAAAATGGGACACCGATTTGCGTCAGTCAATTTGTTGTTGCCATACACACAGACCAAACTGGGACACCGATTTGCGTCAGTAAACTGTTGTAGCCACACACAGACCAAACTGGGACACCGATTTGCGTCAGTAAACTGTTGTCGCCATGCACAGGCCAAACTGGGACACCGATTTGCGTCAGTAAACTGTTGTAACCATACACAGACCAAACTGGGACACCGATTTGCGTCAGTACATTGTTGTTGCCATACACATGCCAAACTGGGACACCGATTTGCGTCAGTAAACTGTTGCAGCCACACACAGGCCAAACTGGGACACCGAGTTACGTCAGTAAATTGATGTTGGCATACACAGGCCAAACTGGGGCACCGATTTGCGTCAGTAAACTGTTGCAGCCACACACAGACCAAACTGGGACACCGATTTGCGTCAGTAAACTGATGTTGCCATACACAGGCCAAGCTGGGACACCGATTTGCGTCAGTAAACTGTTGTAGCCACAGACGGACCAAACTGGGACACAGATTTGCGCCAGTAAACTGGCGTTGCCATACACGGGCCAAGCTGGGGCACCGATTTGCGTCAGGAAACTGCTGTGTCCATGCACAGACCAAACTGGGAAACCACTTGCGTCAGTAAACTGTTGCAGCCTCACACAGACCAAACTGGGACACCGATTTGCGTCAGTAAACTGTTGCTGCCATACAAAGGCCAAACTGGGACGCCGATTTGCGTCAGTAAACGGTTGTAGCCACACGCAGACCAAACTGGGACACCGATTTGCGTCAGTAAACTGACGTTGCCATACGCAGGCCAAAGTGGGACACCGATTGGCGTCAGTAAATTGTTGTAGCCACACACAGATCAAACTGGGGCACCGATTTGCGTCAGTAAATTGTTGTTGCCACTCACCGGCCAAACTGGGACACCGATTTGCGTCAGTAAACTGTTGTAGCCACACGCAGACCAAACTGGGACACCGATTTGCGCCAGTAAACTGTTGTTGCCATACACACAGACCAAACTGGGACACCGATTTGCGCCAGTAAACTGTTGTAGCCACACACAGACCAAACTGGGACACCGATTTGCGTCAGTAAACTGTTGTTGCCATACACAAGCCAAACTTGGACACCGATCTGCGTCAATAAAATGTTGAAGCCACACACAGACCGAACTGGGAATCCGAGTTGCGTCAGTAAGCTGGCAATGCCATACACAGGCCAAGCTGGGACGCATATTTGCGTCAGAAAAGTGTAGTGGCCACGCACAGACCAAACTGGGAGGGCGATTTGCGTCAGTCAGCTGTTGTTGCCATGCACAGACCAAACTGGGACACCGATTTGCGTCAGTAAACTGTTGTAGCCACACACAGGCCAAACTGGGACACCGATTTGCGTCAGTAAACTGTTGTAGCCACACACAGGCCAAGCTGGGACACCGATTTGCGTCAGTAAACTGTTGTAGCCACACGCTGGCCAAACTGGGGCACCGATTTGCGTCAGTAAACTGTTTGTTGCCATGCACAGGCCAAACTGGGACACCGATTTGCGTCGGTAAACTGTTGTAGCCATACACGGACCAAACTGGGGCACCGATTTGCGTCAGTAGATTGTTGTTGCCATACACAGGCCAAATTGGGACACCGATTTGATTCAGTAAACGGTTGTTGCCAATTGCGGACGAAATTGGGACACCGATTTGCGTCAGTAAACTGTTGCTGCCATGCGCAGGCTGAACTGGGACACCGATTTGCGTCAGTAAACTGTTGTAGCCACACACAGACCGCACTGGGACACCGATGTGCGTCAGTAAACTTTTGTAGCCATACACAGGCCGTACTGGGACACCGTTTTGCGTCAGTAAACTGTTGTTGCCACGCGCCGACCAAACTGTGACGCCGATTTGCGTCAGTATACTGTTGCTGCCACACACAGGCCAAACTGGGACACCGATTTGCGTCAGTAAATTGTTGTTGCCACACACAGACCAAACTGGGACACCGATTTGCGTCAATAAAGTGGTGTAGCGCCGTGGCCCCTGCACAATAGATGGTCGATAAGGGCTCCCGGGAACCGGGGGGGTCCTCCGTGGCCCCTTCATAACAGATGGTCGATCAGGGCTTCCGGGAACCAGCGGGGACATCCGGGGCCCCTTCATAATAGATGGTCGACAAGGGCCCCCGGGAACCAGGGGGGCGTCTCTGGCCCTTTCATAATATAGATGGTCGATAGGGGCTCCCAGAAACCAGGGGGGTCCTCCGCGGCCCCTTGTTAATAGACGGTTGATCAGGGCTTCCGGGAACCAGACAGGTCCTCCGTGGCCCCTTCGCAATACATCGTCGATAAGGGCTCCCGGGAACCAGGGAGAGTCCACCTTTCCACTTACCTGCTACATCTTCCCTTTGCGTCCCAATTCTCTTGCGCAGGAATATGACATGACGAATATCGGATGGCTACACCACCTGGTGGGGATACGCGGTGCTCAGGCTCAGGGCATCCAGCTACCACTGGGTGCATTGCACCACCAGATGGGGGTCCACGGCGCGCAGGGACACGGTTTGCAGTTACCGCCAGCACAACAGCAGATGGGAATGAACGGTGCTGCGGGGCACGGAAACATCAACGACGTGCCAGTCAGTCCGATACAGAAGTGTTGCAACTCAGATCAGAGACGTTGGTATATCCCGTGAGAAGAAGGTCGAGTGATGCAGCGAGAACGCCGACACGACATGGAGATCGCACTAGTGTTGGTGATACGCCTCATTGCGAGTGCGCCCAAGCTTCCGGTTGTAGTCAATCGATTGGGCAATTCTTGACGCTTCGCGTATCCCCACCAGCCCATCCAGAATTGATTGCCAGTTTTCTTGAGGCCTCTTTGAGGGCTATCTTGAGCCATGCTCGGCTAGAGGCTGTCGGAGGCTATCTGGAGCCATGCTCGGCTATCCTGGGCCATATTGAAGGTGTCTTGAGGTTTCTGAAAGGTTTGTCGGAGGCTATATTGACCGATTGACGTCAGTAAACTGCTGATTCCATACACAGGCCAAACTGGGACACGATTTGCGTAAGTAAATTGTTGTAGCCACACCCAGACCAAACTGGGACACCGATTTGCGTCAGTAAAATATTGTTGCCATACACAGGCCAAACTGGGACACCGATTTGCGTCAGTAAACTGTTGTAGCCACACACAGACCAAACTGGGACACCGATTTGCGTCAGTAAACTATCGTTGCCATACACAGGCCAAAGTGGGACACCGATTTGCGTCAGTAAGTTGTTGTAGCCACACACAAACCAAACTGGGACACCGATTTGCGTCAGTAAACTGTTGTTGCCATACACAGGCCAAGCTGGGACACCGATTTGCGTCAGTAAACTGTTGTAGCCACACGCTGGCCAAACTGGGGCACCGATTTGCGTCAGTAGATTGTTGTTGCCATACACAGGCCAAATTGGGACACCGATTTGCGTCAGTAAACGGTTGTTGCCAATTGCGGACGAAATTGGGACACCGATTTGCGTCAGTAAACTGTTGCTGCCACACGCAGGCCAAACTGGGACACCGATTTGCGTCAGTAAACTGTTGTAGCCACACACTGGCCAAACTGGGACACCGAGTTGCGTCAGTAAGCTGATGTTGCCATACACAGGCCAAACTGGGACACCGATTTGCGTCAGTAAATTGTTGAAGCCACACACACAGACCAAACTAGGACACCGATTTGCGTCAGTAAACTGATGTTACCATACGCAGGCCAAGCTGGGACACCGATTTGCGTTAGAAAACTGTTGTAGCCACACGCAGACCAAACTGGGAATCCGAGTTGCGTCAGTAAACTGATGTTGCCATACACAGGCCAAGCTAGGACACCGATTTGCGTCAGTAAACTGATGTTTCCATACACGGACCAAACTGGGACACCGATTTGCGTCAGTATATGGTTGTAGCCTCACACAGACCAAACTGGGACACCGATTTGCGTAAGTAAACTGCTGTTTCCATATGCAGACCAAACTGGGACACCGATTTGCGTCAGTAAACGGTTGTAGCCACACGCTGGCCAAACTGGGACACCGATTTGCGTCAGTAAACTGACGTTGCCATACACAGGCCAAAGTGGGACACCGATTTGCGTCAGTAAATTGTTGTTGCCACACACAGACCGAACTGGGACACCGATTTGCGTCAGTCAACTGTTGTTGCCACTCACCGGCCAAACTGGGACACCTATTTGCGTCAGTAAACTGTTGTAGCCACACGCGGACCAAACTGGGACACCGATTTGCGTCAGTAAACTGTTGTAGCCACACACAGACCAAACTGGGACACCGATTTGCGTCAGTAAACTGTTGTTGCCCTACACACAGACCCAACTGGGACACCGATTTGCGTCAGTAAACTGTTGCTGCCACACACAGGCCAAACTGGGACACCGATTTGCGTCAGTAAACTGTCGTTGCCACACACAGACCAAACTGGGACACCGATTTGCGTCAATAGACTGGTGTAGCTCCGTGGCCCCTGCACAATAGACGGTCGATAAGGGCCCCCGGGAACCGGGGGGTCCTCCGGGGCCCCTTCATAACAGATGGTCGATCAGGGCTTCCGGGAACCAGCGGGGACATCCGGGGCCCCTTCATAGTAAATGTAACAAGGGCCCCCGGGAACCAGGGGGCGTCTCTGGCCTCTTCATAATATAGATGGTCGATAAGGGCTCCCAGAAACCAAAGGGGTCCTCCGCGGCCCCTTGTTAATAGACGGTTGATCAGGGCTTCCGGGAACCAGAGAGGTCCTCCGTGGCCCCTTTCACAATACATCGTCGATAAGGGCTCCCGGGAACCAGGGAGACTCCACCTTTCCACTTACCTGCTACATCTTCCCTTTGCGTTCCACTTCTCTTGCGCAGGAATATGGCATGACGAATATCGGATGGCTACACCACCTGGTGGGGATACGCGGTGCTCAGGCTCAGGGCATCCAGCTTCCACTGGGTGCACTGCACCACCAGATGGGGATCCACGGCGCGCAGGGACACGGTTTGCAGTTACCGCCAGCACAACAGCAGATGGGAATGAACGGTGCTGCGGGGCACGGAAACATCAACGACGTGCCAGTCAGTCCGATACAGAAGTGTTGCAACTCAGATCAGAGACGTTGGTATATCCCGCGAGAAGAAGGTCGAGTGATGCAGCGAGAACGCCGACACGACATGGAGATCGTACTAGTGTTGGTGATACGCCTCATTGCGAGTGCGCCCAAGCTTCCGGTTGTAGTCAATCGATTGGGCAATTCTTGACGCTTCGCGTATCCCCACCAGCCCATCCAGACTTGATTGCCAGTTTTCTTGAGGCCTCTTTGAAGGCTATCTTGAGCCATGCTCGGCTAGAGGCTGTCGGAAGCTATCTGAAGCCATGCTCGGCTAACCTGGGCCATATTGAAGGTGTCTTGAGGTTTCTGAAAGGTTTGTCGGAGGCTATATTGACCGATTTGCGTCAGTAAACTGCTGATTCCATACACAGGCCAAACCGGGACACCGATTTGCGTCAGTAAATTGTTGTAGCCACACCCAGACCAAACTGGGACACCGATTTGCGTCATTAAAATATTGTTGCCATACACAGGCCAAACTGGGACACCGATTTGCGTCAGTAAACTGTTGTAGCCACACACAGACCAAACTGGGACACCGATTTGCGTCAGTAAACTATCGTTGCCATACACAGGCCAAAGTGGGACACCGATTTGCGTCAGTAAGTTGTTGTAGCCACACACGGACCAAACTGGGACACCGATTTGCGTCAGTAAACTGTTGTGGCCATGCACAGGCCAAGCTGGGACACAGATTTGCGTCAATAAATTGTTGTAGCCACGCGCTGGCCAAACTGGGACACCGATTTGCGTCAATAAATTGTTGTTGCCATGCACAGGCCAAACTGGGACACCGATTTGCGTCGGTAAATTGTTGTAGGCATACACGGACCAAACTGGGACACCGATTTGCGTCAGTAGATTGTTGTTGCCATACACAGGCCAAGCTGGGACACCGATTTGCGTCAGTAAACTGTTGTAGCGACGCACTGGCCAAACTGGGACACCGAGTTGCGTCAGTAAACTGATGTTGACATACACAGGCCAAACTGGGACACCGATTTGCGTCAGTAAAGTGTTGAAGCCACACACAGACCAAACTGGGACACCGATTTGCGTCAGTAAACTGATGTTACCATACACAGGGCAAGCTGGGACACCGATTTGCGCCAGTAAACTGTTGTAGCCACACACAGACCAAACTGGGAATCCGAGTTGCGTCAGTAAACTGATGTTGCCATACACAGGCAAAGATGGGACACAGATTTGTGTCTGTAAACTGCTGTTTCCATACACAGATCAAACTGGGACACCGATTTGCGCCAGTATATTGTTGTAGCCTCACACAGACCAAACTGGGACACCGATTTGCGTCAGTAAACTGTTGTTTCCATACGCAGACCAAGCTGGGACACCGATTTGCGTCAATAAATTGTTGTAGCCACACGCTGGCCAAACTGGGACACCGATTTGCGTCAGTAAACTGTTGTTGCCATACACAGGCCAAAGTGGGACACCGATTTGCGTCAGTAAATTGTTGTTGCCAAACACAGACCGAACTGGGACACCGATTTGCGCCAGTAAACTGTTGCTGCCACTCACCGGCCAAACTGGGGCACCTATTTGCGTCAGTAAACTGTTGTAGCCACACGCATACCAAACTGTGACACCGATTTGCGTCAGTAAACTGTTGTTGCCATACACACAGACCAAACTGGGACACCGATTTGCGTCAGTAAACTGACGTTGCCATACACAGGCCAAACTGGGACACCGATCTGCGTCAGTAAACTGTCGTTGCCATACACACAGGCCAAACTGGGACACCGATTTGCGTCAGTAATCTGTTGTAGCCACACACAGACCAAACTGGGACACCGATCTGCGTCAGTAAACTGTTCTTGCCATACACACAGGCCAAACTGGGACACCGATTTGCTTCAGTAAACTGTTGCTGCCACACACAGGCCAAACTGGCACACCGATTTGCGTCAGTAAACTGTCGTTGCCACACACAGACCAAACTGGGACACCGATTTGCGTCAATAAACTGGTGTAGCGCCGTGGCCCCTGCACAATAGATGGTCGATAAGGGCTCCCGGGAACCGGGGGGGTCCTCCGGGGCCCCTTCATAACAGATGGTCGATCAGGGCTTCCGGGAACCAGCGGGGACATCCGGGGCCCCTTCATAATAAATGTAACAAGGGCCCCCGGGAACCAGGGGGGCGTCTCTGGCCCCTTCAAAATATAGACGGTCGATAAGGGCTCCCAGAAACCAAAGGGGTCCTCCGCGGCCCCTTGTTAATAGACGGTTGATCAGGGCTTCCGGGAACCAGAGAGGTCCTCCGTGGCCCCTTTCACAATACATCGTCGATAAGGGCTCCCGGGAACCAGGGAGACTCCACCTTTCCACTTACCTGCTACATCTTCCCTTTGCATTCCACTTCTCTTGCGCAGGAATGTGGCATGACGAATATCGGATGGCTACACCACCTGGTGGGGATACGCGGTGCTCAGGCTCAGGGCATCCAGCTACCACTGGGTGCACTGCACCACCAGATGGGGATCCACGGCGCGCAGGGACACGGTTTGCAGTTACCGCCAGCACAACAGCAGATGGGAATGAACGGTGCTGCGGGGCACGGAAACATCAACGACGTGCCAGTCAGTCCGATACAGAAGCGTTGCAACTCAGATCAGAGACGTTGGTATATCCCGTGAGAAGAAGGTCGAGTGATGCAGCGAGAACGCCGACACGACATGGAGATCGCACTAGTGTTGGTGATACGCCTCATTGCGAGTGCGCCCAAGCTTCCTGTTGTAGTCAATCGATTGGGCAATCCTTGACGCTTCGCGTATCCCCACCAGCCCATCCAGAATTGATTGCCAGTTTTCTTGAGGGCTCTTTGAGGGCTATCTTGAGCCATGCTCGGCTAGAGGCTGTCGGAGGCTATCTGGAGCCATGCTCGGCTAACCAGGGCCATATTGAAGGTGTCTTGAGGTTTCTGAAAGGTTTGTCGGAGGCTATATTGACCGATTTGCGTCAGTAAACTGTTGATCCCATACACAGGCCAAAGTGGGACACCGATTTGCGTCAGTAAATTGTTGTAGCCACACCCAGACCAAACTGGGACACCGATTTGCGTCAGTAAAATATTGTTGCCATACACAGGCCAAACTGGGACACCGATTTGCGTCAGTAAACTGTTGTAGCCACACACAGACCAAACTGGGACACCGATTTGCGTCAGTAAACTATCGTTGCCATACACAGGCCAAAGTGGGACACCGATTTGCGTCAGTAAGTTGTTGTAGCCACACACAGACCAAACTGGGACACCGATTTGCCTCAGTAAACTGTTGTGGCCATGCACAGGCCAAGCTGGGACACCGATTTGCGTCAATAAATTGTTGTAGCCACACGCTGGCCAAACTGGGACACCGATTTGCGTCAGTAAACTGTTGTTGCCATGCACAAGCCAAACTGGGACACCGATTTGCGTCGGTAAATTGTTGTAGGCATACACGGACCGAACTGGGACACCGATTTGCGTCAGTAGATTGTTGTTGCCATACACAGGCCAAGCTGGGACACCGATTTGCGTCAGTAAACTGTTGTAGCGACACACTGGCCAAACTGGGACACCGAGTTGCGTCAGTAAACTGATGTTGACATACACAGGCCAAACTGGGACACCGATTTGCGTCAGTAAACTGTTGAAGCCACACAGACCAAACTGGGACACCGATTTGCGTCAGTAAACTGATGTTACCATACACAGGGCAAGCTGGGACACCGATTTGCGCCAGTAAACTGTTGTAGCCACACACAGACCAAACTGGGAATCCGAGTTGCGTCAGTAAACTGATGTTGCCATACACAAGCCAAGATGGGACACATACTTGCGTCTGTAAGCTGCTGTTTCCATACACACACCAAACTGGGACACCGATTTGCGTCAGTATATTGTTGTAGCCTCACACAGACCAAACTGGGACACCGATTTGCGTCAGTAAACTGCTGTTTCCATACGCAGACCAAACTGGGACACCGATTTGCGTGAGTAAACGGTTGTAGCCACACACAAACCAAACTGGGACACCGATTTGCGTCAGTAAACTGACGTTGCCATACACAGGCCAAAGTGGGACACCGATTTGCGTCAGTAAATTGTTGTTGCCAAACACAGACCGAACTGGGACACCGATTTGCGTCAGTAAACTGTTGCTGCCACTCACCGGCCAAACTGGGACACCTATTTGCGTCAGTAAACTGTTGTAGCCACACGCAGACCAAACTGTGACACCGATTTGCGTCAGTAAATTGTTGTTGCCATACACACATACCAAACTGGGACACCGATTTGCGTCAGTAAACTGTTGTAGCCACACACAGACCAAACTGGGACACCGATCTGCGTCAGTAAACTGTTGTTGCCATACACACAGGCCAAACTGGGACACCGATTTGCGTCAGTAATCTGTTGTAGCCACGCACAGAGCAAACTGGGACACCGATTTGCGTCAGTAAAATGTTGAAGCCACACACAGACCAAACTGGGAATCCGAGTTGCGTCAGTAAATTGTCGCTGCCATGCACAGGCCAAGCTGGGGCGCAGATTTGCGTCAGTAAACTGTTGTAGCCACGCACAGACCAAACTGGGATACCGATTTGCGTCAGTGAACTGTTGTAGCCGCGCACAGACCAAACTGGGAGACCGATTTGCGTCAGTGAACTGTTGTTGCCAGGCACAGACCAAACTGGGACACCGATTTGCGTCAGTAAGCTGGTGTAGCCACACCCAGGCCAAACTGGGACACCGTTTTGCGTCAGTAAACTGTTGTTGCCACACACAAGCCAAAATGGGACACCGATTTGATGCAGTAAACGGTTGTTGCCAATCGCGGACCAAATTGGGAGACCGGATTGCGTCAGTAAGCTGTTGCTGCCATGCGCAGGCCGAACTGGGACACCGAGTTGCGTCAGTAAGCTGTTGTAGCCACACGCAGACAACACTGGGACACCGATGTGCATCAGTAAACTTTTGTAGCCACACACAGGCCGATCTGGGACACCGATTTGCGTCAGTAAACTGTTGTAGCCACACGCCGACCGCAAGGGTTCAAGGCAACCGCAGGGCGCCGCAGGGCGGTGCGAGGAAGCGGGCGAAGCGCCGGCGGAAGGCTCGCGGGCCGTGGCCGTGGCGGAAGTCCCGCGGAAGCACCTGCCATTCGGTTGCCTTATAAATTCGTTTCGGTGTCTTGCTGGTTTCCGTTTGATATCGTTTCCGATTGCGATTGGTTTCCAATCGGTTTCCGCCCGGTTCCTTTCTGAATTTTCCCTGGCTCCATTCTAGCTTGCTCTTGGCGTGGCCCCCTGCTGGTGGATGGATGGGGCGGGGTGGCGGGGGCGCGGCGAGAAAGGCCAAGCGCGGCGCCCGCCTCCCGCGCGGGGGGCAGGGCGCCTCAGGGCGGCGCGAGGAAGCGGGTGAAGCGCCGGCGGAAGGCTCGTGGGCCGTGGCGGAAGGCCCGCGGAAGCACCTGCCATTCGGTCGCCTAATAGTTTCATTTCGGTGTCTTGTTGGTTTCCGTTTGGTATCGCTTCCGATTGCGATTGGTTTCCGCTCGGTTTCCGCTCGGTTCTTCTCTAGATTCTCCTTGGCTCCATTCTGGCTTGCTCTTGGCGCGGCCCCCTGCTGGTGGATGGATAGGGCGGGGTGGCGGGGGCGCGGCGGGAAGGGCCAAGCGCTGCGTCTGCCTCCCGCTTGCCGCCAGGGCACTGCCATCCTGAACATCGCCAGCGCGCAGGCAGCCCGCGCGCACCTCTGCCAGGCCGCTGGAGGAGAACGAGGGGGGGTGATGAGAAGAAGGGAAGGCGCGCCGAACAGAACGCCAGCGCGGCGCTTGATAGGTTGTTGCGCCTCCCGCGTCGGCTTGATTGGCTCCCATGGCTGTTGCAGCTTCAATCGGCGATGCCCCTCTGCCTTTCCCACCTCCTCCCCGCGTAAAGGTATGCGAGCGCTTCCGCGATCCTTCCGCGGCGCGCGCGGGCGCGCCCCCGAGGGGAGGTTGCATCGAAATCTCCAAAGGAAGCGGTCGAGGCCAGAGGGCACCAAGGGAGACCCAATGAGAAGCGCGGGCTTCGGCACCATGGCCCACCAGAGGCTTGGCCACGGCTGGCACGGCCACGGCGCTCGCCGGCCACGACGGGCGAGGCCGCCGCTAGCTCCTGGGCAGCCCGAAGAGTCTTGGGAGCACCTGCGAACACAGGCGGTTCCAAGCGCCCCCAAGCGCTCTCAGGCGCTCCCAGGCGCTCCCGGCGCGCCGGGCGCTCCCAGGCGCACCCAGGCGCTCTCAGGCGCTCCCGGCGCGCTCCCAAGCGCTCCCAGGCGTTCCCGGCACGCTCCCGGGCGCTCCCAAGCGCTCCCAGGCGCGCTCCCAAGCGCTTCCCGGCGCTCCCAAGCGCTCCCGGCACGCTCCGAGCACCCAGGCGCTCCCAAACGCTCCCAGGCGCTCCCAGGCGCTCCCAGGCGCTCCCAGGCGCGCCCAGGCGCTCCCGGCACGCTCCCAAGCGCCCCCAGGCGCTCCCGGCACGCCCCCACGCGCTCCCAAGCGCTCCCAGGTGTTCCCAGGCGCTCCCAGGCGCTCCCAGGCGCTCGCAAGCGCTCCCAAGCGCTCCCAGGCGCTCCCGGCACGCTCTTGGCACGCTCCCAGGCGCTCCCAGGCGCTCCCTTGGCACGCTCCCAGCCGCTCCCAGCCGCTCCCAGGCGCTCCCAGGCGCTCGCAAGCGCTCCCGAGCGCTCCCAGGCGCTCCCGGCACGCTCGTGGCACGCTCCCAGCACGGTCCCAGGCGCTCCCAGGCGCTCCCAGGCGCTCCCAGGCGCTCCCAAGCGCTCCCAGGCGCTCCCGGCAGGCTCCCAGGCGCCCCAAGGCTTTCCCAAGTGTTGCCAAGCGCTCTCGGCACGCTCCCAGGCGCTCCCAGGCGCTCCCAGGCGCTCCCAGGCTTCGCCAGTGCTCCCAGGCGCTCCCAGGCGCTTAAAACTTAAAGCTTCAAGCTTAAAAACTAAAGCGTAAAGCCCAAAACTGAAACCCTAAAGCCTAAAACCGAACGCCTAAAGCTTAAAGCTTAAAACCTAAAGCCTAAAGACTAAAAACTTAAAGCCTAAAGCTCAAAGCGTAAAGCCTAAAGCTTAAAGCCTAAAGCCTAAAGCCTAAAGCCTGAAGCCTAAAGCCTAAAAGCCCAAAGCCCAAAACCTAAAGCCTAACGCCTAAAGACTAAAGCCTAAAGCTTAAAGCCGAGAAGACAAAATCGAGGAGTCGCCGAACACCGTTATTTGCGCTGGATTCTTCGCAAAATGCCCGCGCACCGTTTTTTACGATGGAAAGCGGGGCTCGCGGACATCGTTAGGCAACGAGGATTCGATATGGGGGGTGCACCATCCTCGAGCGGGCACGCGCGAAACGCTATTTTTCCCATTCCGAATGGGCCGATACCTAGGTTTTTATCGATGAAACCTATTTGGGGGGCCGAGCAGCCCGCAGCACACCCCGCAGACCCTAATACGTAGTGTAAACCCTAAACCCTAAACCCTAAACCCTATCCCTAAACCCTAAACCCTAAACCCTAAACCCTAAACCCTAAACTGCAAGCCACGGGCGGTGCATCGTCAGAAGCCCGTGGCGCCTGGCCGAGCGATCAGCGAGTCCGCCCATGCGCGCACGCCGCACCGACGAAGCGCGTAGCGCTGAGGAGGATGCGCTCCCCCGCGGGGATGCCTCGTGAGTGCTCCGAGAAATGAATAGAACCCTTAACCCAAAACCCAGCCAGTGGGTGCCTCGCGCGCGCCTACATCCCCTGGGGCTCCAAACCTATGAAAATACAGCATGCGGCGCCCTTTCGGCCGTCCGTGGGGCCGCAAACCATATGAAAATACAGCATGCGGCGTCCTTTCGGCTGGCGCACGTCCCAGGCGCTCCCAAGCGCTCCCAGGCGCTCCCAGGCGCTGCCAGGCGCTCCCAAGTGCTCCCAAGCGTTCCCAAGCGCTCCCAAGCGCTCCCAGGCGCTCCCACGCGCTCCCCAGCGTTCCCAGGCGCTCCCCAGCGCTCCCAAGCGTTCCCAAGCGCTCCCCGGCGATTTCGGCACCCTCCCAAGCGCTCCCAAGCGTTCCCAGGCGCATGGCGCTCCCAGGCGCTCTGAGGCGCTCACCGCACGCTCCCAGGCGCTCCCCGCACGCTCCCAGGCGCTCCCAGGCGCTCCCTGGCGCTCCCAAGCGCCTCGGAGTATTCCCAAGCGCTCCCTGCACGCTCCCAAGCGCTCCCAGCCTGCTCAGGCGCTCCCTGCGCGCTCCCAGGCGCTCCCTGGCACTCCCAGGCGCTCCGGCGCGCTCCCAGGCGCTCCCGGCGCGCTCCCAGCACGCTCCCAAGCGCTCCCAGGCGTTCCCATGCGCTCCCAAGCTCCCTCACGTGGTCCCAAGCGCTCCCCGGCGTTCCCCAGCGCGTTTAAAAAGTCCAAGCGGTCCCATGGCGCTCCCAAGCGTTTTCATGCATTCGCAAGCATTCGGCAGCGCTCCCTGGCGGCGCTTCCCGGCGCTCCCCCGCAATGCAGGTGCTGCCGCAGCCGTGCGCGCGCATCGTAGCGAGGGGGTGCCAGACCCCCCCCCTCGCGCTCCCTCTCCAGCGGGGCGACATTCGCGCCGAAGGCGGCTGCGTCGACAATGTAATCGCTTCAGCGGGGGCGACGCCAACGGTCCTGCCCCTGGGGCATGCGTAACACGTGAAAACACGCCTACGGCGGCCTCTGGGGCGTTCTACGCAGCGCTCGAGGCATCAAACTGCGAGGTCTGCAGGCCTCTGAGGCCGCATTCGCCGTGTGGCCGCAGCATGGCGTAGCTACTGCCTCTGCGATGCATCATGCTACTTCGGCGACACCGAGCGCGGAAGCTCTTCAGAAGCTACATCGCCCCGGGGCGTGCAAAAACAAACTCGCAGGGAAGCCGCGGCCTCGCGCTGCGCACCCTGGAATGTCTAGGGGAGCATAAACCTTGTGACGCCGACGTCGTGCCTCACGCTAACCCTCACGGTAACGCTGCCGCGGGATTCCACGGGGGGGAGCGCGATAGGGCGAACGCCTGGCGCCTTCTCGCATTGCTGTGCTGGGGAGCGTAACGCACACAGGCCGTATACGCCTACGGCGGCCCCTTAGGCCTTCTTGGTGTGCCATGCAGAACGTGATGCCTGCGGCGGCTTCTTCGGCTATGCTTTGGTGCCTTGCTGGTGCATCTAGCAGAAAACCGCGACGCGACAAAAAAAAAAGCGACGCAGATGCGCCGAACGGCCCCGCGGGCCCTAGTGATTCGCCAAAGACCTCGTAGAGCAAGCTCCCGAGGAGTTCCAGGGGCCCGTTTTTCAAGTCCGACGGGGTTTCACAATGGGAGCGCGAGGGGCACGCGCCCGGAGCCCTCTCGCACTGCGAAGTCCGCCGCGAAGGGCATCACACGACGCCTTCCGTGGCCATGTACGAGGGGGCGCCAGACCCGCCCCCTCGCGCTCCCCCTCCCCGCCATTTCGAAACTCCAGGGGTGTCGAGAACGTCGGACAATCTCTAAGTATGCCCTTCCTTCTGTTCTTCCCTTCCCCGACGTGGCACTGACAGACCATCATTTTCCCAGCAGGAATGCGCACGTTCGTCCCTTTGCACGCGACAGCGGGGCAGGCGCACCGCGTGGATACTGCGAGAGGCGAGCGGTCGCGCGCCAGCCAACGCGCGGACACCGGAGGCAATCTCAGAACGCGGGTATGAAGTTCTCGCGCTCCACGAAGCCGCCGATCAAGTAATCCTCCGACGTTGCAACGCGGCTGAGCGCTGTATATCCCGCTGCTGGTCTAGGCCACCCGTCCAGGTATATCGTGATGTGGGGGAACTCGTCGCCCTGCACCTTGTCGATGGTGCTGGCGTAGCCGAGACGAATCGGAAAGTAGACCGCATTGCCCTTCTCGCGGTCGGTCCAGCGAGTGATCGCCAGACGGTGGCCCGTCTTCGTCATCACGCGCAGCATGTCCTCCTCGGCGTGGTAGTTCTCCACCACGCAAAGCATGCCATTCACCTCGTCGGCCTCCTTGTTCTTGTTCTTCGTCAGGTACAATTGCATTCCCTTGTGAATCGGTACTCTGCTTGGGACCAGACGGCGATCAGTGCGAAGCTTGCCATCCACGTAGTTCTCGGGGTTGAGTTCCACGTCGCCGTCCAGCGTGGCCAGCGGGGTCTTGCGGCCGTACAGCGCAGCGACTGCCGCCTCGTTCACGGCCGCAGCGCCCCTGCGCGTGCAGGTGACGATCCGCGTGTCTGGGTGCTTCTCGAAGAGCTTCTTCATTTCGGCGGGCGTGGGGTCGCCTCTGCTCTTCCACGCCTTGTGGTCGCGCACGATCTTGCGGAATGTCTCCTTGGAGGGCTTGTCTGTCCGAAGCTCGTCCAGGATCTCCTGGAAGCGTTCCTCCTTGCACCGCCAGGTCTCGGTGAGCTTCACGTGGAAGCAGCGCGGCCGCTTCCATGCGGCACTCTCCCAAGGACGTGTCGGCTCCACCCCAGGGAGCTGGTGCTTGTCTCCGAGGAAGACCAGCGCGGGAACTTTCCCCGCGACGCTCCAGAGCTTCAGGATGCGCTCGAAGCTTTCGCAACTCAGCAGCGATACCTCGTCAACCACCACCAAGTCGAAGTCCGTCATCCTGTGAAGACTCTCTGTGATTGGATCGTGCAGCTTGAATGCGGCGTGGCACGTGTCCACCGTTAGGCCCTCCAGGCCTTGCAGCGCGGCTCTCATGCGGCTGGACAGCTGCGCCGTCGGGAGGGCGAAGAGCACGCGCGCGCCTTGCTCCTGGGCGCGCCGAATGCAGGACTTTACCACGGTGGTCTTCCCCGTCCCAGGCTTCCCAAGGCAGATGACGGGCGTGTTCTTCTTGTACGCTTCCTCGCGCGCCTCGTCCGCCTCCTCCCAGTCCTCCGACAGCTCCGCCCGCACGGCACGGTCCACGCGCTCGTTGATCGCCTCCTCCAGCTGCAGCTGCTTCGGGTTGAAGTCGACCTCCTCCTGGCCCTCGCCGCGCGCTGGCCTGCGGTTGGCGATGACCGCGGCCTCGGCGTCGGCCGCGGCCTTCTCGTCGGCCTTGTCGATGATGCCCGTCAGGTACATGTTGATGAGCTTCCGCTGCCCCACGATCATGTGATGCACAGCCTCGGTGAACTTGCTGGACTTCGCGGAAGCGCTCATGTAGTCCACGAGCCGCCTGTCATCGGTGAACAAGTCATGGTGCTCTTCAGCGACGCGGCCCTGGTCGGAGCACAGTCGCAGCGCCGCCGCGAGATACTTGTATTTCTGCGGAACCAGGTGATTCACATCCTCGAACTCGAGCTCGTCGAGCGATCGGAACGGCACGTTCATTGCAGCCCACTGGCCGTAGTAGCGGTCGTTGAGCTCGTATACCGTGTCGACGCTGACCACCTTCTCGCCCTGCATGCGGTAGGCTCGCGCGAACTCCTTGAGGTTCGGAAAGTCGCCCTCGCCCTCGCTCTTTTCGTCGCTGTGCTTCTTCGCGAGGAACTCCTCGAAGGTCTTCGGCTGCTCCTCGTCTTCGGCGTCGGAGTCTTTGTCACTGTTCCCGCTACCTCCGCCATCAGCATCGGCCATGCCTTTGTATTCAGCGCGCAGGAAGCGCCAGTGAGCGTCGAGCGCCTGGGGCTCCTCGCCGTCGGGCGCGGTCGCGCGGTACCGCCTGTGCAGGGCCAGCACCAGCTTCTGCTTGTGCTTGCGCTTCAGCCATCCAGCGATGGCGCCGTCGTCAGTAGTCTTTCGAAGCCACTCCAAGAGCGTCATGCCCTCGTGGCGCCACGAGCAATCAGCATATTTCTGGACCCAGTCGGGCACATCCGCCATGCCCGAGTAAGGCGCCGTCACGGTGCGGAAGCCGCCGCTGACAGTAGAGATGTCGTACTGTCTGAATTGCGCTCCACACAGCTGCAGGATCATCTCTGGCTCGTAGGGGTGGTACTCGAAGCAAACGCGCCTGGCCACGCTGTCCGCGGAGGCCTTGTCGCTCATCCACTCGTCGTAGCTGCTGTCCGAGAACTTCGCCACATACTTGGACACGTATTGCAGGAGCATGGCCTCCCCGTCGCTGGTCTGCCAGTCCTGATGGCAAGGGGGCCCGTCCATTACGTCAGCGCAGTACGCTCGGAGGCCCGCGTCGTGGTCCTCCTCGGTGTGCTTCAGCTGGAGGATACCATCGTCGCCGTGCACCCCCGACGGCCCATGGTAGATCGGCCACTTGCTCTCTGCATCGCCGTGCTTGTTGAACTGGGATCCGTCCACGTAACCCTTCAGGTCATCCGAGAAGCCATCGGGCTGTGTCGCGAAGAGGTGGTGCTCCAATCCCATGTTCGCCATGGAGTCGTCGTCCGCGAAGAAGAGGACGTGCAGGTGCGGCCGGCCGGAGCCGTCGTAGCGCTTCGTGCCCTCCTTGCGGCTCCCGTCCTGGAACTCCAGTCTCGTGAAACTCTGGACGCGAACCTGTCTGCCGTCGGCGTCCTTCGCGGACAGCACGTGCTTTGTCCAGCTGCGGCTGCTGCGGTCCATCATCTGGTAGTTATTGCCAGCCAGCATGCCTCGGACGAGCTGCATGAGCACGTGCGACATGTGCAGCGTTTCGCCCACGGGGAGGTGCATGCGGGTCCGCAGTGTCTTCTCCATCTCATCGCGCAGCCAGTCGTGGTACTTGAAGCACGGCTCCCATGGCGCAATGGTGAAGAACAGCTTCGGGAAGCCCACCTGGCGCACGAGGTCGACAAGGGCATTGTGCACCTCCTTCCAGTAGAGCGGCGAGAAGGTATGACCCTTCATGAGCATCCGCATCGGCACGCTGTCGAGTCCCAGGTTCTTCTTTGCACCGAGCGTCGCCCAGAGGTTCAGGTCGTGCACGAACTGGAGCAGCTCGAAGTTGGATCCGTACCCAAGCAACGGCGATAGGCATTTGGTCATGAAAGACCGCTTGACGCTCGTGCGCTGGCCTCCGCCGTCGCCTTCGTCCTCCTCGGCGTCCGACTCGTACCCATACTTGGCCTTCTTCTTCTTGGCCTCCTGGGCGTCGCGCCTCTCCTCGCGCCTCGCGTCCGACCACTGCTCGTGCGTCTCCGTCATCTCCGTGGACCAGTACAAGTTCGGCCAGAGGGCGCATTCCAGTCCGACCTCCTGCAGGAAATGGTATGGGCGCTTGCGCTTCCTGTCGGCAGCGTCCTCGCCTTGCTTGCGGAGGAACTTCTCGTGCATGTCGTGGAACCGCTTGTACGAGGACTCTTCGCTGTGGCGTCCTTCAAAGATAGCTCGGAGATAGCGCTCACGAGCGCCCGAGGCACGCCTGGCGTGGGCCGCGGCCGCAGCCAGCGCAAAGGCTACAGCGAAGGCGCCGACTGTGGCGCCCTTCAAAGATAGCTCGGAGATAGCGCCCACGAGCGCCCGCGGCACGCCTGGCCTGGGCGGCGGCCGCAGCGGGCGCAAAGGCTACAGCGAAGGCGCCGACTGTGGCGTCCTTCAAAGATAGCTCGGAGATAGCGCTCACGAGCGCCCGAGCCACGCCTGGCGTGGGCGGCGGCCGCAGCGGGCGCAAAGGCTACAGCGAAGGCGCCGACTGTGGCATCCTTCAAAGATAGCTCGGAGATAGCGCTCACGAGCGCCCGAGGCACGCCTGGCGTGGGCCGCGGCCGCAGCGGGCGCATAGGCTACAGCGAAGGCGCCGACTGTGGCGTCCTTCAAAGATAGCTCGGAGATAGCGCTCACGAGCGCCCGAGGCACGCCTGGCGTGGGCGGCGGCCGCAGCGGGCGCAAAGGCTACAGCGAAGGCGCCGACTGTGGCGTCCTTCAAAGATAGCTCGGAGATAGCGCTCACGAGCGCCCGAGGCACGCCTGGCGTGGGCCGCGGCCGCAGCGGGCGCAAAGGCTACAGCGAAGGCGCCGACTGTGGCGTCCTTCAAAGATAGCTCGGAGATAGCGCTCACGAGCGCCCGAGGCACGCCTGGCGTGGGCCGCGGCCGCAGCGGCGCAACGGCTACAGCGAAGGCGCCGACTGGGGCGTCCTTCAAAGATAGCTCGGAGATAGCGCTCACGAGCGCCCGAGGCACGCCTGGCGTGGGCGGCGGCCGCAGCGGGCGCAAAGGCTACAGCGAAGGCGCCGACTGTGGCGTCCTTCAAAGATAGCTCGGAGATAGCGCTCACGAGCGCCCGAGGCACGCCTGGCGTGGGCGGCGGCCGCAGCGGGCGCACAGGCTACAGCGAAGGCGCCGACTGTGGCGTCCTTCAAAGATAGCTCGGAGATAGCGCTCACGAGCGCCCGAGGCACGCCTGGCGTGGGCCGCGGCCGCAGCGGGCGCAAAGGCTACAGCGAAGGCGCCGACTGTGGCGTCCTTCAAAGATAGCTCGGAGATAGCGCTCACGAGCGCCCGAGGCACGCCTGGCGTGGGCGGCGGCCGCAGCGGGCGCAAAGGCTACAGCGAAGGCGCCGACTGTGGCGTCCTTCAAAGATAGCTCGGAGATAGCGCTCACGAGCGCCCGAGGCACGCCTGGCGTGGGCGGCGGCCGCAGCGGGCGCAAAGGCTACAGCGAAGGCGCCGACTGTGGCGTCCTTCAAAGATAGCTCGGAGATAGCGCTCACGAGCGCCCGAGGCACGCCTGGCGTGGGCGGCGGCCGCAGCGGGCGCAAAGGCTACAGCGAAGGCGCCGTCTGTGGCGCCCTTCAAAGATAGCTCGGAGATAGCGCTCACGAGCGCCCGAGGCACGCCTGGCGTGGGCGCGGCCGCAGCGGGCGCAAAGGCTACAGCGAAGGCGCCGACTGTGGCGTCCTTCAAAGATAGCTCGGAGATAGCGCTCACGAGCGCCCGAGGCACGCCTGGCGTGGGCCGCGGCCGCAGCGGGCGCAAAGGCTACAGCGAAGGCGCCGACTGTGGCGTCCTTCAAAGATAGCTCGGAGATAGCGCTCACGAGCGCCCGCGGCACGCCTGGCGTGGGCCGCGGCCGCAGCGGGCGCAAAGGCTACAGCGAAGGCGCCTGCAGGGGCGCATGCGCGCGCTGGCTGCGATCCCCCCCACATCAAGGTTGTTGGGAGGGATCGCTGCCCAAGCCGCGCGCGCTATGAACTTGCACTCCCGCCCCAGACCACCCACAGTAAAGCCCTTTAGGGTTTAGGGTTTCTCCCCCCAGCCCCCCTATCACGGGGGGCTATCGAAGTGGCGCGCGCAGGCGATCGCCGACGCGGCCGTGGCATTGCGCATCCACGTGAGCACGCGCGCAGGGCTGCCCCTGGCGCAGCATGTCCGTGCGTTGCCGTTTTGCCTTCGGCACTGGGTTGTGAAACTGGGGTGCGAATGCTGGGAAGCGCGCGCGCGCGGTCGCGGCCGTGGCAATGCGCGCCCATGCGGGCACGCGCGCAGGGTGCATGGCGCTCGCGCGTCAGCTCGCCTCGTCGATGAGGCAGCCGTTTGCACCTCCGGCGTGGAGCTTCGCCGGTGGGCGGCCGCTGGCGCAGCATTTCCACAGGGGTCCGGCATTTGCCTTCGGCATTGGAAAGCAGCACTGCGAAGGCGCTGGCGTGACAATACTATGGGTTCCCCTGCGCCTCAAGCGAGTGGCTGCGCCGTCGGGCTCCTCGCTGACGGCGACGCGCACGGCAGTTGCATTCGCCCGCGGCTTTGGGGTTTCGCCTTTGGGGTCGCCCCCGCTGAAGCGATTGCAATCATCGACGCAGACGCTGTCGACGCGAGCTTCGGAAGGCGGGAGGAGGAGCGCGAGGGGGTGGGTCTGGCACCCTCTCGCTACGATGCGCGCGCATGGCTGCGGCAGCACCTCCACGGCAGACCCCTTGAAATGCTTGCGGGGATTTCTGTGGAAGCCAGGGTCGGCCTCGCCCTTGCGCCCGCTGCGGCTGCGGCCCACGCCCGGCGTGGCGCCGGGCGGCCTCGTGGCGCTCTCTGCGGCCTCTGGGCGCTATCTCCGAGCTATCTTTGAAGGGCGCCACAGACAGCGCCTTCGGCCTCGCCCCCGCGCCCGCTGCGGCCGCGGCCCACGCCTGGCGTGGCGCCTGGCGCACTCGTGGGCGCTATCTCCGAGCTGTCTTTGAAGGACGCCACAGACTGCGCTTTCGGCCTCGCCCCAGCGCCCGCTGCGGCCGCGGCCCACGCCTGGCGTGGCGCCTGGCGCACTCTGGGCGCTATCTCCGAGCTATCTTTGAACGACGCCACAGACGGCGCCTTCGGCCTCGCCCTGTCGCCCGCTGCGGCCGCGGCCCACGCCTGGCGCGGCGCCTGGCGCACTCTGGGGGCTATCTCCGAGCTATCTTTGAAGGACGCCACAGACGGCGCCTTCGGCCTCGCCCTGGCTGCCCGCTGCGGGCGCGGCCCACGCCTGGCGTGGCGATGGCGCCTTGGCGCTATCTACGAGCTATCTTTGAAGGACGCAACACGACGGAGCTACGGCCTCGCCCCGCGCGCGCGGCCCGGCGGCCCCGCCCGGCGTTGGCCGCATGGCGCACTTGGGGGCTATTCCGAGCGAATCTTTGAAGGACGCCACAGGAAGGCGCTTCGGCTCGCCCCAGCGCCCGCTGCGGCCGCGGCGCACGCTGGCGGGGGCCTGGTGCACGGTGGCGCTAATCTCCAGCTATCTTGAAGGACGACAAAGACTGCGACTTTCTGCCTGAACTCGACCCGCGCCGCTGCGGCCGCGGCCCACCCCCCGGGGGGGCCCCCCCGGCGTGGCGCCTGGCGCACTCTGGGCGCTATCTCCGAGCTATCTTTGAAGGACGCCACAGACGGCGCCTTCGGCCTCGCCCCCGCGCCCGCTGCGGCCGCGGCCCACGCTCGGCGTCGCGCCTGGCGCACTCTGGGCGCTATCTCCGAGCTGTCTTTGAAGGGCGCCACAGACGGCGTTTTCGGCCTCGCCTGCGCCCGCTGCGGCCGCGGCCCACGCCCGGCGCGGCGCCTGGCGCCCTCTGGGCGCTATCTCCGAGCTATCTTTGAAGGACGCCACAGACGGCGCTTTCGGTCTCGCTCCCGCGCCCGCTGCGGCCGCGGCCCAGGCCCACGCCCGGCGCGGCGCCTGGCGCCCTCTGGGCGCTATCTCCGAGCTATCTTTGAAGGACGCCACAGACGGCGCCTTCGGCCTCGCCCCCGCGCGCGCTGCGGCCGCGGTCCACGCCTGGCGTGACGCCTGGCGCATTCTGGGCGCTATCTCCGAGCTATCTTTGAAGGGCGCCACAGACGGCGCTTTCGGCCTCGCCCCCGCGCCCGCTGCGGCCGCGGCCCACCCCTGGCGTGGCTCTCTGCGGCCTCTGGGCGCTATCTCCGAGCTATCTTTGAAGGACGCCACAGACTGCGCATTCGGCCTCGCCCCCGCGCCCGCTGCGGCCGCGGCCCACGCCTGGCGTGGCGCCTGGCGCACTCTGGGCGCTTATCTCCGAGCTATCTTGAGGAACGCCACAGAAGCGCTTCCGCCGTCGCCCCCGCGCGGGCGCTTGCGGCCGCGGTCACCACGCCGGGCGTGCGCCTGGCGCAACAGTGGGCGCTATCTCCGAGCTATCTTTGAAGGACGCCACTGACGGCGCTTTCGGCCTCGCCCCCGCGCGCGCTGCGGCCGCGGCCCACGCCCGGCGTGGCGTCTGGCGCACTCTGGGCGCTATCTCCGAGCTATCTTTGAAGGACGCCACAGACGGCGCCTTCGGCCTCGCCCGGGCTGCCCGCTGCGGCCGCGGCCCACGCCTGGCGTGGCGCCTGGCGCTCTCTGGGCGCTATCTCCGAGCTATCTTTGAAGGACGCCACAGACGGCGCCTTCGGCCTCGCCCCCGCGCGCGCTGCGGCCGCGGTCCACGCCCGGCGCGGCGCCTGGCGCACTCTGGGCGCTATCTCCGAGCTATCTTTGAAGGACGCCACAGACGGCGCCTTCGGCCTCGCCCTGGCTGCTCGCTGCGGCCGCGGCCCACGCCTGGCGTGGCGTCTGGCGCACTCTGGGCGCTATCTCCGAGCTATCTTTGAAGGACGCCACAGACGGCGCCTTCGGCCTCGCCCCAGCGCCCGCTGCGGCCGCGGCCCACGCCTGGCGTGACGCCTGGCGCACTCTGGGCGCTATCTCCGAGCTATCTTTGAAGGGCGCCACAGACGGCGCTTTCGGCCTCGCCCCCGCGCCCGCTGCGGCCGCGGCCCACGCCTGGCGTGGCGCCTGGCGCACTCTGGGCGCTATCTCCGAGCTATCTTTGAAGGACGCCACAGTCGGCGCCTTCGCTGTAGCCTTTGCGCCCGCTGCGGCCGCAACCCACGCCAGGCGTGCCTCGGGCGCTCGTGAGCGCTATCTCCGAGCTATCTTTGAAGGACGCCACAGTCGGCGCCTTCGCTGTAGCCTTTGCGGCCGCTGCGGCCGCCCACGCCAGGCGTGCCTCGGGCGCTCGTGAGCGCTATCTCCGAGCTATCTTTGAAGGGTGCCACAGTCGGCGCCTTGGCTGTAGCCTTTGCGCCCGCTGCGGCCGCCGCCCACGCCAGGCGTGCCTCGGGCGCTCGTGAGCGCTATCTCCGAGCTATCTTTGAAGGACGCCACAGTCGGCGCCTTCGCTGTAGCCTTTGCGCCCGCTGCGGCCGCCGCCCACGCCAGGCGTGCCTCGGGCGCTCGTGAGCGCTATCTCCGAGCTATCTTTGAAGGACGCCACAGTCGGCGCCTTCGCTGTAGCCTTTGCGGCCGCTGCGGCCGCGCCCACGCCAGGCGTGCCGCGGGCGCTCGTGAGCGCTATCTCCGAGCTATCTTTGAAGGACGCCACAGTCGGCGCCTTCGCTGTAGCCTTTGCGGCCGCTGCGGTCGCCGCCCACGCCAGGCGTGCCTCGGGGGCTCGTGAGCGCTATCTCCGAGCTATCTTTGAAGGACGCCACAGTCGGCGCCTTCGCTGTAGCTTTGCGCCCGCTGCGGCCGCGGCCCACGCCAGGCGTGCCTCGGGCGCTCGTGAGCGCTATCTCCGAGCTATTTTTGAAGGACGCCACAGTCGGCGCCTTCGCTGTAGCCTTTGCGCCCGCTGCGGCCGCCGCCCGCGCCAGGCGTGCCTCGGGCGCTCGTGAGCGCTATCTCCGAGCTATCTTTGAAGGACGCCACAGTCGGCGCCTTCGCTGTAGCCTTTGCGCCCGCTGCGGCCGCGGCCCACGCCAGGCGTGCCTCGGGCGCTCGTGGCGCTATCTCCGAGCTATCTTTGAAGGACGCCACAGTCGGCGCCTTCGCTGTAGCCTTTGCGCTCGCTGCGGCCGCGGCCCACGCCCGGCGTGCCTCGGGCGCTCGTGAGCGCTATCTCCGAGCTATCTTTGAAGGACGCCACAGTCGGCGCCTTCGCTGTAGCCTTTGCGCCCGCTGCGGCCGCCGCCCACGCCAGGCGTGCCTCGGGCGCTCGTGAGCGCTATCTCCGAGCTATCTTTGAAGGACGCCACAGTCGGCGCTTTCGCTGTAGCTTTTGCGCCCGCTGCGGCCGCGGCCCGCGCCAGGCGTGCCGCGCGCGCTCGTGAGCGCTATCTCCGAGTTATCTTTGAAGGACGCCACCGTCGGCGCCTTCGCTGCAGCCTTTGCGCCCGCTGCGGCCGCCGCCCACGCCGGGCGTGCCTCGGGCGCTCGTGAGCGCTATCTCCGAGCTATCTTTGAAGGACGCCACAGTCGGCGCCTTCGCTGTAGCCTTTGCGGCCGCTGCGGCCGCGGCCCACGCCAGGCGTGCCTCGGGCGCTCGTGAGCGCTATCTCCGAGCTATCTTTGAAGGACGCCACAGTCGGCGCCTTCGCTGTAGCCTTTGCGCCCGCTGCGGCCGCCGCCCACGCCAGGCGTGCCTCGGGCGCTCGTGGGCGCTATCTCCGAGCTATCTTTGAAGGGCGCCACAGTCGGCGCCTTCGCTGTAGCCTTTGCGCCCGCTGCGGCCGCGCCCACGCCAGGCGTGCCTCGGGCGCTCGTGGGCGCTATCTCCGAGCTATCTTTGAAGGACGCCACAGTCGGCGCCTTCGCTGTAGCCTTTGCGCCCGCTGCGGCCGCGGCCCACGCCAGGCGTGCCTCGGGCGCTCGTGAGCGCTATCTCCGAGCTATTTTTGAAGGACGCCACAGTCGGCGCCTTCGCTGTAGCCTTTGCGCCGCTGCGGCCGCCGCCCACGCCAGGCGTGCCTCGGGCGCTCGTGAGCGCTATCTCCGAGCTATCTTTGAAGGACGCCACAGTCGGCGCCTTCGCTGTAGCCTTTGCGCCCGCTGCGGCCGCCGCCCACGCCAGGCGTGCCTCGGGCGCTCGTGAGCGCTATCTCCGAGCTATCTTTGAAGGACGCCACAGTCGGCGCCTTCGCTATAGCCTTTGCGCCCGCTGCGGCCGCGGCCCACGCCAGGCGTGCCTCGGGCGCTCGTGAGCGCTATCCCCGAGCTATCTTTGAAGGACGCCACAGTCGGCGCCTTCGCTGTAGCCTTTGCGCCCGCTGCGGCCGCCGCCCACGCCAGGCGTGCATCGGGCGCTCGTGAGCGCTATCTCCGAGCTATCTTTGAAGGACGCCACAGTCGGCGCCTTCGCTGTAGCCTTTGCGCCCGCTGCGGCCGCGGCCCACGCCAGGCGTGCCTCGGGCGCTCGTGAGCGCTATCTCCGAGCTATCTTTGAAGGACGCCACAGTCGGCGCCTTCGCTGTAGCCTTTGCGCCCGCTGCGGCCGCCGCCCACGCCAGGCGTGCCGCGGGCGCTCGTGAGCGCTATCTCCGAGCTATCTTTGAAGGACGCCACAGTCGGCGCCTTCGCTGTAGCCTTTGCGGCCGCTGCGGCCGCCGCCCACGCCAGGCGTGCCTCGGGCGCTCGTGAGCGCTATCTCCGAGCTATCTTTGAAGGACGCCACAGTCGGCGCCTTCGCTGTAGCCTTTGCGGCCGCTGCGGCCGCCGCCCACGCCAGGCGTGCCTCGGGCGCTCGTGAGCGCTATCTCCGAGCTATCTTTGAAGGACGCCACAGTCGGCGCCTTCGGTGTAGCCTTTGCGCCCGCTGCGGCCGCCGCCCACGCCAGGCGTGCCTCGGGCGCTCGTGAGCGCTATCTCCGAGCTATCTTTGAAGGACGCCACAGTCGGCGCCTTCGCTGTAGCCTTTGCGCCCGCTGCGGCCGCCGCCCACGCCAGGCGTGCCTCGGGCGCTCGTGAGCGCTATCTCCGAGCTATCTTTGAAGGACGCCACAGTCGGCGCCTTCGCTGTAGCCTTTGCGCCCGCTGCGGCCGCCGCCCACGCCAGGCGTGCCTCGGGCGCTCGTGAGCGCTATCTCCGAGCTATCTTTGAAGGACGCCACAGTCGGCGCCTTCGCTGTAGCCTTTGCGCCCGCTGCGGCCGCGGCCCACGCCAGGCGTGCCTCGGGCGCTCGTGGGCGCTATCTCCGAGCTACCTTTGAAGGGCGCCACAGTCGGCGCCTTCGCTGTAGCCTTTGCGCTCGCTGCGGCCGCGGCCCGCGCCAGGCGTGCCTCGGGCGCTCGTGAGCGCTATCTCCGAGCTATCTTTGAGGACGCCACAGTCGGCGCCTTCGGTGTAGCCTTTGCGCCCGCTGCGGCCGCGGCCCAGGCCAGGCGTGACTCGGGCGCTCGTGAGCGCTATCTCCGAGCTATCTTTGAAGGACGCCACAGTCGGCGCCTTCGCTGTCGCCTTTGCGCCCGCTGCGGCCGCCGCCCACGCCAGGCGTGCCTCGGGCGCTCGTGAGCGCTATCTCCGAGCTATCTTTGAAGGACGCCACAGTCGGCGCCTTCGCTGTAGCCTTTGCGCCCGCTGCGGCCGCCGCCCACGCCAGGCGTGCCTCGGGCGCTCGTGAGCGCTATCTCCGAGCTATCTTTGAAGGACGCCACAGTCGGCGCCTTCGCTGTAGCCTTTGCGCCCGCTGCGGCCGCCGCCCACGCCAGGCGTGCCTCGGGCGCTCGTGAGCGCTATCTCCGAGCTATCTTTGAAGGACGCCACAGTCGGCGCCTTCGCTGTAGCCTTTGCGCCCGCTGCGGCCGCCGCCCACGCCAGGCGTGCCTCGGGCGCTCGTGAGCGCTATCTCCGAGCTATCTTTGAAGGACGCCACAGTCGGCGCCTTCGCTGTAGCCTTTGCGCCCGCTGCGGCCGCCGCCCACGCCAGGCGTGCCTCGGGCGCTCGTGAGCGCTATCTCCGAGCTATCTTTGAAGGACGCCACAGTCGGCGCCTTCGCTGTAGCCTTTGCGCCCGCTGCGGCCGCGCCCACGCCAGGCGTGCCTCGGGCGCTCGTGAGCGCTATCTCCGAGCTATCTTTGAAGGACGCCACAGTCGGCGCCTTCGCTGTAGCCTTTGCGCCCGCTGCGGCCGCCGCCCACGCCAGGCGTGCCTCGGGCGCTCGTGAGCGCTATCTCCGAGCTATCTTTGAAGGACGCCACAGTCGGCGCCTTCGCTGTAGCCTTTGCGCCCGCTGCGGCCGCCGCCCACGCCAGGCGTGCCTCGGGCGCTCGTGAGCGCTATCTCCGAGCTATCTTTGAAGGACGCCACAGTCGGCGCCTTCGCTGTAGCCTTTGCGCCCGCTGCGGCCGCGGCCCCAGGCGTGCCTCGGGCGCTCGTGAGCGCTATCTCCGAGCTATCTTTGAAGGGCGCAGTCGGCGCCTTCGCTGTAGCCTTTGCGCCCGCTGCGGCCGCGCCCACGCCAGGCGTGCCTCGGGCGCTCGTGAGCGCTATCTCCGAGCTATATTTGAAGGACGCCACAGTCGGCGCCTTCGCTGTAGCCTTTGCGCCCGCTGCGGCCGCCGCCCACGCCAGGCGTGCCTCGGGCGCTCGTGAGCGCTATCTCCGAGCTATCTTTGAAGGACGCCACAGTCGGCGCCTTCGCTGTAGCCTTTGCGCCCGCTGCGGCCGCGGCCCACGCCAGGCGTGCCTCGGGCGCTCGTGAGCGCTATCTCCGAGCTATCTTTGAAGGGCGCCACAGTCGGCGCCTTCGCTGTAGCCTTTGCGCCCGCTGCGGCCGCCGCCCACGCCAGGCGTGCCTCGGGCGCTCGTGAGCGCTATCTCCGAGCTATCTTTGATGGGCGCCACAGTCGGCGCCTTCGCTGTGGCCTTTGCGCCCGCTGCGGTTCCGGATCCGCGAGTGGAGCTACCAGGAAAAGCACATTTCGGTTCTTCGGATGCCAGGGAAGACATTAAATTTGACGGCATATACAGCGGAGATCGCAGAGAGTACAGGGGCAGCCGTAGCTCGCAGAGGCTGTCACTGTCGCCGTCGCCTTTTCCACGGCAGCAGAGGCAGCACATAGCAGCAGAGACAGCGGATACAGCAGACACAGCAGAGGCAGCAGGTTGCGCATTTCCTTTCTTTAGTTAAACTCAGCGACGATGTAATAGCAGAGACAGCAGAAACCAGATGGTGACAGCACAAACAGCAGGGACCGCAGAGACAGCAGAGACAGCCTGGTCCGTCGTCGTCGCCGTGTCCGACGGCATGGCGGGGGAGCGCGAGGGGGCGGGTCTGGCGCTCCCTCGCACATCAGCGGTGATATCGTGAGCATTCCCATGTGGCTGTCTGTTGCATATCATTTCCATCGCAGTAAGTCGTCATTGAAGCTTTCTGGGGGCGCCTGGGAGCGCTTGGGAGCGCTGGGGAGCGCTTGGGTTTAGGACCTGAGAACGCCTGGGAGCGCCGGGGAGCGCCTGGGAAGCGCTTGGGAGCGCCAGGGAGCATCCGGGAGAGCGCCTGGGAGCGCACTCGGGAGAGGAGAGGCGACGCACGGGCAGTGTTGGAGAGTGTGTTTTATGGCATGACACGCGCACGTGTTCTAAGGTTGGAAGGGGAAGAGCGAGGGGGAGGGTCTGGCTCCCCCTCGCACACTGTTGAAATGAACATGCGTTGCCAGGGACGAGTTGCTCACGCACATGTCGAGGAAACATGTTCGAACACATCTTTCGCAGAGGACAGTAGAGACATATGTATTGGCGATGTGCTGCAGTAGTCATTCGGAGCAGGGAGTGTTTCAAATGGATGGAGAGATGCATGGGCGGTGCAGTTCTCAACGGCAGGCGTCGTGCATGCAGGATTATCTCCGTTGTTCGAATGTCTGTGAGCGAATGCAGGAGAGCGCGGATGCAATTTGCGAGCTTTGGGTGCGAGATGCATTGGCGATGCGTCCCAGCATGTCGCGGTGGAGGCATGTGGTGCCTTGGGATCTGCCTTTGCTCACCGCAACATCAGTCGCGATGTCGTTGCTTCCGTTGCCGCTTTGGCTCAAGCCTGATTTCGCCACCGCTTGGCACGCGCACCTAGCAGCCATCGTTGGCAGGCATCAGCCTTCGCATCCACCTTCAGCGCACTCTCGCGGCGATGGGCCCTCGGCGCTGCTCTGGCTTTGCGACCGACGACGGGATCATCATCGAGTGCTGCTTCAATCCGTGGGAGAAGGGCAAGCGCGCGCAGGGCAAGTTCGAGGGGAAGTGTCAGTGGTGCTCTCCCATTCGCATGGCAACCATCTGCGCGACGCCGCAGCAGTCCAAGCTGACCGCGCACAGCCTGGCGAACCTGCACAAGCTGGACATCGGCATCTACGACATGGCCGTGGAGCGGGTCAAGATGCACGAGAGGGGCGATCAGCTCATTGCCCGCGCTGCCGGCATAATCTCGGAGCGCTCGCAGGTGGGCGTGCCGCCACCGCCGCCAATCGAGGGTGACCAGGGCAACGTGGTCTCGCAGCCCGCCGAGGAGGAGATTCCTGCTGCCATGGAGCCCGACGAGGAAGCAGCCGCAGCAGGGCCAGCAGCGGCAGCGGAGCCGCCGCCAGTACCCGCGGAAGGCGAGGGCGCGGCCGCTGGGCGCAGACGCCAGCGCCTCTGCGAGGGATACAGCCTGGCGCGCGCCATGGGCCGCAGGCTCCGCAGCAAGGAGGACGAGGGCGTCTGCTTGTTCTCCCGAGAGCATCCTGGACAGCGTGCCATGGCGCTCGACGGGAAGTGCCTCTGGTGCACGCCTGCTCGCATGAAGGAGGCGGCAAGCAATCCCGCCAAGAAGAAACATGCCGTGACCGACCTGAAGAAGTTCGAAGCTCGCAACCCTGCGCTGAAGCAGAAGGCGCTGGGGCGGCTGCGCAGGCACCTCACTGCGCAGGAATATAAGTTCATCGTCACGCCGCACAACTGCTGCCGCGGCGCTGGGGAAGCCATGTGCCCCTTCAGCACGGCGAACCCAGGGCAGCCCGCGTACGTGAAGAAGGCAGACAAGCACCTGTGCAGTTGGTGCGACCCGCCGAGGCTGCGCGGCATGCAGGGCGTGAAGCGCAACGGCTTGCTGACGCAGCTGAAGGTATTCCGCGAGAAGGATGAGGCCGTATTTGCCAAGGCCGAGGCAATCCTGAAGGAGGTCTTCGGGGACAACTACCTAGCACAGCTAAAGAAGAAGACTGTCCGGCAGAACCAGCAGGCGGCAAAAGCCCGAAGGCGCACTGGCAAGACGAACTGGCCCACGAAGCTGGCAAAACGGCGGCTGGTGATGGAGAGCCCGACGGTCGACGAGGAAGCTCGCAAGAAGTTCCGCAAGCTAACCCTGGCGGACTTGAAGAAGGTCGAGAACTCGTTCTACAAGGACACAGCCGAGCGAAAGTTGCGCGGTCGCGCCGACGAGGTCCCAAAGAGCAAGGACTTGGAACCGCCGATCGGCGAAGCAGACTTCAGTGATCTGTCGAAGGGGCTGCGGTCCTGGGCCGCCAAGGGCTCGTGGGGCATCTGCAAGGAGTGCCATGTTTTGCAGCCGCGGCCCATGCACGAGATCGATATGTTCCTCGACGCCAGCGAGGAGATCTCGAAGAGCGCCTGTCGCCGCTGCAACGCCTCTCGCGAGATGTACGTCCCGCTGCCCGATGACGTACCAGGGCCACTCCGCGGCCTGTCAGAGGAGATCGTCGAAGCCCTCCGGCCCATTGAGATCGACGTCGGCCCCGAGACGCGCTCCACCGACACGTTCGGCCGCCCGAACGGCTACCGCAAGAAGGTGAAGATGATCACGTTCTATTTCTCGAAGTGGCACGTCAAGGACAAGATCAAGGAGCTGGACGATGACGCGTGGCGGACGGCGAAGAAGGCTTACAAGTACCTGCTGTCTTGCGAAGAGTCCTCGTACAAGCGGTTCCACGACATGCACGAGAAGTTCCTCCGCAAGCATGGCGAGGACGCTGCCGACAGGAAGCGCAAGCGCCCATACCATTTCCTGCAGGAGGTCGGGCTGGAGTGCGCTCTCTGGCCAAACCTGTACTGGTGCACCGAGATGACGGAGACGCACGAGCAGTGGTCCGACGCGAGGCGCGAGGAGAGGCGCGACGCCCAGGAGGCCAAGAAGAAGAAGGCAGAGTACGGCTACGACTCGGACGCCGAGGAGGACGAGGGCGGCGACGGCGGTGGCCAGCGCACCAGCGTCAAGCGGTCGTTCATGACCAAGTGCCTCTCGCCGTTGCTTGGGTACGGATCGAACTTCGAGCTGCTCCAGTTCGTGTACGACCTGAACCTCTGGGCGACGCTCGGTGCGAAAAAGAACCTTGGGCTCGACAACGTGCCGATGCGGATGCTCATGAAGGGCCATACCTTCTCGCCGCTCTATTGGAAGGAGGTGCACAATGCCCTTGTCGACCTCGTACGCCAGGTGGGCTTCCCGAAGCTGTTCTTCACCATTGCGCCGTGGGAGCCGTGCTTCAAGTACCACGACTGGCTGCGCGATGAAATGGAGAAGACACTGCGAACCCGCATGTACCTCCCCGTGGGCGAGACGCTGCACATGTCGCACGTGCTCATGCAGATCGTCCGAGGCATGCTGGCGGGCAATAACTCCCAGAATATGACCGACAGCAGCAAATGCTGGAGACAGCACGTGTTCGCCGCGAAAGACGCCGACGGCAAACAGGTTCGCGTTCAGACTTTCACGCGGCTGGAGTTCCAGGACGGCAGCCGCAAGGAGGGCACGAAGCGCTACGACGGCTCCGGCAGGCCGCACCTGCACGTTCTGTTCTTCGCGGACGACGACGCCATGGCGAACATGGGGTTGGAGCATCACCTCTTTGCGACCAAGCCCGACGGCTTCTCGGACGACCTGAAGGGCTATGTGGACGGATCGCAGCTCAACAAGCACGGCGACGCAGAGAGCAAGTGGCCGATCTACCACGGCCCGTCGGGGGTGCACGGCGACGATGGTGTCCTCCAGCTGAAGCACACCGAGGAGGACCACGACGCGGGCCTCCGAGCGTACTGCGCTGACGTAATGGACGGGCTCCCTTGCCATCAGGACTGGCAGACCAGCGACGGGGAGGCCATGCTCCTGCAATACGTTTCCAAGTATGTGGCGAAGTTCTCGGACAGCAGCTACGACGAGTGGATGAGCGACAAGGCCTCCGCGGACAGCGTGGCCAGGCGCGTCTGCTTCGAGTACCACCCCTACGAGCCAGAGATGATCCTGCAGCTGTGTGGAGCGCAATTCAGACAGTACGACATCTCTACGGTCAGCGGCGGCTTCCGCACCGTGACGGCGCCTTACTCGGGCATGGCGGATGTGCCCGACTGGGTCCAGAGGTATGTTGACTGCTCGTGGCGCCACGAGGGCATGACGCTCTTGGAGTGGCTTCGGAAGACTACTGACGACGGCGCCATCGCTGGATGGCTGAAGCGCAAGCACAAGCAGGAGCTGGTGTTGGCCGTGTACAGGCGGTACCGCGCGACCTTGCCCGAGGGCGAGGAGCCCCAGGCGCTCGACGCTCACTGGCGCTTCCTGCGCGCTGAGCGCAAAGGCATGGTCGATGCTGATGGCGGAGGTAGCGGGAACAGTGACAAAACCTCCGACGCCGAAGACGAGGAGCTGCCGAAGACCTTCGAGGAGTTCCTCGCGAAGAAGCACAGAGACGAAAAGAGCGAGGGCGAGGACGACTTTCCCAATCTCAAGGAATTCGCGCGAGCCTACCGCATGCAGGGCGAAAAGGTGGTCAGCGTCGACACGGTATACGAGCTCAACGACCGCTACTACGGCCAGTGGGCTGCAATGAACGTGCCGTTCCGATCGCTCGACGAGCTCGAGTTCGAGGATGTCAATCGCCTGGTTCCGCAGAAATACAAGTATCTCGCGGCGGCGCTGCGACTGTGCTCTGACCAGGGCCGCGTCGCTGAAGAGCACCATGACTTGTTCACCGATGACAGGCGGCTCGTGGACTACATGAGCGCTTCCGCGAAGTCCAGCAAGTTCACCGAGGCTGTGCGTCGCATGATCGTGGGGCAGCGGAAGCTGATCAACATGTACCTGACGGGCATCATCGACAAGGCCGACGAGAAGGCCGCGGCCGACGTCGAGGCCGCCGTCATCGGCAACCGCAGGCCAGCGCGCGACGAGGGCCAGGAGGAGGTCGACTTCAACCCGAAGCAGCTGCAGCTGGAGGAGGCGATCAACGAGCGCGTGGACCGCGCGTGCGGGCAGAGCTGTCGGAGGACTGGGAGGAGGCCGACGAGGCGCGCGAGGAAGCCTACAAGAAGAACACGCCCGTAATCTGCTTAGGAAAGCCTGGAACTGGGAAGACCACCGTGGTAAAGTTCTGCATTCGGCGCGCCCAGGAGCAAGGCGCGCGCGTGCTCTTCGCCCTCCCGACGGCGCAGCTGTCCAGCCGCATGAGAGCTGCGCTGCAAGACCTGGAGGGCCTAACGGTGGACACGTGCCACGCCGCATTCAAGCTGCACGATCCAATCACAGAGAGTCTTCACAGGATGACGGACTTCGACTTGGTGGTGGTTGACGAGGTATCGCTGCTGAGTTGCGAAAGCTTCGAGCGCATCCTGAAGCTCTGGAGCGTCGCGGGGAAAGTCCCCGCGCTGGTCTTCCTCGGAGACAAGCACCAGCTCCCTGGGGTGGAACCGACACGTCCTTGGGAGAGTGCCGCATGGAAGCGGCCGCGCTGCTTCCACGTGAAGCTCACCGAGACCTGGCGGTGCAAGGAGGAACGCTTCCAGGAGATCCTGGACGAGCTTCGGACAGACAAGCCCTCCAAGGAGACGTTCCGCAAGATCGTGCGCGACCACAAGGCGTGGAAGAGCAGAGGCGACCCCACGCCCGCCGAAATGAAGAAGCTCTTCGAGAAGCACCCAGACACGCGGATCGTCACCTGCACGCGCAGGGGCGCTGCGGCCGTGAACGAGGCGGCAGTCGCTGCGCTGTACGGCCGCAAGACCCCGCTGGCCAGGCTGGACGGCGACGTGGAACTCAACCCCGAGAACTACCTGGATGGCAAGCTTCGCACTGATCGCCGTCTGGTCCCAAGCAGAGTACCGATTCACAAGGGAATGCAATTGTACCTGACGAAGAACAAGAACAAGGAGGCCGACGAGGTGAATGGCATGCTTTGCGTGGTGGAGAACTACCACGCCGAGGAGGACATGCTGCGCGTGATGACGAAGACGGGCCACCGTCTGGCGATCACTCGCTGGACCGACCGCGAGAAGGGCAATGCGGTCTACTTTCCGATTCGTCTCGGCTACGCCAGCACCATCGACAAGGTGCAGGGCGACGAGTTCCCCCACATCACGATATACCTGGACGGGTGGCCTAGACCAGCAGCGGGATATACAGCGCTCAGCCGCGTTGCAACGTCGGATGATTACTTGATCGGCGGCTTCGTGGAGCGCGACAACTTCATACCCGCGTTCTGAGATTGCCGACGGTGTCCGCGCTTTGGCTGGCGCGCGACCGCTTGCCTCTCGCAGTATCCACGCGGTGCGCCTGCCCCGCTGTCGCGTGCAAAGGCACGAACGTGCGCAGTCCTGCTAGGAAAATGATGGTCTGTCAGTGCCACGTCGGGGAAGGGAAGGAAAGCAGAAGGAAGGGCATACGTAGAGATTGTCTGACTATCTCGACACCCCTGGAGTTTCGAAACGGCGGGGAGGGGGAGCGCGAGGGGGCGGGTCAGGCGCCCCCTCGTACATGGCCACGGAAGGCGTCGTGTGATGCCCTTCGCGGCGGACTGCGCAGTGCGAGAGGGCGCCAGGCGCGTGCCCCTCGCGCTCCCCCCCGTGAAACCCCGTGGGACTTGAAAAACGGGCCCCTGGAACTCCTCGGGGCTTGCTCTACGAGGTCTTGGGCGAATCACTTGGGTCCGCGGAGCCGTTCGGCGCATCTGCGTCGTTTTTTTGTTTCGCGTCGCGGTTGTCTGCTAGATGCACCAGCAAGGCACCAAAGCATAACCGAAGAAGCCGCCGGAGGCAGAACGTTCTGCATGGCACACCAAGAAGGCCCAAGGGGCCGCCGTAGGCGTATCTCCACGTGCGTTACGCTCCCCAGCACAGCCAGAGAGGCCGCCGTAGGCGTGTTTTCACATGTAAAGTCCCCAAGGGATGGGACCTACCTGGGAGCGCTTGGGAGCGCCAGGGAGCGCCGGGGAGCGCCTGGGAGCGTGCCGGGAGCGCCTGAGAGCGTCTGGGAGCGCCATGCGCCTGGGAGCGCTTGGGAGCGTGCCGAAAGCGCCGGGGAGCGCTTGGGAGCGCCTGGGAACGCTTGGGAGCGCCTGGGAGCGCTTGGGAACGCTTGGGAGCGCTTGGGAGCGCCTGGGAGCGCTTTGGCAGCGCTTGGGAGCGCCTGGGAGCGCTTGGGAGCGCCTGGGAGCGCCTGGGAGCGCTTGGGACCGCTTGGAAGCGCCTGGGACGTGCGCCAGCCGAAAGGACGCCGCACACTGTATTTTCATATGGTTTGCGGCCCCACGGACGGCCGAAAGGGCGCCGCATGCTGTATTTTCATAGGTTTCGAGCCCCAGGGGATGGGACCAATCGTAGCGAAGCCTTTGGCTGGGCCTAGGGTTAAGGGTTCTATTCATCTCTCGGAGCACTCACGAGGCATCCCCGCGGGGGAGCGCATCCTCCTCAGCGCTACGCGCTTCGTCGGTGCGGCGTGCGCGCATGGGCGGACTCGCTGATCGCTCGGCCAGGCGCCACGGGCTTCTGACGATGCACCGCCCGTGGCTTGCAGTGCTCCCAGGCGCTCCCAAGCGCTCCCAGGAGCTCCCAGGTGCTCCCCAGCGCTTTCGGCACGTTCCCAAGCGCTCCCCAGCGCTCCCAAGCGCATGGCGCTCCCAGGCGCTCCCAAGCGCTCCCGGCACGCTCCCAGGCGCTCCCTGGCGCGCTCCGCATGCTTCCACACGCTCCCAAGCGCTCCCAAGCGCTCCCAGGCGCTCCCAGGTATTCCCAAGCGCTCCCGGCACGCTCCCAGGCGCTCGAGCATGCTCAAGCGCTCCCAAGCGCTCCCTGGCGCCTCCGAGCGCTCTGGGGCGCTCCCAAGCACTCCCAGGCGCACTGGCGCGCTCCCAGGCGCTCCCGGCACGCTCCCAGCACGCCCCCCAACGCTCCCAAGCGTTCCCATGTGGCCCCAGGCGCTCCGAAGCCCCCACAAGTGCTCTCAAGCGTTCCCTGGCGCTCCCAAGTGCGTTTCAGCAGTCCGAGCGGTCCCATGGCGCTCCCAAGCGTTTGCAAGCATTCGCAAGCACTCGGCAGCGCTCCCTGGCGGCGCTTCCCGGCGCCCCCCCGCAATGCAGGTGCTGCCGCAGCCGTGCGCGCGCATCGTAGCGAGGGGGTGCCAGACCCACCCTCTCGCGCTCCCTCTCCAGCCATGCGACATTCGCGCCGAAGGCGGCTGCGTCGACAATGCAATCGCTTCAGCGGGGGCGACGCCAACGGTCCTGCCCAATGGACAACCCACGGCCCGCACTCGCGGTGCACTCTGCGTGTCCTGTCGCGCTCCCAGACGCCCCCACGTGCTTCCATCCTAGGGAAACCTCGAGGCGCTCTCTCAGCGCTCCCAGAGAGCTCTCCCAAGGCATTCCAGGGGGTCTGCCATGGAGGTGATGCAGCAGCCATGCGCGCGCATCGTAGCGAGGGGGTGCCAGACCCACCCCCTCGCGCTCCCCCTTCCAGCCATGCGAAATTCGCGCCGAAGGCGGCTGCGTCGACAACGCAATCGCTTCAGCGGGGGCGACGCCAACGGTCAAGCCCAACGGGCAATTCACGGCTCGCGCTCGCAGTGCACTCTGCGTGTCCTGTCGCGCTCCCAGACGCCCCCACGTGCTTCCATCCTGGGGAAAGGCCGAGGCGCTCCCCCAGCGCTGCCAGAGAGCTCCCCCAAGGCATTCCAGGGGGTCTGCCATGGACGTGCTGCTGCAGCCATGCGCGCGCATCGTAGCGAGGGGGTGCCAGACCCACCCCCTCGCGCTCCTCCTCCCGCCTTCCGAAGCTCGCGTCGACAGCGTCTGCGTCGATGATTGCAATCGCTTCAGCGGGGGCGACCTCAAAGCAAAACCCAAAGCCGCGGGCGAATACTACTGCCGTGCGCGTCGCCGTCAGCGAGGAGCCCGACGGCGCGGCTACTCGCTCGAGGCCATCGGGAGCCCATGGGATTGCCGCGCCAGCGCCCTCGCAGTGCTGCTTTCCAACAACGAAGGCACATGCGGACCCCTGTGGATCTGCTGCGCCAGCGGCAGCCGTCTACGACGGCGGCTGCAAGGGCAGCCAGGCCAACGGCAAAAGCCAATGCAGGACGCCCGCTGGAACCAGGGGCAATGCTGCGTCGTCGACAGGCCAACGCCGTAACTCAAAACCTCATGCGGCGACGCCTGGCCTTGAGGCCTCTCCTGTGTTTTGATTGCAATGAACACCCGCAGGAGAAGACTCCGTCCTTCGGCCAAGCCAGGCGCCAACTGGGAGCCAGCCGAATGCAGCTAAACCCACGGCAATGATTGTTGGCCATGCGACGACGCTGGCTCTTGCGCCTGCGCAAAGCGCTTTGCGCGCGTACCAAAAACGAAATGCCAAAACCGCGTCGTCGTGCTCCCCGCAGAATAGTCGCATTCGCACACAACACGAAAGCCCCCCGTGATAGGGGGGTTGGGGGGAGAAACCCTAAACCCTAAAAGGCTTCACTCGCACGCCGCACCGACGAAGCGCGTAGCGCTGAGGAGGATGCGCTCCCCCGCGGGGATGCCTCGTGAGTTCTGAGAGATGAATAGAACCCTTAACCCTAGGCGCAGCCAAAGGCTTCGCTACGATTGGTCCCATCCCCTGGGGCTCGAAACCTATGAAAATACAGCATGCGGCGCCCTTTCGGCTGTCCGTGGGGCCGAAAACCATATCAAAATACAGCATGCGGCGTCCTTTCGGCTGGCGCACGCTCCAAGTGCTCCCAAGCGCTCCCAGGCGCTCCCAGGCGCTCCCAAGCGTTCCCAAGCGTTCCCAGGCGCTCCCAAGCGCCCGAAGCGCTCCCAGGCGCTCCCAGGCGCCCCCAAGCGTTCCCAAGCGCTCCCCAGCGCTCCCAGGCGTTCCCAGGCGCTCCCAAGCGCTCCCCGGCGCTTTCGGCACGCTCCCAAGCGCTCCCAATGCACCCAGGCGCTGGCGCTCCCAGGCGCTCTCAGGCGCTCCCGGCAAGCTCCCAGGTGCTCCCCGGCGCTCCCTGGCGCTCCCAAGCGCTTCCAGGTACTCCAAGCGCTCCCTGCACGCTCCCAGGCGCTCCTAGCCTGCTCAAGCGCTCCCTGCGCGCTCCCAAGCGCTCCCTGGCGCCTCCGAGCGCTCCGGGGCGCTCCGAAGCACTCCCAGGCGCTCCGGCGCGCTCCCAGGCGCTCCCGGCACTCTCCCAGCACGCTCCCAAGCGCTCCCAGGCGTTCCCATGCGCTCCCAAGCTCCCACAGGTGGTCCCAAGCGCTCCCCGGCGTTCCCAAGCGCGATTGAAGCAGTCCAAGCGGTCCCATGGCGCCCCCAAGCGTCATGCATTCGCAAGCACTCGGCAGCGCTCCCTAGCGGCGCATCCCAGCGCTCCCCCGCAATGCAGGTGCTGCCGCAGCCATGCGCGCGCATCGTAGCGAGGGGGTGCCAGACCCACCCCCTCGCGCTCCCTCTCCAGCCATGCGACATTCGCGCCGAAGGCGGCTGCGTCGACAATGCAATCGCTTCAGCGGGGGCGACGCCAACGGTCCTGCCCCATGGACAACCCACGGCCCGCACTCGCGGTGCACTCTGCGTGTCCTGTCACGCTCCCAGACGCTCCCACGTGCTTCCATCCTGGGGAAACCTCGAGGCGCTCTCTCAGCGCTCCCAGAGAGCTCTCCCAAGGCATTCCAATAGGTCTGCCATGGAGGTGCTGCAGCAGCCATGCACGCGCATCGTAGCGAGGGGGTGCCAGACCCACCCCCTCGCGCTCCCCCTTCCAGCCATGCGAAATTCGCGCCGAAGGCGGCTGCGTCGACAATGCAATCGCTTCAGCGGGGGCGACGCCAACGGTCAAGCCCAACTGGCAATTCACGGCTCGCGCTCGCGGTGTACTCTGCGTGTCCTGTCGCGCTCCCAGACGCTCCCACGTGCTTCCATCCTGGGGAAAGGTCGAGGCGCTCCCCCAGCGCTCCCAGAGAGCTCCCCCAAGGCATTCCAGGGGGTCTGCCATGGACGTGCTGCCGCAGCCATGCGCGCGCATCGTAGCGAGGGGGTGCCAGACCCACCCCCTCGCGCTCCTCCTCCCGCCTTCCGAAGCTCGCGTCGACAGCGTCTGCGTCGATGATTACAATCGCTTCAGCGGGGGCGACCTCAAAGCAAGACCCAAAGCCGCGGGCGAATGCAACTGCCGTGCGCGTCGCTGTCAGCGAGGAGCCCGACGGCGCGGCTACTCGCTCGAGGCCATCGGGGGCCCATGGGATTGCCGCGCCAGCGCCATCGCAGTGCTGCTTTCCAACGCCGAAAGCACATGCGGACCCCTGTGGATGTGCTGCGCCAGCGGCAGCCGTCTACGACGGCGGCTGCAAGGGCAGCCAGGCCAACGGCAAAAGCCAATGCAGGAGGCCTACTGGAACCAGGGGCAATGCTGCGTCTGCGACAGGCCAGCGCCGTAATTCAAAACCTCATGCGGCGACGCCTGGCCTTGAGGCTTCTCCTGTGCCTTCTGATTGCAAGGAACGCCCGCAGGAGAAGAATCCGTCCTTCGGCAAAGCCATGCGCCAACTGGGAGCCAGCCGAATGCAGCTAAACCCACGGCAAAGATTGTTGGCCATGCGACGACGCTGGCTCTTGCGCCTGCGCAAAGCGCTTTGCGCGCGTACCAAGAACGCAATGCCAAAACCGCGTCGTCGTGCTCCCCGCGGAATATTCGCATTCGCACATAACACGAAAGCCCCCCTTGATAGGGGGGTTGGGGGGAGAAACCCTAAACCCTAAAGGGCTTTACTGTGGGTGGTCTGGGGCGGGAGTGCAAGTTCATAGCGCGCGCGGCTTGGGCAGCGATCCCCCCCAACAACCTTGATGTGGGGGGGATCGCAGCCAGCGCGCGCATGCGCCAATGCAGGGTTTAGGGTGTAGGGTTTAGGGTTTAGGGTTTAGGGTTTAGGGTTTAGGGTTTAGGGCTTCTCTTAGCGCAGCGGCCGACAGTCCAGGCAATGC
Organism: Prorocentrum cordatum; assembly: GCA_963575745.1. Taxonomy (NCBI): domain Eukaryota; class Dinophyceae; order Prorocentrales; family Prorocentraceae; genus Prorocentrum; species Prorocentrum cordatum. Next base: position 82,751 of record CAUYUJ010014486.1, read on the forward strand.
TGCCCCCCCTTCGGCAAGCTTGATTGGGGGGGCGGTTGGCCGACCCGAGCAAGCTTGGCGAAGGGAGCAGGAGTTGCAACATCTTCCCACCCCCGGCCGCATGGCCGGCGACCTCCCAAACTAAAGCCTTTTAGGGTTTAGGGCCGTTGGCCCCTAAATTCCCAAATGGCTCCAAGCGCTCCCAAGCGCTCCCAGGCGCTCCCAGGCGCTCCCAGGCGCTCCCAGGCGCTCCCCGGCGCTCCCCGGCGCTCCCAAGCGCTCCCAGACGCTCCCAAGCGCTCCCCGGCGCTCCCCAGCGCTCCCCGGCGCTCCTTGGCGCTCCCAGGCGCTCCCCGGCGCTCCCAGGCGCACGGCGCTCCCAGGCGCTCCCCAGCGCTCCCAGGCGCTCCCCGGCGCTCCCCGGCGCTCCCAAGCGCCCCCAGGCGCTCCCAAGCGCTCCCGGCGCGCTCCCAGGCGCTCCCAGGCGCTCCCAGGCGCTCCCAGGCGCTCCCAGGCGCTCCCAGGCGCTCCCAAGAGCGCCCAGAGGCGCGCAGAGCGGCCCACACGTGTTTTTACGTGTCGGAGAAGTAGGAACCCCACCCGAGGACGAAAGGTCCCCGGGTTTAGGGTGTTGTACTCGTCGAGGATCAGGAAGAGTTTATCTTTGAATCGCGACTCCCAAGGGGCAGCCTACGGCTGCATGGGCGACCCAGTCTGGCAACCCGCTGAAGTATCTCAGAGATGCCCTGTCTCTCGTAGACGGCGACGGTGATGCGCGGTGGGGTGGGCAGAAGCACAACGAGGTGCTTGGGTTTATTTAGGGTTTAGGGTTTAGGGTTTAGGGTTTAGGGTTTAGGGTTTAGGGTTTAGGGTTTAGGGTTTAGGGTTTAGGGCCTGCATGGGCGCATGCGCGCGCTGGCTGCGATCCCCCCCACATCAAGGTTGTTGGGGGGGATCGCTGCCCAAGCCGCGCGCGCTATGAACTTGCACTCCCGCCCCAGACCACCCACAGTAAAGCCCTTTAGGGTTTAGGGTTTCTCCCCCCAACCCCCCTATCAAGGGGGGCTTTCGTGTTGGCGCGCGCAGGCGATCGCCGACGCGGCCGTGGCATTGCGCATCCACGTGAGCACGCGCGCAGGGCTGCCCCTGGCGCAGCATGTCCGTGCGTTGCCGCCTTTGCCTTCGGCGCTGGGTTGTGACACTGGGGTGCGAATGCTGGGAAGCGCGCGCGCGCGGTCGCGGCCGTGGCAATGCGCGCCCATGCGGGCACGCGCGCAGGGTGCATGGCGCTGGCGCGTCAGCTCGCCTCGTCGATGAGGCAGCTGTTGCGCCTTCGGCAGGGGGCTTCGCCGCTGGGCTGCCGCTGGCGCAGCAGATCCACAGGGGTCCGCATTTGCCTTCGGCGTTGGAAAGCAGCACTGCGAGGGCGCTGGCGCGGCAATCCCATGGGCCCCCGTGGGCCTCGAGCGAGTAGCCGCGCCGTCGGGCTCCTCGCTGACGGGGACGCGCACGGCAGTTGTATTCGCCCGCGGCTTTGGGTTTTGCTTTGAGGTCGCCCCCGCTGAAGCGATTGCAATCATCCGCAGACGCTGTCGACGCGAGCTTCGGAAGGCGGGAGGAGGAGCGCGAGGTGGTGGGTCTGGCACCCCCTCGCTACGATGCGCGCGCATGGCTGCGGCAGCACGTCCATGGCAGACCCCCTGGGATGCCTTGGGGGAGCTCTCTGGCAGCGCTGGGGGAGCGCCTCGACCTTTCCCCAGGATGGAAGCACGTGGGAGCGTCTGGGAGCGTGACAGGACACGCAGAGTGCACCGCGAGTGCGAGCCGTGAATTGTCCGTTGGGTTCGACCGTTGGCGTCGCCCCCGCTGAAGCGATTGCAGCGTCGACGCAGCCGCCTTCGGCGCGAATTTCGCATGGCTGGAGGGGGAGCGCGAGGGGGTGGGTCTGGCACCCCCTCGCTACGATGCGCGCGCAGGGCTGCGGCAGCACCTGCATGGCGGGGGAGCGCCGGGAAGCGCCGCCAGGGAGCGCTGCCGAGCGCTTGCGAATGCATGCAAACGCTTGGGAGCGCCATGGGACCGCTCGGACTGCTGAAAACCGCTTGGGAGCGCCAGGGAACGCTTGGGAGCACCTGTGGGAGCTTGGGAGCGCCTGGGAGCAGTGGGAGCGTGCTGGGAGCGTGCTGGGAGCGTGCCGGGAGCGCCTGGGAGCGTGCCGGAGCGCCTCGGAGTCCTTGGGAGCGCCCCGGAGCGCTCGGAGGCGCCAGAGAGCGCTTGGGAGCGCGCAGGGAGCGCCTGAGCATGCTCGAGCGCCTGGGAGCGTGCCGGGAGCGCTTGGGAGTACCTGGGAGCGCTTGGTGGCCCTGGGGAGCGCTTGGGAGCGCTTGGGAGCATGCTGGGGGCGCGAGGATGCGCCTGGGAGCGTGCCGGGAGCGCCTGGGAACGCCTGGGAGCGCCTAGGAGCGCCTGGGAGCGCCTGGGAGCGCCTCGGAGCGCCTGGGAGCGCTTGGGAGAACCCGGGAGCGCCTGGGAACGCCCGGGAACGCCCTGGGAGCGCCCGGGAGCGCCTGGGAGCGTCTGGGAACGCTTGGGAGCGCCTGGGAGCGCCTGGGAGCGCCTGGGAGCGCTTGGGAGCGCCTGGGAGCGCTTGGGAACACTTGGGAGCGCCTGGAAGCGCCTGGGAGCGCTTGGGAGCGCCTGGGACGTGCGACAGCCGAAAAGACGCCAAACGCTGTATTTTCATATGGTTTGCGGCCCCATGGACGGCCGAAAGGCCGCTGCATGCTGTATTTTCATAGGTTTGGAGCCCCAGGGGATGGCACCAATCGTGGCGAACCCTACGGCTGCACTTTGGGTTTAGGGTTCTTTCTCTTCTCAGATGCACACCCACGGGGATGCATACCCGCGGGATGCGAAGATCGCGCTCGCCCCCGCGCGGCGGCTGAAGCGTGCCGGGAGCGCCTGGGAGCGCCCGGGAGCGTGCCGGGAGCGCCCAGGAGCGCCTGGGAGCGCCTGGGAGCGTGCCGGGCGCGTGCCCGCAGGAAGATCGCGCTTTCTCCCGCGCGGCGGCTGTCTGCCTGCGCTGGTTCGAGAGCGCTTCCGTGCGTGCCCGCTCGAAGATCGCGCTCGCTCCCGCGCGGCGGCTGATTCCCAGACGTGCCGGACCCGGCGGAACGGCGCGAGGCCGACGTGCCGGGCCACGGCTGGATGCCGGAGCAAGCCAGCCGCGGGCCCGGCCCGGGAACGTGCCGGGAGCGCCCGGGAACGCTTGGGAGCGCTTGGGAACGCTTGGGAGCGCGCCGGAAGCCCTTAGGAGCGCCTGGGAGCCCCTGCCTGGGAGCGCTTCGGGGCGCCTGGGAGCTTCGAGACCGCCTGGGGGCGCCTGGGAGCGTGCCGGGAGCGCTTGCGAGCGCCTGGGAGCGTGCCGGCGCGCTGTTCCGGAGCCGCTTCCGCTCGCGCCGGCTCGCTCGGAGCGTCGGATACGGTTGGCGCGCCCATCAGGCGCTCGCGCAAGCTTGCGCCGGGCTCGCTTACATCGTTCGGCATGGTATCGTTTCACTGTCTTTCGCAATGGCACCATTCGAGCTTGCTCAATACGTGGTGTTTTTCGTCTTAGGGTTTAGGGTTTAGGGTTTAGGGTTTAGGGTTTAGGGTTTAGGGCCTGCATTGGCGCAAGCGCGCGCTGGCTGCGATCCCCCCCACATCAAGGTTGTTGGGGGGGATCGCTGCCCAAGCCGCGCGCGCCACGGTTAGTCGCACTCCCGCCCCAGACCACCCAGAGTGAAGCCTTTTAGGGTTTAGGGTTTCTCCCCCCAACCCCCCTATCACGGGGGGCTGTCGAAGTGTTGCGCGCAGGCGATCGCCGACGCGGCCGTGGCACTGCGCATCCACGTGAGCACGCGCGCAGGGCGCGTGGCGTAGGCGGCGCTTCGGCAAGTTGTCCTGTCGAAGAGGCAGCCGTTGGCGATGGCGGCGATTAGCTTCGCCGTTGAGCTGCCGCTGGCGCAGCATGCCCATGTGTTGTCGCTTTTGCTGTCGGCACTGGGTTGTGACTCTGGGCTGCGAATGCTGGGAAAAGCGCGCGCGGCCGCGGCCGTGGCAATGCGCGCTCATGCGAACACACGCGCAGGGTGCATGGCGCTGGCGCGCCAGCTCGCCTCGTCGATGAGGCAGCCGTTTGCGCCTTCTGTGTGGAGCTTCGCCTTTGGGCTGCCGCTGGCGCAGCAGATCCACAGGGGTCCGGCATTTGCCATCGGCATTGGAAAGCAGCACTGCAAGGGCGCTGGGGTGACAATCCTATGGGTTCCCTTGCGCCTCAAGCGAGTGGCTGCGCCGTCGGGCTCCTCGCTGACGGCGACGCGCACGGCAGTTGCATTCGCCCGCGGCTTTGGGTTTCGCCTTTGGGGTGGCCCCCCCGCTGAAGCGATTGCAATCATCGACGCAGCCGCCTTCGGCGCGAGCTTCGGACGGCTGGAGGGGGAGCGCGAGGGGGTGGGTCTGGCACCCCCTCGCTACGATGCGCGCGCATGGCTGCGGCAGCACCTCCATGGCAGAGTCCGTGGAATGCCTTGGGAAGGCCCTCTGGCAGCGCTGGGAGAGCACCTGGAGCTTCCCCCAGGAGCCGCGGGACTGCCTGGAACCGCTTGGGCACGCCTGGGAGCGCGCGGGAGCGCATGGAAGCGCCGCGCGGCGCCTTGGAGCGCTAGTGGGCGTTGAAAAGCGCGTGGGAATGCTTGGGCGCCTGGGAGCACCTGGGAGCGCCGGGGAGCGCTTAGGAGCGCTTCGGAGTTGTGACAGCGCTGGGAACGCTGGGGAGCGCCTGCGAGCGCCTGGGAGCGCGCCAGGAGCGTGCCGGGAGCGCTTGGGAGCGCCTGCGAGCGCCTGGGAGCGCCTGGGGGCGTGCCGGGAGCCAGCGCGCGCCTGGGAACGCGCCTGGGTGCGTGCCGGGAGCGCCCAGGAGCGCTTGGGAGCGCTTGGGAGCGCTTGGGAGCGCCTGGGAGCGCCTGAGAGCGCCTGGGAGCGTGCCGGAGAGCGCCTGAAGCGCCGCGGAGCACCTGGGAGCGTGCCGGGAGCGCTTGGGAAAGCTTGGAAGCGCCTGGGAGCGCCTGGAAGCGCTTGGGAGCGCCTGGGAGCGCTTGGGAGCGCCTGGGCACGCCTGGGAGCGCTTGGGAGCGTGCCAGAAGCGCTTGGAGAGTCCTTGGGAGCGCCTGGAGCGTTTGGAAACGCTTGGAGCGCCGCATGCGGTAATTTCATAGGTTTGAAGCACCCAGAGAGCACCACATGCTGTATTTTCATAGGTTTGGAGCCCCAAGGGATAGCATCGGCCAATGGGGGACCCACTGGCTAGGGCCGAGGGTTAGGGGTTCCTTTTCTTAGGAGAACACCACGGGGATGCACCGCGCGGCGTGCGAATTCCTCCTCAGCGGCTATCGCCGCTTCGTCGGTGCGGCGCACGCTGTATGGGCAGGCTCGCTGAGCGCTCGGCCAGGCGCCACGGGCTACGGACGTTGCACCGCCCGTGGCTTGCAGTTTAGGGTTTAGGGTTTAGGGTTTAGGGTTTAGGGTTTAGGGTTTAGGGTTTAGGGTTTAGGGTTTAGGGTTTAGGGCCTGCATTGGCGCAAGCGCGCGCTGGCTGCGATCCCCCCCCATCAAGGTTGTTGGGGGGGATCGCTGCCCAAGCCGCGCGCGCCACGGTTAGTCGCACTCCCGCCCCAGACCACCCAGAGTGAAGCCTTTTAGGGTTTAGGGTTTCTCCCCCCAACCCCCCTATCACGGGGGGCTGTCGAAGTGGTGCGCGCAGGCGATCGCCGACGCGGCCGTGGCACTGCGCATCCACTTGAGCATGCGCGCAGGGCGCGTGACGTAGGCGCGTCGGCTCGTCGCCTCGTCGAAGAGGCAGCCTTTGGCGATTTCGGCGTTGAGCTTCGCCGTTGGGCTGCCGCTGGCGCAGCATGTCCATGCGTTGCCGCTTTTGCCTTCGGCACTGGGTTGTGACACTGGGCTGTGAATGCTGGGATGCGCGCGTGCGGCCGCGGCCGTAGCAATGCGCGCCGATGCGAGCACGCGCGCTGGGTGCATGGCGCTGGCGCGTCAGGTCGCCTCCTCGATGAGGCAGCCGTTTGCACCTTCGGCGTGGAGCTTCTCCGGTGGGCTGCCGCTGGCGCAGCAGTTCCACAGGGGTCCGGCATTTGCCTTCGGCAATGGAAAGCAGCGCTGCGAAGGCGCTGGCGCGGCAATCCCATGGTTTCCCGTGGGCCCGGAGCAAGTGGCTGCGCCGTGGGGCTCCTCGCTGACGGCGACGCGCACGGCAGTTACATTCGCCCGCGGCTTTGGGTTTCGCCTTCGGGGTCGCCCCCCCGCTGAAGCGATTGCAATCATCGACGCAGCCGCCTTCGGCGCGAGCTTCGGACGGCTGGAGGGGGAGCGCGAGGGGGTGGGTCTGGCACCCCCTCGCTACGATGCGCGCGCATGGCTGCGGCAGCACCTCCATGGCAGAGCCCGTGGAATGCTTCGGGGAAGCCCTATGGCAGCGCTGGGAGAGCGCCTGGAGCTTCCCCCAGGAGCCCCGGGGCCGCCTGGAACCGCCTGGGCACGCTTGGGAGCGCGCGGGAGCGCATGGGAGCGCTGCGTGGCGCCGAACGCTGGGGAGCGCCTGCGAGCGCCTGGGAGCGCGCCAGGAGCGTGCTGGGAGCGCTTGGGAGCGCCTGCGAGCGCCTGGGAGCGCCTGGGGGCGTGGCGGGGGCGCTTGGGAGCGCCTGGGAGCGCTTGGGAGCGCAGCCAGCGCGCGCCTGGGAACGCGCTTGGGGGCGTGCCGGGAGCGCCCGGGAGCGTGCCGGGAGCGCTTGGGGGCGCCTGAGAGCGCGCCGGGAGCGCCTGAGAGCGCCTGGGAGCGTGCCGAGAGCGCCTGGGAGCAGGCCGGGAGCGCCTGGGAGCGCCTGGGAGCGCTTGGGAGCGTGCCGGGAGCGCTTGGGAACGCTTGGAAGCGCTTGGGAGCGCCTGGGAACGCTTGGGAGCGCCTGGGGGTGCCTGGGAGCGCCTGGGAGCGCCTGCGAACGCCTGGGAGCGCCTGGGAGCGTGCCGGGAGCGCTTGGAAAGTCTTGGGGAGCGCCTGGGGCGTTTGGAAGCGCCTGGAGCGCCGCATGTTGTAATTTCATAGGTTTGGAGCACCCAGGGAGCGCCGCATGCTGTATTTTCATAGGGTTTGCAGCCCCAGGGGATGTAGGCCGCCGCAGGGGACCCGCTTGCTAGGGCTGAGGGTTAGGGGTTCCTTTTCTTAGGAGAACACCACGGGGATGCACCGCGCGGCGTGCGAATTCCTCCTCAGCGGCTATCGCCGCTTCGTCGGTGCGGCGCACGCTGTATGGGCAGGCTCGCTGAGCGCTCGGCCAGACGCCACGGGCTTCTGACGATGCACCGCCCGTGGCTTGCAGTTTAGGGTTTAGGGTTTAGGGTTTAGGGTTTAGGGTTTAGGGTTTAGGGTTTAGGGTTTAGGGTTTAGGGTTTAGGGCCTGCATTGGCGCATGCGCGCGCTGGCTGCGATCCCCCCCACATCAAGGTTGTTGGGGGGGATCGCTGCCCAAGCCGCGCGCGCCACGGTTAGTCGCACTCCCGCCCCAGACCACCCAGAGTGAAGCCTTTTAGGGTATAGGGTTTCTCCCCCCAACCCCCCTATCACGGGGGGCTGTCGAAGTGGCGCGCCGAGGCGATCGCCGACGCGGCCGTGGCACTGCGCATCCACGTGAGCACGCGCGTTGGGCTGTCCCTGGCGCAGCATGTCCATGCGTTGCCGCCTTTGCCTGCGGCACTGGGTTGTGACACTGGGGTGCGAATGCTGGGAAGCGCGCGCGCGGTCGCGGCCGTGGCAATGCGCGCCCATGCGGGCACGCGCGCAGGGTGCATGGCGCTGGCGCGGCAGCTCGCCTCGTCGATGAGGCAGCTGTTGCGCTTGCGGCAGGGGGCTTCGCCGTTGGGCTGCCGCTGGCGCAGCCGAGCCACAGGGGTCCGACATTTGCCTTCGGCGTTGGAAAGCAGCACTGCGAGGGCGCTGGCGCGGCAATCCCATGGGTCCCCGTGGGCCTGGAGCGAGTGGCCGCGCCGTCGGGCTCCTAGCTGACGGCGACGCGCGCGGCAGTTGCATTCGCCCGCGGCTTTGGGTGTCGCCTTTGAGGTCGCCCCCGCTGAAGCGATTGCAATCATTAAAACGCAGAAAAAAAGACGCTCACCACCGCCGAGCCCCCCTATCGGAAGGCGAGAGGGGGAGCGCGAGGGGGTGGGTCTGGCACCCCCTCGCTAGATGCGCCGCGCAGGTGGCTGCGCTCAGTCTATTCTCGCAGACCCCCTGGAATGCCTTGGGGGAGCTCTCTGGGAGCGCTGGGGGAGCGCCTCGACCTTTCCCCGGCATGGAAGCACGTGGGAGCGTCTGGGAGCGTGACAGGACACGCAGAGTGCACCGCGATGCGAGCCGTGAATTGTCCGTTGGGCTTGACCGTTGGCGTCGCCCCCGCTGAAGCGATTGCATTGTCGACGCAGCCGCCTTCGGCGCGAATTTCGCATGGCTAGAGGGGGAGCGCGAGGGGGTGGGGCTGGCACCCCCTCGCTACGATGCGCGCGCATGGCTGCGGCAGCACCTGCATGGCGGGGGAGCGCCGGGAAGCGCCGCCAGGGAGCGCTGCCGAGTGCTTGCGAATGCACGGAAACGCTTGGGAGCGCCATGGGACCGCTTGGACTGCTTAAACGCACTTGGGGGCGCCGGGAAGCGCTTGGGAGCACCTGTGGGAGCTTGGGAGCGCATGGGAACGCCTGGGAGCGCTTGGGAGCGCTTGGGAACGTGCTGAAAGCGCTGGGGAGCGCCTGGGAGCTCGTGGGAGCGCCTGGGAGCGCCTGTGAGCGCCTGGGAGCATCTGGGAACGCTTGGGAGCGCTTGGGAGCGCTTGGGAACGTTGGGGAGCGCTTGGGAGCGCCTGGGAGCGCTTGGGAGCACTTGGGAGCGCCTGGGAGCGCTTGGGAGCGCTTGGAAGCGCCTGGGACGTGCGCCAGCCGACAGGACGCCGCATGTTGTATTTTCATATGGTTTGCGGCCCCATGGACGGCCGAAAGGGCGCTGCATGCTGTATTTTCATAGGCTTGGAGCCCCAGGGGATGGCACCGACCGCAGCGAACCCTACGGCTGGGCTTTGGGTTAAGGGTTCTTTCTCTTCTCAGATGCACACCCACGGGGATGCATACGCGCGGCGTGCGAATTCCTCCTCAGCGGCTCTCGCCGCTTCGTCGGTGCGGCGTTCGCGCATGGGCGGGCTCGCTGATCGCTCGGCCAGGCGCCACGGGCTACTGACGTTGCACCGCCCGTGGCTTGCAGTTTAGGGTTTAGGGTTTAGGGTTTAGGGTTTAGGGTTTAGGGTTTAGGGCCTGCAGGGGCGCATGCGCGCGCTGGCTGCGATCCCCCCCACATCAAGGTTGTTGGGGGGGATCGCTGCCCAAGCCGCGCGCGCCACGGTTAGTCGAACTCCCGCCCCAGACCACCCAGAGTGAAGCCTTTTAGGGTTTAGGGTTTCTCCCCCCAACCCCCCTATCACGGGGGGCTGTCGAAGTGGCGCGCGCAGGCGATCGCCAACGCGGCCGTGGCACTGCGCATCCACGTGAGCACGCGCGCAGGGCGCGTGGCGTAGGCGGCGCTTCGGCTCGTCGCCCCGTCGAAGAGGCAGCCGTTGGCGATGCCGGCGATTAGCTTCGCCGTTGGGCTGCCGCTGGCGCAGCATGCCCATGCGTTGCCGCCTTTGCCTTCGGCGCTGGGTTGTGACACTGGGCTGCGAATGCTGGGAGGCGCGCGCGGCCGCGGCCGTAGCAATGCGCGCCGATGCGAGCACGCGCGCAAGGTGCATGGCGCTGGCGCGCCAGCTCGCCTCGTCGATGAGGCAGCCGTTTGCGCCTTCGGCGTGGAGCTTCGCCGTTGGGCTGCCGCTGGCGCAGCAGATCCACAGGGGTCTGGCATTTGCCGTCGGCATTGGAAAGCAGCGCTGCAAGGGCGCTGGCGTGACAATACTATGGGTTCCCCTGCGCCTCAAGCGAGTGGTTGCGCCGTCGGGCTCCTCGCTGACGGCGACGCGCACGGCAGTTGCATTCGCCCGCGGCTTTGGGTTTCGCCTTTGGGGTCGCCCCCCCGCTGAAGCGATTGCAATCATCGACGCAGCCGCCATCGGCGCGAGCTTCGGACGGCTGGAGGGGGAGCGCGAGGGGGTGGGTCTGGCACCCCCTCGCTACGATGCGCGCGCATGGCTGCGGCAGCACCTCCATGGCAGAGCCCGTGGAATTCCTTGGGGGGGCCCTCTGGCAGCGCGGGGGGAGCGCCTGGAGCTTCCCCCAGGAGCCCTGGGACTGCCTGGAACCGCCCGGGCACGCTTGGGAGCGCGCGGGAGCGCATGGGAGCACCGCGTGGCGCCTTGGAGCGCTTGTGGGTGCTGAAAAGCGCGTGGGAATGCTTGGGCGCCTGGGAGCACCTGGGAGCGCAGGGGAGCGCTTAGGAGCGCTTCGGAGTTGTGGCAGCGCTGGGAATGCTGGCGAGCGCCTGCGAGCGACTGGGAGCGCGCCAGGAGCGTGCCGGGAGCGCTTGGGAGCGCCTGCGAGCGCCTGGGAGCGCAGCCATGCGCGCGCTGGGAACGCGCTTGGGTGCGTGCCGGAGCGCCCCCAGGAGCCTTGGGAGCGCTTGGGAGCGCTTGGGAACGGTCCTGGGAGCGCTATGGGAGCGCCAGTGGCGAGCGTGCCGAGAAGCGCTTGGGAGCGCGTGGGAGCGTGCCGAGAGCGCCTGGGAGCGTGCCGGAAGCGCCTGAAGCGCCGTGGAGCGCTTGGGAGCGTGCCGGGAGCGCTTGGCAAAGCTTGGAAGCGCCTGGGAGCGCTTGGGAGCGCTTGGGAGCGCTTGGGAGCGCCTGCGAGCACCTGGGAGCGCCTGGGAGCGTGCCGGAAGCGCTTGGAAAGTCCTTGGGAGCGCCTGGAGCGTTTGGAAGCGCTTGGAGCGCCGCATGCTGTAATTTCATAGGTTTGGAGCACCCAGGGGGCACCGCATGCTGTATTTTCATAGGTTTGGAGCCCCAGGGGATGTAGCGGACCGCAGCGAACCCGCTTGCTAGGGCTGAGGGTTAGGGGTTCCTTTTCTTAGGAGAACACCACGGGGATGCAACGCGCGGCGTGCGAATTCCTCCTCAGCGGCTATCGCCGCTTCGTCGGTGCGGCGCACGCTGCATGGGCAGGCTCGCTGAGCGCTCGGCCAGACGCCACGGGCTACCGACGTTGCACCGCCCGTGGCTTGCAGTTTACACAACGTATTAGCGTCTGCGGACCTCGTAGCGGTTTCAATTGGTGCCCGTCAGTCGGCTTGGCTACGATCCTTCGTAAAACACGCGGGAGTCGCATCGCGACGGCACGATGTCGGGCCTGTCGATGCCGTGATCTCTCGTAAAACACAACGGAGTCGCGTCGCGACGGCTTGCGCGGAGCGCTTGTCGGGCCACCCCGAACGCGCTTTGCGACATCGGCGGTTCAGTCATATACCGGGGACAGGAATTCTGCCAGGGGGCGCGTTGCCGGCCGCGTCGGGACTGGGGCCGCGGGATGAGGCTGGCGGCTCGGGCGACGACCTCGGACGGCTGGCCGGGCGGGCCAGGGTTGGCCGGCGCTGCCAGCGCTTCGCGACAATTGGGAGCGCCTGGGAGCGCTTGGGAGCGTGCCGGGAGCGTGCCGGGAGCGCCTGGGAGCGGCCGGGAGCGCGCCGGGAGCGTGCCGGGAGCGCCCGGGAGCGCCTGGGGGCGCTTTGGGAACGCATGGGAGCGCGCCAGAAGCGTTTGGGAGCGCCTGGGAGCTTCTGCCTGGGAGCGCTTCGGGGCGCCTGGAAGCTTCGAGACCGCCTGGGAGCGCCTGGGAGCGTGCCGGGGGCGCCTGGGAGCGTGCCGGCGTGCCGTTCCAGAGCCGCTTCCGCTCGCGCCGGCTCGCTCGGAGCGTCGGATGCGGTTGGCGCGCCCAACAGGCCCTTGTTTTCTTTTCTTTTTATTTGTTGTTTTTTTTTTTTTTTTTTTTTTTTTGTTCCTTTCTTCTTTTTTTTTCTTTTCGTGTTGTTTTCTTTTTCGCGCAAGCTTGCGCCGGGCTCGCTTACATCGTTCGGCATGGTATCGTTTCATTGTCTTTCGCAATGGCACCATTCGAGCTTCCTCAATACGTGGTGTTTTTCGTCTTGAGGGTTTAGGGTTTAGGGTTTAGGGTTTAGGGTTTAGGGTTTAGGGTTTCCGAGCAGAACCATCCTATCCCCCCCTCACCAGGGTGTAGGGGGGGATGGATGGGTGCGTTGAGTCCCGCCCCATCCGCCAGAGTCATTGCTTTTAGGGTTTAGGGTGGTCTACCCCCCTCGCTCCCCCCTAGCAAGGGGGGAAGTGTGCAGGCGTCGGCAAGAGTGAGTGGCCGCGTACCAGGGATGAATGAGAAGAGTCGTCCTTCGCGAAAGTTACGCGTGCGACCTAGGCCCGCGCGGGCGGGGGAATGTGAACTGGCGCCGGCGGTGAACCGTCAACCTAGTCACCGCCGGGAACCTCGTAGAGCTCCTCTCACTGGTGAGAGCGCAGAGCATCGACACAGAATCGAAAAATTGAGATTTTTCGAAAATCTTCAAATTCGATTTTTTGGATATTCATATTCGCTCAGTTCCTGGAAGTCAGCTCATGCAAAATTGCATCGAGAGAGCTGAGCTGCTCTCAGAGAGGAGTTTATATGCCAATGCTCGGCTCAAAAATCTTTTTCTTAAAATGAATTTCAAAACTCTGCAAAAAGTTCAGAAAACCGACTCAAAGTTATCACATTGTCTCTTTTCGTCGGGTCGGCTAACTAGCTCCACCCTGTGCCCGAATTCCTCTTCGCTCATCTTTGCCGAAGAGCTCTACGAGGTATGTGAATCCGGTATATCGGTAATTTTCCTTGGTTTAGCTCTCCCAGAGAGGTTTGCGCACGCTCTTGAGGATATGTTTTGTTCACTACCCTGGGAACGATCCTCTGGGGGCTCCTTCACGCCAGGAGCTCTGGAGGGGAGCTCTGGGGGAGAGCTCTGGGGGAGAGCTCTGGAGGGAGAGCTCTGGGGGAGAGCCCCGGGGGAGAGCTCTGGGGGAGAGCTCTGGGGGAGAGCTCTGGGGGAGAGCTCTGGGGGAGAGCTCTGGGGGATAGCTCTGGGGGAGAGCTCTGGGAGAAAGCTCTGGGGGAGAGCTCTGGGGGAGAGCTCTGGGAGAGAGCTCTGGGGGAGAGCTCTTGGGGAGAGCTCTGGGTGAGAGCTCTGGGGGAGAGCTCCGGGGGAGAGCTCTGGGGGAGAGCTCTGGGGGAGAGCTCTGGGGGAGAGCTCTGGGAGGGAGCTCGGGGGGAGAGCTCTGGGGGAGAGCTCTGGGGGAGAGCTCTGGGGGAGAGCTCTGGGGGAGAGCTCTGGGGGAGAGCTCTGGGGGAAGGGGGTCTCGTTGTGGGAGCCCACAAGGAGCCTGGGGGAGCTCGTTATGGGAGCCCACAAGGAGCCAAGGAGCCCGGGGGAGCTCGTTGTGGGTACCCCCCAGAATCCTCCGTGATGCCGGCGGCATCAGGGAGGATTTTGGCCGGCGGACGCACAGAACCTTTGGACCATTGGATTTACGCCTTCGGCAATAAAACCTGCCCAGCGCGCTCTTCCAGAGAAACCAAGCGTTCTGGGGTCAGTTTTAAGCAAATCCGGAGGTTTTTAAGCGCCGATACAAGTGCTTGGATATCAGAGAGGCTGCATGCGAGCGCGACAGGGGGGACCAGCGCGGCGGCGGGCAAACCCAAGCGCTAATTTTACGATTTCGGCTATCTAAGCGCCGCAGCGCGCTTCCGTAGCGAAGCCAAGCGTCCTGGGGCATTTTCTAAGGAAATCCAATGGTTTTTAAGGGAAAGCCTAAACCCGCGGCCCAATACCCTAAACTCACCAGGGCCGGCCGCGATTTGGGAGCATCCGGCCACGGGTTAGGGGTTATGTGTTTCTGAGCGAGACACAGCCTCAGGCCGGCAGGCCGATTGTGGCGGTGAGCTCGACTGGCAGCTCGCTCTCACTAGCAGATCCTTACAGGCGTGGCGATGCGCGCCCCCAGGGCCGCGCCTGCAGTTTAGGGTTTAGGGTTTAGGGTTTCCGAGCAGAACCATCCTATCCCCCCCTCACCAGGGTGTAGGGGGGGATGGATGGGTGCGTTGAGTCCCGCCCCATCCGCCCAGAGTCATTGCTTTTAGGGTTTAGGGTGGTCTACCCCCCTCGCTCCCCCCTAGCAAGGGGGGAAGTGTGCAGGCGTCGGCAAGAGTGAGTGGCTTTACGAGTCTTCTGAGTCTTATGAGCCTTTTGCGTCTTCTGAATTGAGTCTTCTTATCCGGCTCGAGCGCCGGCCCAGGTGCCAAATCGGCCCAGAAGGGTTCCTGGGCGCCGGGACGGAAAATCAATATTTTCAAAAGAGAAATGTTCTTGGAGTGGCCTTTTTTCGGCACCGCCTCGGAATTCAATTTCCGGCGCCGGAACCGGCCCGGGCGCCAGCTCGGGCGCCGGCCCGGGCGTCCGGCTCGAGCGCCGGCCCGGGTGCCGGAATCGGCTCGGAAGGGCCCCGCGCGCCGGGAGCAGAAAATCAATATTTTCGAAAGCAAAATGTGTATTGGAGATGCCTTTTTTCGGCACCGCCTCGGAATTCAATTTCCGGCGCCTGCCCAGGTGCCGGAATCGGCCCGGAAGGGTTCCTGGGCGCCGGGAGCAGAAAATCAATATTTTCGAAAGAAAAATGTGTCTTGGAATGGCTTTTTTTCGGCACCGCCCTGGAATTCAATTTCCGGCGCCGGAACCGGCCCGGGCGCCAGCTCGAGCACCGGCCCGGGCGTCCGGCTCGAGCGCCGGCCCGGGTGCCAGAATCGGCCTGGAAGGGTTCCCGAGCGCCGGGAGCAGAAAATCAATATTTTCGAAAGCAAAATGTGTATTGGAGTGGCCTTTTTTCGGCACCGCCTCGGAATTCCGGCCCGGGCGCCGGCCCGGGCATCCGGCTCGAGCGCCGGCCCAGGTGCAGAATCGGCCCAGAACGCTTCCTGGGCGCCAGGAACAGAAAATCAATATTTTCGAAAGAAAAAATGTCTCTTGGAGTGCGCTTTTTCGGCACCGCCTCGGAATTCAAATTCCAGCGCCGGATAGCCTGGGCGCCAGCTCGGGCGCCGCCCCGGGCGTCCGGCTCGAGCGCTGGCCCGGGAGACCTCGATCCGCGCGGGTGACTAGTTGCGCGCATTAGCTTTTCTAGCTCGTTGCGGGAGCCCGCAAGGAGCCCGGAGGGAGCTCGTTGTGGGAGACCAGAAGCGCAAGGAGGCTGCTTGTGGGGCTCGTCGGCGCTTAGATAGCCGAAATTGTAAAATTAGCGCTTGGGTTTGCCTGCCGCCGCGCTGGTATCCCTTGTCGCGTTCGCATGCGGCTTCTCTGACACCGATGCACTTGTATCGGCACTTAAAAACTTACGGATTTGGCCAAAACTCCAGAACGCTTTGGTTCTCTGGAACAGCGCGCTGAGGCAAATTTTATTTTCGAAAGCGTAAATCCAATGGTCCAAAGGTTGTGCGCGTCCGCCGGCCAAAGTCCGCTGGATGCTCGCGCCTGGGCCGGATCTGGCGCAAGCGCCAAAGGCGCCGGAAATTGAATTCCGAGGCGGTGCCGAAAAAAAGGCTACTCCAATGCACATTTTGCTTTCGAAAATATTGATTTTCTGCTCCCGGCGCCCGGGAACCCTTCCGAGCCGATTCCGGCACCTGGGCCGGCGCTCGAGCCGGACGCCCGGGCGCACTAGCTGGCGCCTGGGCCGGTTCCGGCGCCGGAAATTGAATTCCGAGGCGGTGCCGAAAAAAGGCCACTCCAAGACACATTTTGCTTTCGAAAATATTGATTTTCTACTCCCGGCGCCCAGAACCCTTCCGGGCTGATTCCGGCACCTGGGCCGGCGCTCGAGCTGGATGCCCGGGCCGGCGCCCGGGCCGGATCCGGCGCCGGCGCCGGCGCCAGCCGGCGCCGGAAATTGAATTCCGAGGCGCTGCCAAAAAAGGCCACTCCAATACACATTTTGCTTTCGAAGATATTGATTTTTTGCTCCCGGCGCTCGGGAACCCTTCCGGGCCGATTCCGGCACCCGGGCCGGCGCTCGAGCCGGACGCCCGGGAAGATCCTTGCCCAGAAGGAGCTCCAGGGAGCTCGCTGTGGGAGCCCACAAGGAGTCTGGGTGAGCTTGTTTGCGGGAGCCCAGAAGGAGTCCTGGGGAGCTTGTTGTGGGAGCCCACAAGGATCCCGGGAGAGCTCGTTGTGAGCGCCCACAAGGAGCTCCGGGAAGCTCGTTGTGGGAGCCCACAAGGAGCCTGGGAGAGCTTGTTTGCGGGAGCCCAGAAGGACTCCTGGAGAGCTTGTTGTGGGGGCCCACAAGGAGCTCGGGTGAGCTCGTTGTGGGTGCCCACAAGGAGCTCCGGGAAGCTCGTTGTGGGAACTCCAGTGGGAGCCCAGAAGGAGGCCTGGGAAGCTTGTTGTGGGAGCCGACAAGGCTCGGGAGAGCTCGTTGTGGGCGCCCACAAGGAGCTCTCTCGGGCTCCTTGTGGGAGCCCACAAGGAGCCCGAGAGAGCTCGTGGTGGGGGCCCACAAGGAGCCGGGGGGAGCTCGTTGTGGGGGTTCGCAAGGAGCCGGGGTGAGCTTGTTGTAGAGGCCCACAAGGAGGCCGGGGGAGCTCGTTTTGGGAGCCCATAAGGAGCCGTGGGGAGCTCGTTGTGGAAGCCCACCGGGAGCCCGGGGACGCTCGTTGTGAAGGCCTACAAGGAGCCGGGGGAAGCTCGTTGTGGGAGCCCACAAGGAGCCCGGGGGCTCTCGTTGTGGGAGCCCACAAGGAGCCTGGGGGAGCTCGTTATGGGAGCTCACAAGGAGCCAAGGAGCCCGGGGGAGCTCGTTGTGGGTACCCCCCAGAATCCTCCGTGATGCCGGCATCAGGGAGGATTTTGGCCGGCGGACGCACACAACCTTTGGACCATTGGATTTACGCTTTCGGCAATAAAACCTGCCCCAGCGCGCTCTTCCAGAGAAACCAAGCGTTCTGGGGTCAGTTTTAAGCAAATCCGGAGGTTTTTAAGCGCCGATACAAGTGCTTGGATGTCAGAGAGGCTACATGCGGGCGCGACAAGGGGGACCAGCGCGGCGGCGGGCAAACCCAAGCGCTAATTTTACGATTTCGGCTATCTAAGCGCCGCAGCGCGCTTCCGTAGCGAAGCCAGGCGTTCTGGGGCAGTTTCTAAGGAAATCCAATGGTTTTTAAGGGAAAGCCTAAACCCGCGGCCCAATACCCTAAACTCACCAGGGCCGGCCGCGATTTGGGAGCATCCGGCCCCGGGTTAGGGGTTATGTGTTTCTGAGCGAGACACAGCCTCAGGCCGGCAGGCCGATTGTGGCGGTGAGCTCGACTGGCAGCTCGCTCTCACTTGCAGATCCTTACAGGCGTGGCGATGCGCGCCCCCAGGGCCGCGCCTGCAGTTTAGGGATCCGAGGGCTCAGGGAGCCCTGGAGTCTGGTCTCAGGGATCCGCCGGAGGGCTACGGCAGGCTCGTGTCGTGCCGACCCCAGCGTTGGTTTTCGACACCGCAGGGATCGTCCAACCTTGAACGATCGGCCGCTGCCGCAACGTCCGATCGTTCAACATCGGTCGGTTCTGGGTCGCCGGCGGCGTTCAACCTGGAACGCCCGCGCTGGGGTCGCCGCTGGTCGACACGACGCAAGCCTACCGTACCCTGGCAAGTCTTTCATGCCATCCACCTTTAGGTCGGGCATGTCCCCCTACAGGCGGATTTTGGACGAACAAAAAAAAACACCCCAAACATACCCCGAGATGGTATAAAGAAAACTAATGCATCGTCCCCTGATTTTTTTTGTGCTATTTTTGAACATTCCCCCTGTAGAGGGACAGGCCCGACTTAAACCCACCTTCGCGCATCGCGCCCCGCGATGCGCCAAGCGCGGGTATCTTCGCGCCCCTAGGGGGGACGTAGGGACCTAGAGTAGAGGGCCAACCATCCACCCCCATGAGGACCACCCCGACAAGCGAGGCCGTTTCGTAAACGCAGCCACAGAAGGAATCGAACAGGGCAAGGCTGTAGTAAACGCCCAGGACCGTTTAACAACCGCGAATTATCGGGTCCGGGTGTTCCTCCCCCCCTTGACAGAGGCCTCCCCAATGGGGTCCGAGAGGATGGGGTCGGAGGATCGCGCGCCGCATCGCCGACGCATTGCCGATGCATCGGCGATGCACTGGCGGCGTTGGAAACGCATCGGCGCCATCGGTGTAGAGAAAATTGGGCTCCGCATCGCCGCCGCATCGCCGCTGCATCGGCGCATCGGCGATGCGGCGCGACCCTCGGGCCCCGTCTACCTGCTCGGATCCCTTCAGGAGGCCTGGAGTACCAAGCAGAGAGTCCCGGCGAGGCGGCAGTCCCGCGGCGGGCCACCCACGCCGGCTGCGGAGGATCTGGTGGTTGACTGTCTGGGCACGTCCGCCGCGTGGACCCCTGCGACCGTCTCGCGAAAGTTCTGCGTCGCCCTGACGTGCACTCAGCAGACGGGGACGTGGGTCGGTGCAGGAAAGTGGCGCTTTCCTGCCGCTTACCTGCCACCTTCTATGCTCGTTCTGGGGACCTTCCTGCAGGCACTCGCTCCACTCACGCGTCGATGAGGTTTGGAAAGACCGTCGACTCGAGTCGAACTTGAGTCGAAGTTGAGCCAAACTAGAGTAGAACTAGAATGGAATTAGATCTTGAGTAGAGTTGAACATGTCGGTTAGGTGGCCCCCAGAAAGGCGGCCCAAACGAACATCTGCTGCACCACCCTCCGCGAAACCGGCACTCGGCCCTGCCACCTTCCCGCTCGCTGCCGTAGTTCCCGCTGCAAACATAAATTTTCGAAGCTCCGAACGGATTCCTTGAATCGGCGATGGACCCCCCTCCCTGCCAGGGGGGTCCAGCGCCGATCCAAGAACTTAGAGCAACCAAAAAATACCGATACCGCTTCTCCACCGACCTCTACCGGGGTACGTTCTGACCAGAATTTCGAGGCGAATCCAGCCGTGGCGACGAGGGCCTACCAGGAGGCGCAAGAGGCGAACTCGAAGCAATTGTAGAGGTATCGGTACCCTTTCCTCCTCTGAGAAATCCGCGCGGTCCTACGAGAATTCATGTTTATGCGTTTTGTTCCTCTGCATGTTGTGCCCGTCCCGGTGGCGCCGAACGCTCGCAGGGAAGGCTGCTGGAGCTGGCGCCGTCGATGCAGCCCTCGTCGTCGCAGTCAGAACTTCCGTCGCCGTCGCCGCCATCGCCCTCGTCGTTGACGTCCTGGTCAGAATCGGCGGCGAGCTTGGGGGGGAAATGAGAAGTAGAAGGCCTTCTGAGAAGGAGGCGTGGCTTCTCAGATGCCCTCTGGCCTTCTGCAACAGAAGAGCGTATCCGGGGAGGGCTCGGAGAAGGCCGCCCCTTCTCGCTTCCCCTCCCTCGCTCGCCGCCCACACCGTCGTGTGTCTCTTGGCTGCTCGCACTGCTCTCGGCGATGGTCTTGGCGACGGGTGGAGCGAACAGAAGCAGCAGCTGCATCGATCAAGGGAGTTAAAAAGGACATGAGCAGAAACTTCCAGAGGCCCGCGCTGATTTCTTGGATCGGCGCTGGACCCCCTCCTTGGCGCGCAGAGCACGCCAGCGGCGGCGCCAAAGTCGCCGCCGCGGGGGCCCAGCGCAGGTCCAAGAAAACCGCGCAGACCTGCGAAAGTGTTATGTGTAGCTTTTGCTCCTCGAACCCATGGACTTCGCACCCTCACACTGAATGGCCAATCGGCGTTAGTGAATGACTGTAGGCGACTGTGGTTTTCATAGCCCAACTAGGTGGTGGAGGTCGTAGTGGTGGGGGGGTCAGTGGTGGCAAGAAGGGGCAGGTGGAATGGTGGCTGATGGCGATGGCGTTGCTTGTTTGGCAGTGGTTGGGGTGGTTGTGCTCGTGATTGCGGCGGCGATCAGCATGGCGGTGGCGGTTGGCACTTGCTGGTGGCATGGTCGGAGCATCCGGGGTAAAGGCGGCGGGGTGGTCGTCGTTGCGGTTGTCCCGCGGCGAGACGGAGCCGGTGGTGCTGCTCATCGTGGTGGTGAGAGTGGCTATGCTAGTTGAGGATATGGTGGTCCGATCCAATCCATTCTCTCCAACATCCCACACAGCTGGACGAATCATTCGGAATCTCCAACACTACGAGGTTTCTCTTTTTAGAATATGTATATATATATATATATATATATGTGTGTGTGTGTGTGTGTGAATCTCTCTCTATATATATATCGGAATAATATACATACATACGAACGTACGTGCATACATATATACATACGAAAGAGCAGAACGCGTTCTGTGGTCGCTTGGAGGGGGTGGGGTGGAACCGACCCCCCCCCCTCCCTCCCTTGCTTCCCCTCTCCTCGGGCCGGCGCTTGCGTCGGCGGCGGCTGGCGGCGGCGGCGGGGACGACGATTTGCTTTTCTGGGCCGGCGCCGGCGCCTGCGGCGGCGGGCGGCGGCGGCGGGGAGCGTCGACGAGGACGACGGTGGTGGTGGTGGTGGTGGGTTGTGGTGGTGGTGGTGGTGTGGTGGTGGGTGGTGGTGGTGGTGGTGGTGGTGTGGTGGTTTGTTGTTGGTGGTGGTGGTTGTGGTGTTGGGTGGTGGTGGTGTGGTTTGGTGGTGGTGTGGTGGTGGTTTGGTGGTGGTGGTGGTGGTGGGTTGTGGTGGTGGTGGTTTGGTGGTGGTGTGTGGTGGTTTGTGGTGGTGGTGGTGGTGGTGTGGTGTGGGTTGTGTTGTGGCGGTGGTTTGTGGAGGTGGTGGTGGTGGTGGTGTGGTGGCGGTGGTGGTGGTGGTGTGGGTGAGGTGGTTTGTGCTGGTGGTGGGTTGTGCTGCTGGAAATGGTGGTGGTTTGTGGTGGTGGTGGTGTGGTAGATTGTGGCGGTGGTGGTGTGTTTTGTGGTGGTGGCGGTGTTGGTGATGTTGAGTTGCGGTGGTGGTGTTTGTGGTGGTGTGGTGGTGTGGTGGCTTGTGGAGGTGGTGCTGGTGGTGGTGGTGGCGGTGGTGGTGGCGGAGGTGGTGGTGTGGTGGTTTGTGGTGGCGTTGGGTTGTGCTGCTGGTAATGGTAGTGGTTGTGGCGTTGCTGGTGGTGGTGTGGTAGATTGTGTTGGTGGTGGTGGTAGTGGTGGTGGGTTTTTCTGGTGGTGGTGGTGATGGTGACTTGTGGTGGTGGTGGTGGTGGTGGTTGTGGTGGTGGCGGTGGCTGTGGTGGTGGTGGTGGTGATAGTGGTGGGTTGGTGGTGGTGGTGGTGGTGGTGGTGGTGGTGGTGGTGGGTTGAGGCGGTCGTGGTGGTGGTAGTGGTGGTGGTTGTAATCGTCGCTGCGTCCCCGCCGTCGCCAGCGCCAGCGCCGGCGCTGCTGGCCGCCGCCAGCGCCGGCGCCGTCGCCAGGGGGGGGTTCAAACCCCCCCCCTTCCCTTAAGCTGCCTCTGGTCATCGTCGCTGCGTCCCCGCCGTCGGCCTCCGGCTCGAAACGCGCCGCCGAATGTTCCCAAGGCCAGCGCCCCGTGAAACGCGTCCTCTCGTACATACATGTATTATTTCGGGTAAAAACACACACACACACACGCAAACAAAAAGTAGCACGTTCAATAAAAAACTCGCACAGGGAGAGGAGCGAAGGGGAATGAAGGGGAACCCAGCTACAATTACACTGCAATGCTCGACGATGCGACATACTACACGACGCTACGCGGCATTACAAAACAGCGCGAGTACATGACGATATGCTGCACTGCATCGCCATGCGAGCAGTTCACCGCGCCTTTATGCAAATACGTGTGTGCACACATCAGATCGACAAAGCAGGAACGGATGGACGAGGGGGAGGCGAGGGATGTAGAGGGACAGGGGCAGGCGAACCAAGAGAGAGAGAGACAGAGAGACAGAGAGAGAGAGAGAGAGCAACAGCTAGACAAGGAACGCGGTATGCATGCGTACATCAGCCACCGTGCCATCGGCACGCAGTGCAGTGCCCCAGAACTCGTGCAGCTCTGCGAGGTAAAGGACATGCGGTTCTGAATGGTTCGTGCACGGGCCCCGACCGCTGGTGTCCCAGGCGCTCTCGGGCGCTACTGCGCACTCTCGGGGTGTGTCGCCTGAGCTTTTGAGATGTTGAAAGAAACCCAAGACGTGCTAAGAGGACCCTAAGATTAGGTCGGGCACGTCCCCCTACAGGGAGATTTCGGACGACAAATACAACATAGTCGGAATATGTACAAAGAAATATACAACAATTATCAAACAATAGTCCCCTGAGCATTTTCTGACTATTTTGGAATATTCCCCCTGTAGAGGGACAGGCCCGACTTAACAGTAAGAGGCCCAAAGACGGACGAAGAGTGTCCCGAGTCGTCGGACGGTCCAGGACGCCCAAGATGGCCGCCGTACGGCCGAAGATACCCCCAAGACGCCCCGAGAGGCCTCCAAGAGGCCTCCCCAGAGGGCTCCAAGAGGCAAACAACAACAACTGTGTGCATGTCAAATTTTCGCGTTTTTGCTTTTCTGGCGTCCCGACGCTCCAGGACGGCCCAAGAGGCGCTCACGACCGCCCCAGTACGGCCAAACAAGCGCTCAAGAGGGCCGCACAACGGCCCAACAGGGCCCCAAGACGGCCCAAGAGGCCTCCAAGCCGGCACAAGCGCCCCCAAGACGGCTCCAAAAGGGGGCCCACACGGGGAACCCGAACGGACATGTCGAGTACTCGGCTCAGAGACCCCCCAGCGGCCCCAAGAGGCCCCCAAGGCGCCTCAAGACACCCCCAAAACCGCCTTCAAGAGACCTCCGAGAGGCATCCCAAGAGATCTCAGAGGCATCCAGGAGGCCTCCGACCTACAACTCAGGAGCGGTGGCGGGATAGGCCGAACGCCACTGTATCTACATGTACATGTATATAGAGGGAGAGAGGGAAAGAGAGAGAGAGAGAGAGGAACAACAAAAGACAGAAAGAGAGAAAGAGAGAGAGAACAACAAGCACCAACGATAACGAGAAACAAACAAAACGAAACGGCACAAAAACGGCAATCCACAACCAAAGAGGAAAAGAGATGTGTGAGTGTGTGCGCGGGAAAGAGTGTTCGATGACGGCACCGTTCGGAAGAGCGAGAACTAGGAACACGAGTGTTTGCAGCCCTTCCGCGACCACAAATCTGACAGACATCGGCGTGTTTTCCTCAAAACACTGACCACACCATCCCGAAGATAATAACGTAATTTCCACTAACGCCGCTGTACTCAAACATCAGGACACGGCGTGGGGGCCGAATCGGAGGGCGGGGGCGAGAAACAAAACAAGAACGACCCAAACCTCGGCAGTCGTGGATGCTTCAACACATGGCCCCCGTTTCCTGGGGACCGGCTTTCATCGGGGATCGTTCCTGTGGTTTATCCTGGGCCCATGATGGGCCTGTAGAGGCCAGAAGAAAAAAAGGCCAACGAAGAAAACACATCGGGGCGGAGATTGGGGCCATCTCCACCATCTGCTTCATGTCGACCCCTGGGCCTGTTAT
The DNA here is from genome assembly GCA_963575745.1 of Prorocentrum cordatum. Classification (NCBI taxonomy): domain Eukaryota; class Dinophyceae; order Prorocentrales; family Prorocentraceae; genus Prorocentrum; species Prorocentrum cordatum. Next base: position 106,378 of record CAUYUJ010014486.1, read on the forward strand.
CATCGGAACTTCGAAAAATAATCCAGCTGTGGCGAGGAGGGCGTTCCACGGGGCACAATACTGGTAGCGAAACTCGCGCGCACACACATGCGCGCGCGCACACGCGCACGCGCACACGTTTTCCGTCGGCGGCTGGACAGACAAGACACACTGCGCTGGCGATGGGGTGTATGCGGGACGCACAACATGCGAACTGAGCCGCAATGCGCGGGGGAGGGAAAAGTGGCCCCGCGCGTGCAGAAGAGGGAGGGAGGAGCCGGGCCCGCTCAGAAAGGGCCGAAGGCGGCGGGGGGGGCGCCGGGGTTGCCGGACCAGCGGCGGCGGGTCCGCAGCTGGGGGGGAGAAGCCAGGGCAGCCGCCGAAGGCGAGCCAGACTGGGGCCGGGAGGGCGATGCGCGGGCACCGCCGGCCGGGGGAGGCGGCCGCACTGGGCGGAGGCAGCGGGCAGCAGGCCCGGGACGTAAAACTTGCAAGCTACCGCGCCGCCGAAGCGGGCGAACCCAGGGGCGGCTGGGGGCAGCGAGGCAGGCGCCTCCGCCTGGATGGCGAACGGGCCGAGAGCGTGTAGCAAGCGTCCCAGGCCGAGGTGGCCGTGGCAGGGCGTCATGGCCGATGCCGGGAGCCGAGGGCGGGCGGCAAATCCAGCCCGCGACCAGCTGTGAGACAGGGCCAGGCGGGGGGCCCCCGAGGGGGGCGCTGGGCGGGGGAGTGGAGAACTCAGAAGAGGACCGACAGCGGAAGATGACAGGAATGGCGGCGGCCGCCTTGAAGGCAGAGGGGAATGGGGCTGGCGCCCCTGGGGAAGCGTCTGGACAGCGCGCCAGCGCGCCGGCGCGGCCCAACTGCGCGACTGCCCGCTGGCGCCCCTCGTCAACGGACGCCTCCCGCGCGTAGGTGCCCGGTGCCTGGGCGCGGGGGGTGCGCCTTGAGCAGGGCGGGCATGGGAGTAGGCACCGAACTGGCGAGTTGAGCAGCGCACGGTAGTCGGCTGCTTGCAAGGTGCAGCCAGCAAGAGAGGGGAAGTGGCGCGGGCTGGAAGACCCAGCCCGACCGGGCATGCGGGAGCAGCCAGGGGGTAGCGGGGGCAGGCACCGAACTGGCGCATCGGAATGTTATGCGCAGCTGGCCAGAAGACGGCAGACCGCGGGGGGCAGCGGGCAAACGGGAGCGTTGCTTATCACTGTTAGGGCGAGCGGGTGCCCCGACGGGGCTAGGGAGACCCGGGAGTTTGGAACTGGTTGCGCCCTCAGTAGCGGCTGGAGGAGCCCGAGGAGCGCAGCATGGAGTAATCGTTACAGGGCCAGGTGGAGTCAGCGGGCCTCCTGCCCTTCATGGGGGCTGGGCCTGTCCCTTCGGCTTTCCCGCTCTAGCACGCGGTGCCCCTTCTTTCCATCTCTCGGCCCCGGGCGGCTAGTTAATCGACATCGACGCCTCGGTTCAAGCAGAGGCGGCGGACATCGAAGTCGCCCTGGGCGACGAAGTCGTCGCAAAAGGCCTCAGGCAGGAGCTGGGGGCCCTGAGTGGGCCCGAGGCGCCCTGCTCGGTGGTCGCAGGCCGCGATCCAGCCGATGACTAGCGCTGGGCCGAATCTCCCTTGAGGCGGCCGACGATTTCGCGCCAGCTCTCCTTCCGCTTCTCGGTAGAGTGCCAGCCGGGGTGCCGGCTGATGGCCTGGCGCGGCTTGTTACGCAGCTTGTCGGTGGGATCCCAGCGGGGGGCATAACTGCCCGGCAGAATAGCTGACCGGCGGGGGCGGCCAGGTCTGCGCCAGGGGCGATCACTCCCGCTGAAGTTGCCAAACTCTCCGGGCGCGGGCGCGCGCGGCACGGTCGGGGAAGGGTCGGCGCGGAGCGTTTTCCAAGCGGGGTCGTCCGCGCATGCTTGCGCGTCGCCGTCGGACTGTTATGCCTGGAGTTCCTGTCTGCACGCGGGGCTAGCATCGCGTCGTTGGTCGCCGTCGCGGGGAGGGGGGCCGCGCGGGCTGGGCGGGGCTGTTCCGGCCCCCCGTTGTATAGGACTAGCAGATGTGCGCCAGTCGTCTCTCTCTCTCTCTCTCTCTCTCTCTCTCTCTCTCTCTCTCTCTCTCTCTCTCTCTCTCTCTCTCTCTCTGCGTGCCTTCGGGGCTCTCGCGCGCCTGGCCCGGCCTCGCCCTGGTGCAATTGCGGGCGGCTGACCTGGCGCCGCGTGGAGCGGGCGGAGGGTCGCTTCTGGCCAGAGCTGGGCCGTTCGGTCGCGGGGCGACGCCAGCGGCTCAGCGGGCGGCCCGGTCAGCGCAGCGGGTTCGCTCGAGGCGGCCCGAGAAGGGGAGGCTCTGATTTCGTTGTCGATGGAGCGCTGTCGCCTCTGAATGACGCAGGGGTCGCAACCGCGATGTGGGCGGTGGCGTTGTCTGCCTTGCTTTCGAAAGGCAGTGAAGGGGCGTGGCAGAGGGCCTCCAGGCCTGCGACATCCCGTGCCCTGAGCGCGGGGCACGTGGGGGATCGCGCGCCCGTAGCACGTCCAGTGGGCTGCATGTGGCCGGGGGCGTCTGGCCTCGCCTGCTGGTCCGCGACCCCGCGCCCCTGTCGCCAGGAAGCCAGTTGGGGGTGGCCGGGCGCGGGGCGGCGGGCCCTGGCCTGCCGCGCGGGCCCCGCGGGGGCGGGGTTGCTGCCTCTGGTCGAGGCGCGGCGGAGGCGTAGGGGGGCGGCTGGCCTTCGGGCTGCGGCGGGCGCGGGGCGAGCGTCTCTCCTGCCGTCTGTCGGCCGTCTGTCGCGCCTCGATCGTAGATGAGCTGCTGGACGCGTTGCGGCGGGGTGCCCCGCGGCGCGGCCGGGAGTGACGCCGCTGGCCCGGGCTGCTGGAGGGCCGGCGGCGGGCCGGCCACCGGGTCTTGCAAACCGCGGCGCGGGGCGGCCCTGGCTCCGATGGGCGTCGCCCCCGGCGCACTGGCGGTGTCTTAACAAGTCGAGCGGATCGGCTGTTCGACGGGGGCTCTTTAGGAGTTCTGGCCACTTGGGTTGTCAGGGGGAAGGCAGCGGTTCGAGGGCCGAGCCAGGGGCGGCGCTTGCGGGGCGGGCGCGGGCGGAATGCGCCCGGAATCCGGGGGGGGCGAGGCGGGGGCAACTCTGCCCCTGGCGAGGATGGCTGCACGGCTGGAGCGGGCGCCCCAGAGGCGCGCGAGGCAGCCGGCGCAGTGCCGGGTGACCTTCCACTGCTTAGTCGCGAAGAACTGCGCGCGGGCATGGAACGGGGGGGTGCCGCGATCGCCCCCGCCAGCGTCCTGGCCCTCTTGCCGAAAGATGAAGGCCCCTGGCGGGATCTGCCCGCGCGGCCACGATCGCGCCTGCACCGGGGCAGCGATCGCACCTGCACATCCAAGAGCCACGCTGGATGTCCCGTCCGAACCTGTCGTCGGAGTTGCGCATCATGGGGATGGTGGAGCCGGCGCGGGCAGGGCTGCGAAGGCCACGCGGCCGCGCGAGCAGCGCCGAGAGGGGCGCGCCAGCGTCAGAGTTGGAGGGGGGGGGGGGGGGCTTGCCGGCAGGGGTGGGCTTGCGCGCGGCGAGGGTAGGGCCTTCGACGCCGGCGCGGCGCGCTGCAATTCTGTCATCCGCGGGCGCGCGGCAGGCCTCGACCGCCGGCAGTCCTGCCCTCTCTGGTAATGTTTTAGACTGCTGGCTGCCACCATCCCCCTCGTTTCAAGGGGGGCCCGCACGCCTCCGTTGCTCCTGCGGGGGTCGAAGGGGCCCTGCCCACAGCTGTCGCAGAAGATGCTGGGGGACTGCGCCGCCGCGTGGAAGGGGTTGTCGCTCGGCTGCAGGGCGGGCGGGAAAAGGCTAGCACCTGGGCGCGCCCCGGAGGGGGGCAACTGGCGATGGCGGGAAGGTCGCTGGGAAGGAGCCCGCGCGTCGAGCCCGGCAGCGCCTGCGATAGGGCACAGATGGCGCACTCGCGCGGGCGCGGGCTCGAGAAGTCGGCGGGGGGCGCGGGCAGGCTGCGCGCCACTGGCGCGTGTTCCAAAGGGAAATCCGAAACGGCCGCCCCCTTCCAAACTGCAGTCTGGCGCTGCGGGCCCAGGCCGGGGCGTCGGTGAGCGACGGTGACCAGCGCGCAGCACTCCTCGGCGCCGGCTTCCAGGCGGCCGCGGAGCCAGCAGAACTCGTCTTCGGTGAGGTTGTGCGCCTTGCCGAAGCTGTTGCACGGGGGGGCGCGCGTTGTCGCTGGGCACGAAGATGCCTATAGCGGCTGCAAGGATGCCCCTGACGTGGCCACGGCCCCCGCAGAGGGCCAGCGCGGGGCGGTGCCCCCTGATCAGAATGAGCACCGTGACCAGGGCGGCGTCAGCCCAGGGTTGCCCGCGGTCGTAGAGGCAGCCGTCGCGGCTCACAAGTTTTCGGCATTGTCCGAAAAGGCCCCGTGGAGCGTCACCTGGGCCGCGCTGATGAGGGCGGCGACAGGTTGCTGCCGGAGTCCTGCAGACCGTCGCCCAACCTTTCCCAGCTGCGGCTGGGGGGTAGTCCGCTGTCGCGCAGGGTCCGGAAGCGACCTTTTGAGCCTCGCGCGCCTCGCGGCGCTGGTCCTGCTCCGCGGCGAGCCGCGCCAGGCCCTCCTGGGCGGGCGCGGGGAAATCGAAGCCAATGGGGGCCCGCTGAACCCTGCGGGGAGAGAAGTCGGGGGATTCCCCGAGCTCATTCCGGGCACCGGCGCGGCCAGATAATTCGGTCCAAAGACCTGCCGTCTCTGCCCAGTCGGCGAGGATATGCAATTGCGACTCCGTGGCCGACCCGGCCGTCTTCGCGTCGAGCATGACGACGGCGCCGTCCCGAAGGCGACGTTGACACGGTTGGGGTCGCTGCCCAAGTGACGAGCGTCGCGCAGGGTGGAAGCGCGCGAGGACGGAGGGGCACCCCGAAGGGTGGTGCCCCTTTTCCCTGGGCGGCGGATCTGTCGTGGTACGCTTGCGGAAAGGTTTGGGAGTCGATGGGCCTTCCTTTCTTGATCAGAGCACCTTGGGCTCGGTGCCCGCAGGCGGTCAGCGCGCGCATGGTCTGGATCAGGTGGCCCTCGACGGCCCTGGCGATGTCGCAGGCCGCGGCGGCCCCCAGAATGTTGGCAGTGCCTCCTGCCGGGTTGGCGGCGCGCTCCGCCGCCTTCTCGCGGGCGACAAGGCCGCGGACATGGTCCCCAGGCCGAGCGCCGTAATGTACGTTCAGGAAGCCGTTCTGTCCCGATGTGAAGGGTATTGTCGCCGCTGTCGTGCGGGGGGGCGGCCGGGGGCGCGCGGGGGTCGGGCTGGCGGCTCGCCAGGGGGGCCCGTGGGCCAGGGGCCCGGAAAAAAACATCCGTTCGTAGAAGCAGGAGGATACCCACTGCAGGATGCAGTTGTGCATTCGGTAGCAGCGGCCCAGCAAGACGTCGTGGCGGTCGCCTTCGCCCAGGGAGTCGTGGAACCTTGCGGGGACTGAGATCCCCAAGCCAAGCGCCGCTGCTCGAGGGTGCACCACCGTGGGGCATAGCTGGGTTTCGTCCACGCAGATGACAAGCCGCCCACCGCTGTGGGATGCGATATCGGTGGGGATGGCGGCGAAGGGCTCGGTGGACTGGCCGGCCTCGTCCAGGGTGCCGAATTGGATCTTCGGGCATCGGGGCTTGCGAGGTCAGGCGCGAGCCCACGGGTGGCCAGTGCCAGGCGTGCGTTCTGGAGGACTTTCTTCTTCGCGCTAGTGATGACCTTCTGGCTTACATTTCCCAAGGGGAGGTGTTGGCCTCCGTGCGGTGCTCAACTGGGGTGAGGGCGCGGGCCTCGGGGGTGGTGACCTTGTCAGGGCTGGCGAGCCGAACGGCCGCCTGCGGGAAACCGCAATCCCGATGTAGCTCGCCTGCCTTGTGAGCGTCAGCGAGGTACCCGGCTGGCATATCAGCGCCTCTGCTGGAGCCAGAAAAGAGGCATGCTGCCCACCTGTCAGGGGCGCAGATGAGCCAGAGGTCGATCAGCGCGGCGACGGCCTTGGTTTTGCCAGTGCCCGAGGGCCGTGGACGCGGAGCACCATAGCGTCCACGGGCTGGTGTAAGACCCTTGCCTGGGCTGGGTTAAGTTCGCGCCGCTTCGCAGCGTCCTCGGCTAGGTTGGGCGGCGGGGAGGGTACCCAGAGATCCAATGCCGTGATTTGTTCAAGACGGGGTCCCCGGAAGTCCCGACCCTTTCCCCGGGACCTGTTTTTCGCCCTGAGTCTTTTTCCCAACCATCCTGTGGTGTTGGGTCCTCGTTTTGAAGAGACAGCGCCCCGCGTCCACTCCTCCTCCCGCTGCCCCTCCCCCTCCTCCTTGCGTTTCACCCACCCAGCACAGCGTTTCGTAGCCCCATAGGGAGCTCCACCGAAGGCCCCAGTGGCAGGGTTCGCATGGCGGCCTCGGGCCATCTCGGCACACCCCTCACGAGGATCGTGGCCCCATAGGGAGCTCCACCCAAGGCTCCAGTGGCAGGGTTCGCATGGCGGCCTCGGGCCATTTCGGCACACCCCTCACGAGGATCGTGGCCCCATAGGGAGCTCCACCGAAGGCGCCAGTGGCAGGGTTCGCATGGCGGCCTCGGGCCATTTCGGCACACCCCTCACGACGATCGTAGACCCATAAGGGAGCTCCACCGAAGGCGCCACTCGCAGGGTTCGCATGGCGGCCTCGGGCCATTTCGGCACACCCCTCACGAGGATCGTGGCCCCATAGGGAGCTCCACCGAAGGCGCCAGTGAGAGGGTTTGCATGGCGGCCTCGGGCCATTTCGGCACACCCCTCACGACGATCGTGGACCCATAAAGGGAGCTCCACCGAAGGCGCCAGTGGCAGGGTTCGCATGGCGGCCTCGGGTCATTTCGGCACACCCCTCACGAGGATCGTGGCCCCATAGGGAGCTCCACCGAAGGCCCTAGTGGCAGGGTTCGCATGGCGGCCTCGGGCCATTTCGGCACACCCCTCACGAGGATCGTGGCCCCATAGGGAGCTCCACCGACTGCCCCCAGTGGCAGGGTTCGCATGGCGGCCTCGGGCCATTTCGGCACACCCCTCACGAGGATCGTGGCCCCATAGGGAGCTCCACCGAAGGCCCAGTGGCAGGGTTCGCATGGCGGCCTCGGGCCATTTCGGCACACCCCTCACGAGGATCGTGGCCCCATAGGGAGCTCCACCGAAGGCTCCAGTGGCAGGGTTCGCATGGCGGCCTCGGGCCATTTCGGCACACCCCTCACGAGGATCGTGGCCCCATAGGGAGCTCCACCGAAGGCGCCAGTGGCAGGGTTCGCATGGCGGCCTCGGGCCATTTCGGCACACCCCTCACGACGATCGTAGACCCATAAGGGAGCTCCACCGAAGGCGCCAGTGGCAGGGTTCGCATGGCGGCCTCGGGCCATTTCGGCACACCCCTCACGAGGATCGTGGCCCCATAGGGAGCTCCACCGAAGGCGCCAGTGGCAGGGTTCGCATGGCGGCCTCGGGCCATTTCGGCACACCCCTCACGAGGATCGTGGCCCCATAGGGAGCTCCACCGAAGGCCCCAGTGGCAGGGTTCGCATGGCGGCCTCGGGCCATTTCGGCACACCCCTCACGAGGACCGTGGCCCCACTGGAGCTCCACCGAAGGCGCCAGTGGCAGGGTTCGCATGGCGGCCCCGGGCCATTTCGGCACACCCCTCACGAGGATCGTGGCCCCATAGTTGTGCTGCTTCAACAACCGCGCCTGGGCGTCGTACTCCGCCTTGTCGACGTGCAACGCCACCTCCTCCCTCATGGCTCTCAAGGCCCTTTCCTGCTTCTGCTCCTCGGTGAGAGGGACGCCGTCCTTGTCGTCGTCGGCGCCCGCGAAGACGGCCACGAACGCGTCCCTGAGCATGTCGGGCTCCGGCGGGAAGCCGTGGCCACATAGGGAGCGCGGGCGAAGATGGTATTCACAATTGCGGTATTCACAATTGCATATGGTTGGGTCTTTCGCCCGGATAATTTGATGGTCCCGAAGCTGGCCCAGCGAGGGCCCCGAGAGGCCAAAAACTGTGAAAAACTTCCGTCTTGATTTTTTCAATGCGTTGGATCTCTGGGTAGGGGGCGCTGGAAAACGCTCCTGATCCATTCCTGGACCTCGCGGTCGGAGAGGGGGCGGGCGGCCTGCGGAATGAGGCGGCCGTCGGGGCCAGCAACGCTGCACTGCAGGGCGGCTGCTGCTCGCGCTGGCAGGCAGCTCCCCGCCTCGATCAGCTGCGCGGTTGAGTTGCTGCTGTCCTTGTCTGATGCAGGGGCGGACCGACAGGCCATGACGTGCGGTGCGACGTGTTTCGGGAAACCCCTCGTCTCGTCTGGGCTGGTCTCGGGCATGAACATCCGCCGTGCTCCTGTCCATGCCCTCCAGGCTTGGGTCTGATCTGGGGACTTCTCGACGCAGTGCCAGCCTTCGCGGGGGGAAGGGCGCTCGCGGGGGGAATCGGCGGGGTGCATGGAGCGTCCCTGCCGGGCGACCACGGCAGCGATGAGGCAGACTGTGGGGCACCTGGCGGTGGCTGGGTCATCTGCGCGGGCTCCCGGGGAGGGGGGCAGATGGCTCGCGCATCGCATGGGCGCCCCGTGAAGGGGGAGCGGCGCGAAACAAGGAATGCGAGGACGCGCAAGTCGTCTTTGGTCCAGTCGATGTGCCAATGCCCTTCCAAGGAGAAAACGTGGTTATCCCATTCGCCGTTTGTCTTGTCGCTGAAGCGTCTCTGCAGATTCCATTCCTGCGCGAGCCTATGCGGCGTTGCGGGGTCGTACTTCTCGATGGCGACGTCGAGAGCACATGTCCTCTTCCTGCTGAGCTTGTTGCAGATGCGTGTCGTACCGTCGCCCTCTGGCTCCAGTCCAGCCATGAGCTCCACCTTGTAGACTTTGTAGAGTTTCCATCCTCTGTCGTGGAAACCAATTGCCAGCGTGGGGATAGCGTGGCCATGCCCGGTACGGGACCCACGGGGCGCTGAAGGAGCTGCGAGGGGGGGAGCCAGGGATGGGCCCACATGGCTTGCACGGCGCGCGCGGCACGCGTTACTGGTGGGTCCAGCGAATCGTCGGCTGGTGGGGGGGGGCCCAGGGCCCTGTGCACCGTGGTCGGGCGGCGGGGTATGGCGCGGGGTCGGGGGGTCGTTGTCGGGGGGGTGGATGGGCACCGCGCACGGGCGGGGGGAGGGGCGTGAGGACCGGGTACAGTGGCGAGCGCACCGTGGCGGCCTTGGGCTGTCTCGGACGGCGGGGGGGCTGGAAGCGACAGGTACTGCACCGCCCCACGCGTCCGCTCTTGAGAAGCCGGGTCCCTGGATAAATCCGAGCCTGTGCCTCCGAATAAAACCGAGCGGACCGCATCACCTGAGTGCCGAGGTCGGGGGCAGGGAACCATCCGCTGGGTGCGCCCATTGGTGGGTAGCAGATGGGGACCGCGTCCCAATCGCCGCCGACGTATTCCCACAGCACCCCAGCTCTTCCGTCGAGGTCGCAGCTGGGATCGACCAGCCAGCCCGGGTACTTCTGGACGGGGGCATCACGGGGGGAGTGCCCCGCTAGCCCTCCGGCGGCCCTCTCTCGCGCACGCACACACACACACCGACACGTTCAAACACACACACACACACACACACACACACGCACACACACACACACACATGAACACACAACAATACAGTCTCGACGCCAGATGTCCAGGCCCCCCCGCCGCACCCGCGCGCGCTGCAAGCTGGAGGACAAATCATGCCTGGGAGAGCCCAGACGTCCCCCCGGGGCGACGTGCCCCCAGTGGGGCGTCCCAGGGGCCACGATTCTGTCGGGGGTGTCCAGGAGGGGGGCGCCCACGAGGGGCAATTATGGCCCGAGGCACGAGCGCGGCCCGAGGCGGGGAGGGGCCAACGCACGTGTGGAAAGAAGAGGTGCCCATCTCGCCCCCAAAATCACCACGCCGCCCCCGATCTTTGCCGCGGCATCCGCAAGAACCTGGCCACCGGGGCGCCCAGGGCGGGCCCCCAGGACGCGTCTACAGGGCACGTCTGCTCTGGGGCGCGCCTGGCCTCGCCTGAAGCAGCACCTGCCCCAGACCCCCTCGAGTAATGAAAAAATCATGACGGAAGGTTTTTCCTACTCCTCGGCCTCTGGGGGCCCTCACCGGGCCTCGGGAGCGTCAAAAAACGACTCAGGATGCAAAGCCGGTCATGGGGAAAGGGTCGGGACCTCTGGGGGTCGACGTAATGAAAAAATCATTACGTCGGGGGTCTGGGGCCGCGACGCGACGGCGCCGAGCCTGCTTGGAGACGACGGCCCCGGGCGGGTACCCGTGCGAGAGCGGCCGGTCCAAAACCAGGGAGCCGAAGCCGACGATGGTCCTTGCCGCGGCCCTCCTCCCCGCCAGCATCATACCCGGCGGTGCGCAGGAGGTGCTGGGGCCTCGAGGCGTGGAGGATCGAGGGAGGGCTTTCGGTGGGGCCGCGTCGGAGAGTTTCACCAGAGTGGGCAGCAGGCGCGTTTGCCCGACATGCTTGCGCTGGGTGGGGGGCCTTCCCTTTTTGCCAGTCGCTGCCGCTGTGTCGCGGCGTCTCCGTATGTCCTCGGTCGTGCTTGCCTTGCTCTCGGGGTCCCACGTGACCGGGTCTCACATCATAATTCATTATGCTTCCACACGGGAAGGTCCCAGGCGATATGGGCCCACAGTGCCCGCCACCGTGTCGCAGGCACAGAGTGGAATGTCTTCACGACCCGTCAGATTTTCTGCGTTGAATACCGTAGGTGCTGTTTTGAGGAGCCTGGAACCTAGAGTCACGGGCCCTGGTCTTAAATTTCCCATGAGCTACCCCGCACGAGCAAACTCAAGTGATACCGCAAGCAACAGAGAGGGAGGGGGTAGGGGACCTCCCCGCGCCTCGGCGGCGTTTCGGAAGGCATGCTTCCACCACGGCCTCAAACGGTCCCAGGGCCCGTCCCGAGGACCTCTTGAACGCCTCTTCGGCCGCCTTCGAGGCCATGGGGGACGGTCCGACAGCCCTCCCAGAAGCTTGGAGCAGCGAAGAGAGGGGGGCCGAACACGCCCAGCGCGTACGATGAGATCTGCTTACTGGCAGGCCTGAAGACACTTCCTCTTCTTTCTCCTTCTCCTCCTCCTCCTCCTCCTCCTCCTCCTCCTCCTTCTCCTCCTCCTCACTCTCGCTCGCTCTCTCTCTCTCTCTCTCTTTCTCTCTCGTCTCCCGATGTGCATGCTCTGCTGGGGCCCCGAAGCGGTGCGGCGACAGACCGTGCGGTGACCCCGAAATGCCCCAACACCTCACCGAGCGGTCTGTCGCCGCAAGGCTTTGAGACTTCGGAGCCCCAATCGCTCGAGGCATCCTCGGAGAACGACCCAGGCTCCACAACCGTGCGGCCACCCCGATCCCCCGCCGACTCGCCACACGGTGTGGCCACCGAACCGTTTGGAGGCCCCCGATCCCTACCGTGCACCAGGACTTCCGTAGGCCCCCCCGGCCTTTGGGAGATGGGAGTTGCCGCGTGGAGCACCTCCCAGGTGAGGCATTACCGCCGATCTGGGAGGACTGCTTGAGGACAGCAGACATACTCCTGGAGCAAGGCCCGGCCCAGAGATGTACGGTTACGTATGCGACCTTCTCCAGGGGCGCGGTCGCTCACGCCGACGCGAATGCTTTTCTGCACGCAGTCATCGCACTCTCATCCGAGCAACGCGCACTGAACAGGTCGTAGAAAACAATTCTAGGGTGCAGCCCGAGACTCAAGATACCAAATGAACGGTGATGAATTGCCTCGGCGCCTTGGCAGAAAACATTGGCCATGGGCAGAAGCTTTGTTCGGGCTGGCAGTAGTTTCAACATTCGGGGCCAGACGCTCAGGCTTCGAGCTCGAGCTCCGTAAAGGTAGCGCTGGCACTGCGGGAGCGCAGGTGGAGCAGGGAGGAGAGACGACAGAGCAGAGAGGAGGGAGGAGCAGCATTGTCAATGAAGGCCAATCCGCCATCAGGCCCTCAAAAAGCTGGGGCGCGTTCCGAATCTCTTCACTGTCCACTAGGTTTCTGTTTGGGGAGGGGGGCGCCCACTACCTCGAATACCGTCGCTAGATTCACCAGCCTCGGACGTGCCCCTATCCCCGTAGGGGTGTGCCCTCGGAAGCGGAAGGAATCCCGAATGTCGGCATCGAGAGAAGGCGATGCCAAGCATAGGGGTGGGGATATGCTTCAGGCTGGTAATTCACTTCTAGACAAGATCGCCCGCCTGCGTTCGGCTCCTCCCAGCACCCCCCGCGAGCACAAGGCGGATCCAAGACGGCCCAAGACGGACCCGAGACGTCCGCACATTGCCCCAGCACTGGCCCAAGATTTTCCAGAGATCCCCCAGGGGCCCCAAGAAGTCCCCAGGCCGGCCGTGCCGGGCCTCAGCAGTCCCCGAGGGGACACCCCGAGGAGCCCTCGTCAAAAACATCGATGGACCGCATGCGCTTCCGAATGACTGCCAAGCTGCTACCATAAGGAGACCTGCACACTTGGGTCACCAGTTCGCCCAGGGGGCACCTCGCGAGGATGATGCGACTGTTCCCCCCGACGACCTGCCTTGCGGGCGGCCGGCGAGCGGGCGCCGCACGGGCGAGCCGCCTCGCGAGTGCCCGCCGAGCTGGCGACGCACTCGCCAAGCAAGCCCCGTTGCCGGGGCGACGCGGCCCTTCTCCTCCGCCTCCTCCTCCGCCTCCGCCTCCGCCTCCGCCTCCGCCTCCTCCTCCTCCTCCTCCTCCTCCTCCTCCTCCTCCTCCTCCTCCTCCTCCTCCTCCGTCCTCCTCCTCCGTCCTCCTCCTCCGTCCTCCTCCTCCGTCCTCCTCCGTCCTGGACGCCCGGCCTCCTCGGCGGCCGACGCCCGGGCCCCGCGACGCGCCACGCGCCGTGGCTGGCCTCCGCGCCCTCGGCGGCGCAGGGCACACCGGGGGGGGCGACAGGGCACAGGGAGCAAGAGCTCCCGCCTGGCCCCAGGGGGCGACAGGGCACAGGGAGCAAGAGCTCCCGCCTGGCACAGGGAGCAAGAGCACAGGGCGACAGGGCACACCGCGGGGGCGGCAGGGCACAGGGAGCAAAAGAGCTCCCGCCTGGCCCCAGAGGCGCCGGAGCGCACGGGGGCCGCCTGCGGGAGCAGTCGTGGAAGGGCCGAGGCGCGATTCGCTTCTCGCGCCACCGGGGGCGACATGGCACCAGGAACTACGGAGCGGAGCTCCTGCCTGGCCGCTTGGAGGAACAATCGTGGAGGGGCCTCTGAGGAGCAGTGAGCCCCTTTCGGACCTCGAAGTGCCACAGACTTCAGCGTCCTCGCTGCAATATTACACAGCGGCCCGCAGTTGCAGATCTGAGTGAGGGGGCTGGGCGCGGGGTGGGTCGCGGGTGGGTCGCGGGCGGGTCGCGGGGTGGGTCGCGGGGTAGGTTGCGGGGTGTCGCGGGTGTGTCGCGGGTGGGTCGCGGGAAGGTCGCGGATGGGTCGCGGGTCGGGTCTTGGGCGAGGACGACGACAAGCAACGCAGTGCAATGCAACGCAACGCAACAATAATCCGCACCGCGGAGCCCCAGTTCAGCCACGCACCCAGGAACAGTGAGAGACCGTTCGGCCCCCTCACTCTGACCTTGTGGAGGCCAAGGACGCCCCGAAGACGGCCTCACAAGGCTCCAAGAGGCCCACTGGACGGCCGCGAGACGGCCCCGAGGCAGCTCCCTGACGGCCCGAGAGCCTTCCGAGACGGCCCAAGATGAAGAAGTTCCCAAGAAGACCCGAACACTAGGCAGAAGGTACTTGCTTACAGCCGACGAAACATGATGAGTCAAATTATGGTGTCAGATGCTCTATGTCAGATACCCAAGAAGTTTCCTAAAACGAGCCCGGGCCAATCTCTGTTGTTCACGCTGGACGGGCGAACGTGCCCAAGAAACTGGGCCAGCTGTCCGGCAAGTTGGCTGGGAAACGCTGGCCCAGCTCTGCGGGAGGATGCTTCCGAACCGGGTGCCCGGCTGTGGGCGCCACCGCGATTCCAGGTTGAGGTCAGGAATCGCTAGTGGTGTATGATGTGCATGCCTAGGGGGCAAACAATCCTACCCCGCTTTTGACCACCCTCGCTTCCAAGAGATACCAAGCGATGCCAAACTATGTACTGGTCAGACCGCCTGCCGAGGAGGCGTGTGGTATGACTTGGTTTTGCCTGGAAGCGAAAGCGGGGTAGGTAATTCACGCTCTGAATGCCTTCCTTCTGTGGACAAGATAACACACAGACCCGACCAGGCGTTCCTGGAACGGGTCCGCTGAGCCACGTCGGGAACATTCGGCGGAACCGTCGCGCCCAGAAAACGGCCCCACGATGCTCTGCAGAACCTCGAGAAGCCAACCATGAGGGCCCAAGAGGCTCCGAGGAAGGCCCTGATAGGTTCCATGAGGAAACGAGCGAATCATGCAAGGCTACGGCCAACGGCCCCTACAACGTCGTGGCGCTGCTGTTCAGATGGCCCCAGGATTGACCTACCGAGCCTTGTCGTGAGAGTTCAGGACAATATTGCTGGATGCATTTTAAGGCGGCGCTTGGACTGTTGTCTGGCTTGCCGAGAGCTCCTGGGAAACGCGCTGCGCTGACACAGCGGGCACACAGCGGGGGTGCGTTCGAGATACCGTTTGCACCTGCCAGAACAAGAACAAGATTTGCTCTCAAAGACTTGTTTCGCCAGTATGCGAGCGCCCTTATCAGGGCCTGCGTGCGAAAGCCTTCCACTAGCTTCCCAATTTCACCCCTACACCCCCTTTACACATGATCCCACGTCGCCTTACTAAACAGGACTCGGCAGAGATGAATTGACGAAGTGAGTGCTATCGATCGGCGCTGAAACGACAGCTCTGCCTGTCGCGGCCGCGATGGGTCTCCACAAGAGCAGCCGCGCCGCGTCGCAGCGACAAGAGCCAAAGCGCTGCGAAGAGCGACAGAGCAAGGAGAGCTGGAAGACTCCTGCCAGCGTGGAGTTGAGAGAGCAAGGACGACCCGTCTGTCAGACAGGAGCGACGGAAATCACCACCACCACCGCCATCGCAAGAAGCCAGGAAGGGTCCTCCTGGAGGTGTGGTCTCAATGTTTTGCGGCGTCCCACTCGAGACATCTCCAATGTGCAGTTCAGGGAGGCCTCGCGGACCAGCCCGCTGGTGGTGGTGATGTCGGTTCTCTCTCCCCCAAGCCAGAAAGGCCGAACCGTGTACACAGTGCTAATTGTGTGAGACGGCAGCCTCCGGTGAAATGGTGCTCCAGTCAGCGCCTCGGGGCACTTCCGAGACATCGTATGCTGAAGGCCGCTCATCGATCTTAAGCTCCTCGACAGCTTCTTCGAGCGGGTGTCGCACGTCGTCGATTGACCTGGGTCGCATGCCAGGGCTCACGTGGAGGCAGGCGTGCACTGCGTCGCGGGCCCGACCTGTCAAGAAAGACCGTGCAGAGCTCGGCCAGGCCAGCGTCGCTCTGGAATCCTGCAGCACTTCGCTATCACAGGACATACCCTTCATTGGTGGTACACCGTGCTCCATGAAGTAAGCCAGTGAACCAAAGGCGAATATGTCCAGCTGATGTGTGGGCTGCACGCGCGAATCCATGATTTGCTCTGGAGGGATCCACTCCCTGGTGCCACCGACGGATGACGCATTGGTCCACGCATTCGGGGTAATCAGCCGGGAAAGGCCGAAATCTATGAGTTTGACTCTCGGCTTCCAGAAGACCTGAACGATCATCAAATTGCTCGGTTTCAGATCCCCGTGAATAATGGGTGGATCCTGGGCGTGCAGGTACTGCAGGGCGCGGCTGAGATCCACGCAGACCCAGACGCAGTTTGTTTTTGAAAGCCTGCTGACACACGCGTTGAGCTCCACCCCGTCCACGTACTCAAGCACGAGGCCGAAGGAGGTGTTGCGGTCGAAGAATACGGCACCATGGAACAGCACGATGTTCGGATGTCGCAGGCGACGGAGCAGGCGAATCTCGTTTGCCAGCGCCTGGAGATGGGAAGCCCCGACGCCCACCCACTCATGCATGGGAGCGAGGGGCATCTTTACAACAGTGGGAGTGCCATGCAGGCGCGCCAGGCAGACCTTGCCGAAACCGCCCTGGCCAAGAATCCTGTCCTGATCGATCGCAACGCCTGCGTCGAGGACCCAGCGCTCCTTCTGACCCAGAGCTACAATGCAATCGACCTTCTGCTTGAGTTCTCCGCTCAGCCCAAGGTTTGCGAAAACGATGTGGCTAGGCGTCTCTGATGGAGCGTGCACCTTCAGTTGCGAAGACAATTTGAACTCCGTGGACACGCGGAGAGATTTCTCTGAGAGATACTTCTTGAAGAGATAGCGCTCTGCGCACTCAGTGTAGCGCTTCCCCATGGCAAACAGTACAACTATGAAAAATTGGGTGACCTGCCCGTACCACGAATAGTGGTCCCCCATTGTTAACGAGCCATCATTCCATGATGATGTGAGAAGTACCCAGAAAGGATACCAGAAAATAGATACAAGCTCCAGTGGAACTAGCAAGTACCACCGCACTGGCACCATCAAGTGGGTTGCTGTCAGCACGAACATAGTCATCAACAGTTGGTGCTGTTTGTCCGCTGCCATTATCACTTCAGCGTCCTCTAGGGTATTCCCAAGGAGCTGGGAAAGACAGAAGTGTCCTGTGCTTACCGCGGATACGATTGCTGCACATCCCACAAACACCAAGAACGCTTCCCGAGCGAAGCTGCCCATCAAGTGCGTGAACCGCGGCACCAAATGCACGACAAGGTAGCAGAGGCCCAGAAGGAGAAGCACCGCGAGACAGGCGATCTTAACCAACACGAGCCACCTAGGATCAGCCGCCAGGCGAGAAGGTGGTAAACAGCACGTCCCAGGAAAGACGATACGGGCGACGCCCGCTAACAGCCAAACGACGACAACAATCTCGAAGCATATGCCAAGGAAGCCGTTCCGTCGCAAACGTGGTGCACAATACTTGACGTAGCCTAGCTCGTCATGCCGATTTCTAAACTTCATCGTGTACCACGACAGGGAGATCTCAGAGCCGAGCCACTCGCCGTCGCACCTGCATCTCTCCATCATCGTGCCCGGCCAGAGCACAGCTTGGAGAAGCCTGTGTACTGCAAATCCGAGCGCCGCTCAAACCACCATGGCTCGAGCAGCCACGACTCGAGCCACAACGGATACGGACGGAACCCACACGGGCGGCCAGGTGGCCACGGGCGTGGGCAAAATTACCCTGCGACGTACCCAACCCTGTTCTATACATGTGGTGGTTACATTCGGGACCACTCAATGTTGACGGGCCTGCTGAAAAACCCGCAGTGCGGAAGAAGAGCACCCATCAGTGAACTCAGAAGAGCGCAGCAAGAAGAGCAGCGGCAACGCGTAAGACGTACCTCTGCTGGGTCTCCCAGGAGCCCACGAAAGTGGCGACAATTGCGCAGATCGCAGCCCCCGAGGGCACCACGAGGTCTCGAGGTGATCCGCGTGGGACGTACCTCCGCTGTGCCTCCCAAGAGCCAACGAAAATGGCGACATTTGCGCAGATCGCAGCCCCCCAGGGCGCCGCGAAGGCTCCAGGTGGTCCGCGTGGGACGTACTTCTGCTGGACCTCCCAGGAGCCCACGAAAGCGACGACAAATGCGCAGATCGCAGCCCCCCAGGGCACCGCGAGGTCTCGAGGTGGTCCGCGTGGGACGTACATCCGCTGGGCCTCCCATGAGCCCAAGAAAGTGGCGACAGTTGCACAGATCGCAGCCCCCCAGGGCGCCGCGAGGTCTCGAAGTGGTCCTCGTGGGACGTACTTCCGCTGGGCCTCCCAGGAGCCCACGAAAGTGGCGACAATTGCGCAGATCGCAGCCCCCCAGGGCGCCGCGAGGTCTCGAGGTGGTCCGCGTGGGACCCACCTCCGCTGGCCTCCCAGGAGCCCACGAAAGTGGCGACAATTGCGCAGATCGCAGCCCCCCCCCAGGGCGCCGGGAGGTCTCCGGTGGTCCGCGTGGGACGTACCTCCGGTGGGCCCCCCAGGAGCCCACGAACGTGGCGACAGTTGCGCAGATCGCAGCCCCGAGGGCACCGCGAGGTCTCGAGGTGGTCCGCGTGGGACCCACCTCCGCTGGGCCTCCCAGGAGCCCACGAAAGTGGCGACAATTGCGCAGATCGCAGCCCCCCAGGGCGCCGCGAGGTCTCGAGGTGATCCGCGTGGGACCCACCTCCGCTGGGCCTCCCAGGAGCCCACGAAAGTGGCGACAATTGCGCAGATCGCAGCCCCCAGGGCGCCGCGAGGTCTCTAGGTGGTCCGCGTGGGACCCACCTCCGCTGGGCCTCCCAGGAGCCCACGAAAGTGGCGACACTTGCGCAGATCGCAGCCCCCAGGGCACCGCGAGGTCTCGAGGTGGTCCGCGGGGGACCCACCACCGCTGGGCCTCCCAGGAGCCCACGAAAGTGGCAACAATTGCACAGATCGCAGCCCTCAGGGCACCGCGAGATCTCGAGGTGGTCCGCGTGGGACCCACCTCCGCTGGGCCCCCCAGGAGCTAACGAAAGTGGCGACATTTGCGCAGATCGAAGCCCCCGGGGCACCGCGAGGTCTCGAGGTGGTCCGCGTGGGATCCACCTCCGCTGGGCCTCCCAGGAGCCCACGAAAGTGGCGACAATTGCGCAGATCGCAGCCCCGAAGGCACGAGAGAAGAGGAGAGGGAAACACAGGAAACAGGAGAGGAGGAGGGGAGGAGGGGGGAGGAGGAGAAGGACGGGGCGACCACACTACTCTATTCAAAACGATGACCCAACCATAGGAGGGTTGGGAAATAAGAGGCGCGCGCGCGGCTGTTGGTGCGCGTGCCACAGGGGCCTGCGCCTTCCTCCTCCCCGTCCTGCGTGACTGCCAATCCTCCGCATCCTCTTGGAGGCCTGGAAATTGGCGCCAACACAGGGGGCTGCCTCCACAGGAGGAAGATGATCCTAGATGTCGGTGCTGGTGGTCATATTTCGGCCACCTTGGAAGCCAGAATATTGCCACCATCCCCGAGACTGGGATATTCTTCCCTCGGTGGAGGCACGCCGCCGATATTATCGATGTCAACCTCGAGGCCTGCGATCTTCACCATCGAACTCGTGCCCTTTCTCCTCCTCACCCCCCCCCAGAGGCCCAACGAGGCCCAAGCGCACCCGAACACCTTGATACCCCTCGTCTTCCCGCTCCGAGTCGTCCCCTTCCTCAAGCTCCTCCAGGGGGCCACATGCGAACCCTACCCCTACCCCCCAAGATTTCTGAGGGGGAGGGTGGGGTTCACTTCGCTCGGGAGCTCCCAAATGAAGTGAACCCCACCCTCCCCCCCAGAAATCGTGGGGGGTAGGGGTCGGGTTCGCATGTGGCCCCCGATCCTCTGGGGGGGAAGGTACCAATGTCGCTACTTCCTGGACCCCTCCACGGGTGCGTTCGGACCAGAACTTCGAGGCGAGTCCAGCCGTGGAGGCGAGAGGTGAGTAGCGGAATCGTGCTTCTCCTTTTCGGGATCCTCCTCCTCATCCTCTTCCTCGCCCGTTCCATCCTGAGGCCGTTTCGGGGCGCAGGGGCCCGTGGCCCTTGCAGACGCCAACTCCCCCAGAACTCCGAATCCACATCCGTACACAAAGTGGACCGCGGAAGGTCTGGACCACACACCCCGGACCCGCATTCCACATCCACTCGTGTCCTGGCGGCCCCGATGCCCGAGGAGGGGCACCCGAAACCGAGAACGCTGACAAAACCCTGCGCGCTTGTGTTGTTGTTGTTGATGTTGAACATTATTAATTCTAAAGAATAATTATTGTTGGGACCCCTGGTGCACGGCCCCCCTGCGCCGCCTAGGCCGCAGCTACATTTTCATCATTTTCGTGAGGAAGCCTCAGGTAATTCGATGTGATCAAGATCCGGTTGTTTTGTTCCCCCCCGCTTTCCCTTGCAAAAAACACTATAAAATGACATTTCTTGTTCTAATATAATCAAATTTCAAGAATCCCTTGCAAAAAATAAGGTAAAGTGGACATTCGCGCGCGCAAGACGAAATCCTTCCAAAAGCTTAGTGTTCGGAGCGATTTTAACATAAAAACATCAAAAAACCAATGGTTTTTCAACAAAAAAATGTCAAAATCTCATCCCGCGCGCTCTTGCGGATTCGTAGGAAACCCAACACTTTTTAAACATTTCTGTCAAACGGGCTTTTGCGAGCAACTTTTTCGAACTTCTGCGACAACGGTTGCGCACCTGCCAGGGCCATCATCCCTGTCAAATAATACCATGCGGGACACATTCGTTTTTTCTTCGCGCGCGCACGCCGAAATCTCCAAAAACCATTGGGTTTTTAAGAATTTTAGCACCGCGCATCATAAAATCACACGAATCGCACCGTAGGTCCTCGAAAAACACCTGCACGACTTTTCAAAATTTCCACCCGCGCGCGCTGTCCGAATCCTAAAAAAACCAATGGTTTTCCAACATTTATGTTACATGAGCTCGCGCGAGCTACTTTCGCACGCTCTTGCAACGGGGTTCGCGCGCCTGCCAGGGGCCAGAATCCCTTGCGGTTGCGCCATATGTTGCGCCCTCGGCCGCCCTCGGGACAACGATCGGGACAACCACAACCATCAGGACAACCATCGGGACAACCATCGAGACAACCATCGGGACAACCATATCCTCTCTCTCTTGTGTATTTCCACATCCCTCAGGAATTTGCCCTAAAGATGTGATCAACTATCTTGTGAGTACGTATCGTGTGTATCATGTGTATCATGTACCATATGCATCATATGCAACAGATGTTCTGTGGAAGGCTTAACAACTTCTGTGGGTTAACAAGGCTTAACAA
The DNA here is from genome assembly GCA_963575745.1 of Prorocentrum cordatum. Lineage (NCBI taxonomy): Eukaryota > Dinophyceae > Prorocentrales > Prorocentraceae > Prorocentrum > Prorocentrum cordatum. The sequence goes on from CAUYUJ010014486.1 coordinate 127,260, forward strand.
CTTCTGTGGGTGTACGAACGTAGGCTTAACAACTTCTGTGGGTGTGTACTCCACGCCAGTGTAGTAGCCACGGTCGTCCGCAGGCCACGAAGTGAAGTGTCCGAACGTCATAGGGCGGGAAGCTGGGTGTGGGTGGTGGCGAAGAGTCGTGTGGATATTTGGTAGAGCTTGCACTGCCCCCCCACAAAGTGGGGGTATTGGCTGGCGTCGCATGAAAACCCTGGCACTGGTGAGAACACTG